>JAVJIX010000043.1:6112500-6645000 GCA_036785185.1 Paratrypauchen microcephalus | reverse complement strand
CTGCCCACAGGTGAAGAGGAGGAGTTGAAAGTTAAACATCAAAACAACACCACCACAAAGAAAGAATTTTAAATGTAAGAGCTGCATTTGGGACAAGCTCCAAGAACGAGTCGAGAAATATTCAAAAAGCTTTTCAAAATGGCAGAAAAGGGAAAAATAAATAACAAGAGAAAATTTATTTTATAATGTTTAATGGGTTTTATAAATCTGAATAAAGTGTTTTTGAATATTGAAGTGGTGTAAAAGTATTATAACTCTAGGTATCTGGCTGTAGTTTATGTAGTTAAGTTACTAGTAGTAGTAGTAGTAGTAGTCGTCAGGATACGTATGAGAAGGAGTTACAGTATTGTAGTAGTAGTAGTAGTAGTAGTAATAATAGTAGTCGTAGTAGTAGTAGTAGTAGTAGTAGTAGTAATAGTAGGAATACATATTTGAAGTAGCAAAGTATTAGTAGTTGCATGAGAAGGAGTTGCAGTATTATAGCAGTAGGAGTACTAGTAGAGGCAGTAGTAGTTGTACTACTACTACTACTACAACTACTACTACTACTACTACTACTACTACTACTACTACTACAACTACTACTGCAGTATTATAGCAGTAGGAGTACTAGTAGAGGCAGTTGTAGTAGTAGTAGTAGTAGTAGTAGTCGTCGGGATACGTATAAGAAGGAGTTACAGTATTGTTGTAGTAGTAGTAGTAGTAATAATAGTAGTAGTAGTAGTAATAGTAGTAGGAATACATATTTGAAGTAGCAAAGTATTAGTAGTTGCATGAAAAGGAGTTGCAGTATTGTAGCAGTAGGAGTACTAGTAGAAGCAATAGTAGTAGTAGTAGTAGTAGTAGGGATAAGATTTAGAAGTAGTAGTTATTAGTTGCAATATTAAGAAGTTGCAATATTGTAGTAGTAGTAGTAGTAGTAGTAGTAGTAACAATAGTAGTAGTACTAGTGGTGGTAGTAGTAGTAGTAGTAATAGTAGTAACAGTAGTAACTGTTCAGTTCTATTACATTATAAAGTAATATACAGTATGTACAATGGAAACTACTGTTTTTATAGTAATGCTTTCCCTGGAATATTCCAAAACATGGCATTAAAGTTTTCTGTTCTCATGGAGACAAGCCTCTATAGACCACGTTACAGGTCAGGTCTATGGAGAGGCGAGCTTGCTCACAGAAAGAATGCATATTTTGCAGTATTTGGTACAGTATTTTTGAGCTAACGCCTTTAATTGAATAAATAGCTACAAAATTGACAAGTTTAATGCCATATTGTGGAACATTCCAGTACTTTCACATGTAACTGATAAAAGCGCAAGTTCGTAATACCTCTTTCAGCTCTTATTGTAACCGATCTTGAGAATTAAATGAGAAACTGGGTCCGTTTGAGCAGTCTCCGCTTTTGTGCTCCAGACATGTGCCACTATCAAATCTCTGTTGTATTCCACTGTTCTTTGGCTTCTCACAAATTCTCACAAGACACAAAAAAATAATAAAAAATAAAGAATTAAAAAAAAGAGAGGGACATTTGACAGGAGGAGGGCTTAAGGGCAGTGTTTCCGTCAGTGCTCAGAGCAATGCGGAGCTCGTGTGGAGTGGACCCGGGCGAGCGACCGGAGAAACGACAAGGAAAGGCGACACGGACCAGTGCCTCCTGCCTCCTCTAAGTGTGGGGATAAACAGAGGGATGCAGAGTGGAGGGGAGGAGGAGAGGAGAAGAAAAGAGCTGGGGAGGCGACAGGGATAGAGGGGAAGAGAGAGAGAGCAGAGACAGACGAAGGGAGAAGCAGAGAGGGGGCAAAAGAGGAGAAAGAGAGGAAGAGGGAGGAGAGACAAACAAAGAAGGAGAGAGAGTGTAAGGAAAAAATGGAAGAGAAAAAGGAGGGCAGAGAGAGAGAGAAAAGGGGGGTGGAGAGAGGGAGGGACAGAGAGATGGGAAGTGAAAGGGATAGAGGGGAAGAGAGAGGGAGCAGAGAGACAGATGAAGGGAGAAGCAGAGAGGGGACAAAAGAGGAGAAAGAGAGGAAGAGGGAGGAGAAAGAGAGAGAAAGGAGGGGGTAGACAGAGGGAGGGAGAAGTATAGAGAGAAAGAGTGTGGGAGCAGAGAGAGAGAGACCAAAAGAGAAGCAGAGAAAGGGGGTAGAGAGAGAGAAGGATAGAAAGAGACGGAGAGCCGAGAAGCTTAAGAGGGGATGAGAGAGAGACGGAGTGAGAAGCACAAATGGGGGTAAAAGAGAGAGAGAGGAAGTAAAAAAGGAGGACAGAGAGAAGGAGGGGTGGGGTGGAGAGGAAGAGAGAGGGGAAAGGGAGAGAGAGAGAAAGCAAGAGAGGGAGGAAGAAAGAAAGGGGGTGAGTAAGAGAGAGAAGCGAGAGAATGTAAGAGAGGAGAAACGCGTAGAAAGAGAGAAAGACGCTAAGAGAGGTAGGACAGAGAGAGGAAGAGAAAACAAGAGGATAAAGAGACAAAGCGAGCGAAAGGGACAGAGAGGAAGAATGAGGGAGCAAAGAGAGAGAGAAAGTGAGGAGGAAGCGATAAGAGTGAGTAAAGAGGAAAAAAACGACTGATCCAGATCTGTCGCCTGGTACGCAGCCAGAAAGTCCAGCCTGGAGTATTTGTGTAGTTTCAGAACATTAGTGAAGTAATGAAGCACCAGAGCAGGATTCTGTCACTCACAGATCTGTTCTTCACTCCAGTTTTCACCATTTGAGGTTCAGTTACTTTACAAATGTACATTTTGTTTTGTTTTTTCAATTTTTATTATTATTTTATAAGTCTGTACTGAAACAGGTGATCAATAGTGCATGTGGTCTTCTGTCTGATTTGTATAATAGTCTTGTCGGTGTCAGAAAAGTGAAAAAAAATTGTCATAAAGTATCTTCTATTTTAATTTTATTTTTTTCCCAACTAGTCAAGACACACTCCATATATAAATCACGTAATTCATTTTGTTTTGTTTTTTAAATAAGGAATTTCAAGGTTTTTAAACAGCGTAAAAGTTATTTTAATAAGATAATAAGCAAATTGTACATAACTAATATAATAACTAAATTAAACTAAAATAATAAATAAAAAACGGTGAAATAGCTTATAGCCGGCTTGTTCCAGATATTAAGTGAACATGTGTGTGCTTCCGGCTCCATCGCAACAATGTTTTTCAGAACTGATTTAATCTTGGTTTTACAATGGTTAATTCCTGGTTTTAGTCCTTGTCTAGACATGGTTTAGTTCTCGTTTAGACCCGTTTTAGACCTGGTTTTGTCCAAAATGTAATGTTTTTCAGAACTGATTTAATCTTGATTTTACAATGGTTTAGTCCTGGTTTAGTCCTGGTTTAGACCTGGTTTAGTTCTCGTTTAGACCTGTTTTAGACCTGGTTTTGTCCAAAATGTAATGTTTTTCAGAACTGATTTAATCTTGGTTTTACAATAGTTAATTCCTGGTTTTAGTCCTTGTCTAGATATGGTTTAGTTCTCGTTTAGACCTGTTTTAGACCTGGTTTTGTCCAAAATGTAATGTTTTTCAGAACTGATTTAATCTTGGTTTTACAATAGTTAATTCCTGGTTTTAGTCCTTGTCTAGATATGGTTTAGTTCTCGTTTAGACCTGTTTTAGACCTGGTTTTGTCCAAAATGTAATGTTTTGCAGAACTGATTTAATCTTGGTTTTACAATGGCCTAGTCCTGGTTTAGACCTGGTTTAGACCTAGTTTAGACTTGGTTTAGACCTATTTTAGATTTGTTTTAGTTGAATATGTAATCATGTTTTTCAGAACTGATTTAATCTTGATTTTATAATGGATTAGTGCTGGTTTAGTCCTGGTTTAGACCTAGTTTAGACTTGGTTTAGACCTGTTTTAGTCAAATATGTAATCATGTTTTTCAGAACTGATTTAGTTCAGTTTGTCAATAATATATTTCTCTGTTTTCCATCTTGCCCTCCCCCTCCGGTAATGTCTTTCCAAGCAAAAAAAGACCTCAGTGTTTACCGTTCCACTGTATTACGTCATATGTGTTTGTGACTACCGTTATTGTATCTGCATTTTCTATTCTGTTCATCGCTGATGAGAGAGGTGGGATGTTAGCGCACCATGTCTGCTGCTTTAAGGTCAAGAGACCCGTCCATTTCCAAACTCATCTCGTAGAAATACAATGACAAATAAAGCTTCCAATTCCAATTCTAATTTAATCTTGGTTTTAAAATGGTCGAGTACTGGTTTAGTCCTTGTTTAGACCTGGTTTAGACCTGGTTTAATCCTGTTATTTCGCCGTGTTTTTGGCTCACACCATACAATTACTACTTGAATCGATTTTAATTTAAGTCAATCAGTCAGTCCAGGAACTCCGAGACATTCTAACAGGAGAAGCTCTGTTTCATTCTAATCATGTCCTATTACATCAATTACGTTTGTATTGATATGTGATCTAATTTTATTTTATTTTTTTTACCATGCCAGTTGTTTAATTGCACCTTATCCCTCCTTTCCAAATAAGAAAGTCAGAACTAAATCTGCTTCATAATAATCTCGATTTAGCAATTTAATGGGACAAGTTGTGCCACAAGATCTCACAAGACAAAATTGCCACAAGACTGTGCACACATGAGGAAAATGATCTCGTGAGATTTTTTTCCCCTTATATTTTGAAATTTGCCTTGGGTGAAAAAAAGGGGTTATCTTTGCTGAATAAATCCTCTTCCTGCAATACCCAAAAGCAGTGCTCCAACGACAGCAAAACTGTTAAATTAAATAAAGCAAAACTTGTGAACTCAATGCCATAGTTTATTTAGACTTAGACAAACTTTACTGATCCACAAGGGAAATTATTTGGGTACAGCAGCTCACTCATCATAATATAACAAAAATCGATGGAATAGCAAAAAAAGATTATCAAAATTACATCAAAATCTCGTCTTGTCCTGATCTCGTGGACTGAATCTCGACACATGTTTCATCTCATAGAAATTGTGTCTCTTCCCATCCCTACAATTTAGCAATTTTTCAAAATCTCGATGATTAAAAACACAAATTATTCAGATTAACTAGATGAACTGCCCAGCCTTCTTTCGACAGTCTATGTGTAATACAAGTTTATGGATTTAATAACGTCCAATAGTCTATATCGCGCCATTAAACGCCTCTGAACAGGCCGAGTATCACTTCTGGTGTGATTATGCACCACTCTCACACTCCACCCACACACAGAATGTCCTTTCCACCTGTCCTACAAAAATCAAAAAGGACAAACCCTCCCCTATCCTTCCATCTCTCTCCCTCCTTCCCTCTCTCTATCGCTTTTTCTACACCTCCGGGCCCAAATCACACCTATAAAAAATTCAAATGTACTGCCACTCGCCCCATCTCGCAATCACATGAGACCGCTACATGCCCTCCCTCTCCCCAGACGACTCCCTCCCTCCCTCACCTCCGCCGCTCCACTGATCACTCCTTTCTATATCAAGGTAGTATAGACATGGGCTTGCTGGTCTGTGGCTAATTGCGCTGGCCATTGGGGACTGAACAATGCCCTGCAGGAGATAGACAGAGGGAGGGGGGAGTGTGGGGAGGGGGGAGGCGTCTGGGGAGAGCGAGGGCAAAAGGGCTAGAGTCAGCAAATGTAGGGTATAGCCAGGAGCCACCTGTCCCGGATCGCAAAGGACGAAGCACAATGTCAAACTGTCTATTACCCGTCCCCATTGGATGTCACTGATACAAGAACACACATTATGTGTGATATGTTAGACCTGGTTTAAACCTGGTTTAGACCTGGTTTGGACCTGCTGTAGACCTGCTGTAGACCTGGTTTAGACCTGGTTTAGACCTGGTTTAGACCTGCTGTAGACCTGCTGTAGACCTGGTTTAGACCTGGTTTAGACCTGGTGTAGACCTGGTTTAGACCTGCTGTAGACCTGGTTTAGACCTGGTTTAGACCTGGTGAAGACCTGGTGAAGACCTGGTTTAGACCTGCTGTAGACCTGGTTTAGACCTGGTTTGGACCTGGTTTAGACCTGGTTTAGACCTGGTTTAGACCTGCTGTAGACCTGGTTTAGACCTGCTTTAGACCTGGTGTAGACCTGGTGTAGACCTGGTTTAGACCTGGTGTAGACCTGGTGTAGACCTGGTGTAGACCTGGTTTAGACCTGGTGTAGACCTGGTGTAGACCTGGTGTAGACCTGGTGTAGACCTGGTGTAGACCTGGTTTAGACCTGGTGTAGACCTGGTGTAGACCTGGTGTAGACCTGGTTTAGACCTGGTTTAGACCTGTTTTAGACCTGGTGTAGACCTGGTTTAGACCTGGTTTAGACCTGCTGTAGACCTGGTTTAGACCTGGTTTAGACCTGTTTTAGACCTGTTTTAAACCTGTTTTAAACCTGGTGTAGACCTGGTTTAGACCTGGTGTAGACCTGGTTTAGACCTGGTTTAGACCTGGTTTAGACCTGGTTTAGACCTGGTTAAGGTTTGGAGATGAGAGAGAGGTTCGTTGATTGAGAACCAATTTTCATTTACAACAATTTGGGTTAGTTCCAATTTACTCCTAGTTTAGACCTGGTTTAGTCCTGGTATAGTCCTAAGTGTAACAAAGTTTTTAGAACTGATTTAATATTGGTTTTACAATGTTAATTCTTAGTTTAAATCCTTGGTTTAGACCTGGTTTAGACCTGATTTAGACCTGATTCAGAAATGGTTTAGAAATGGTTTAGGCCTGGTTTAGACCTGGTTTAGACCTAGTTTAGTCCCAAATGTAATAATGTTTTTCAAAACTGATTTAATCTTGTTTTTTACAATGGTTTAGTGCTGATTTAATCCTGGCTTAGTCCTGGTTTAGTCCTGGTTTAGACCTGGTTTAGACCTGGAATAGACCTGGTTTAGACCTGGTTTAATCCAAAAAGGGAATACTCATTCAGAAAAGATTTAATCTTGGTTTTACAATGGTTAGGTCTGGTTTAGACCTGGCTTAGACCTGGTTTAGACTTAGTTTAGACCCATTTTATTTCTTGTTTAGCTCTGGTTTAGTCCTGAATGTAATGATGTTTTTCAGAACTGGTTTAATATTGGTTTAACAATGATTTAGTCCCGGTTTAGACCTAGTTGAGATCTGGTTCAGACCTGAATAAAATAATGTTTATCAGTTTCAGTGTAATTGTAAAAATAACCCACAGAAAGTCATATTATATAAATATAAAGGGGATGTAAAAATGTTTCTATAGCAACCATTGTATTTCCCAGAGTGCACTGGTCATTCTTCAACCTCCATTTTGGTACAATGAACATTTCTTCCATTTAACCCGAGCTGGAAATAGCTGAGCGGAAAGGTCAAAGTTCACTCCAATGCCATGAGCGAATCTCAACCCCCTTATTTTTCAGAACAATTATACCAGAACGAATGTAAGGGAAAGATGGAGGGATGGGGGATGAAAAAAGGAGGGAAAAAAATTATATAACCTACATTTAGACAGGTCAGTGAAGGAGGCATGGGAGCTATACCGCTACAAGCAAAGTCAATTTAAGGTGAAGTGATGGAGGAGAGGTAGCAAGGGCAAAAGAGAACAGTATGCACCGATACCGATACTGGAATTGAAAATCGGTGCAGATACTGAATAATAAACTGGACTGGATTACAGTAGATGTTATGTTTTTTTCCTGGAATGTTCTACAGTATGGCATTTAATTTAACTAACTCCATGGAGACAAGCAGACCACATTACAAGGCCAAGTTATAGCTCAGATCTGTGAACCCGCTCACAGCATTTATAAATGTTTTCGAGGTACGTTTAAGAAATAAAACAGAATAAATTGAATTTTAAAAAAGGCTACAAGATATACGTGTTTACCAAGAAGGATTCTCTAACTAAAGTTCAGTTTTTCGTGTTCAGATGTTTAGTTTGACAAAATGGTGGCCTCTATGGTCAAAACTGGGTATTACACTTCTTTATTGTAACTTCCGCGACCTTTTAAGAGGAATAAAATGTGACTTGGATGTTTTATTATCATGGCGTAAGAGAAGAGATAAAAGTGGAGTTTAGTTTGTGTTGTAGCAGAAGTTGCAATTGTCAGCACGATGATGAACCCAGCTTCAGCGACGTTACCACGGAAATATTTAGGTAGCAGAAAAGTTACAGTGTGTACCTTGTCTAGTCTAGAAGTCAAGCAATTTACAAATAAGATAGTAAAAAAGAAAATATATGTTTAGATGGTCAAAAGCGGGTATTATATTTCTTTTATTGTAAAGTAGAAGATGAAGAAGAAGTAGCTTAATAATGTTGATATGTGAAATTAGCATGCTTTTGTAATGTATTTATTGATGTGTTTTATGTGGACCCTCAAGAACCGTTATTGCTGCGGTAATAACACAAAATAAAGGAAAAAAAGAAAGAAGAAAATAAATCCAAATAAAAAATGAAGAAAAAAAAAGAAGTAGTGGAGTTTAGTGTGTGTTTTTGCAGAAGCTGCAGATGTCAGCACGATGATGAAACCAGCTCCAGAGGCTGAGTGTCTGAAGTGTCAAAGAGCTAAAGCTAAAGGGAGGAAAGCTTTTACGACTCTCAAAGACTTAAAGAAATGCAGCCTCAGACATTCAAACCACTGCTCTCACTGGCCTGCAAGATGTGACAGAAGTACTATGAACAATAGTGGAATCATGTTGAAAATTCACATTAATATCCTGGATATTTTAAAGGCACTCTATTATGCAAAATTAACTCTTGTGAGCTTTAGACCGTGTTATAATGTTGTTACCTCATCAAAAACATAACGGGAGTTGTGTTTTGTTTCATTTTAGTAATCTTTTATTATTATGTCAACATTTCCAAAGCTTAAAATGCTCTGTTCCACCTTGTGATGTCATGAAGTGGTAGTTTTCAAGTTTTCAACAACTCCTTTTAACTTTTCTTAAGTATATATTGGCAATTCCAAGGCTGAAATGATTCTAGTGAAGGCGTATGGAGTTTAAAAACACAGTAGAGCACTTCCTGTATTACCACATGACATCACAAGGTGGAACGGAGTGTTTTCTGCATGAGAAAATAACACTGCCTTAATATGTAGGGTTTGTGTGTTAAACGTGTGAATGAAACAAAACACAACTCAACTGTGATGAGGAAACAACAGCGATCAGAAAATAGCCCAATATAAGCCCTTTAATGTTGATTTTATTTATGCATTTATTTGTTTGTATTGTGATTTTAATGTCTTTCTTATTCTGTAAAGCACTTTGACTTACTTTGTGTACGAACTGTGCTGCCTTGAGTTGTCTTTTACCAATATGGCAGGACTTAAGTACAGTATATTGTCAATTATATTTTTACCACAAATCTCCTCTTCTATATCAAGATAAACCAAGATCTGCTCATATCACACTGCCCTACTGCCCATGGAGGTGTCACTTGCTGCTCCTCAGGGTGACAGAGACACAAGAAGGCTCGATAAGCTCCAGGATTTGAGCTCCAGATTATCTCACCCACTCGGACATGAAGCCAGATTGTCTCATTGGCTACGCACTAAAAATAGGATCGGGGCCAATCCTCTCTCCTCTCATTTCTACACCAAAGTCATTTTTATTCAGCGTTTTTTTTTTTTCTGTTTTCTTCAGAACTTTATTTAAATGTGCACTGTGTAACTTTTCTGGTGGAGGGTCCGTCAAATGCTCCATGGAGATGTTATTGCTTTGTCTGGAATGTTTCACAGTATGGCATTAAACCTTTCTATCTTCATGGAGACCAAACCAAGCCAAGTTACAGGTCAGATCTGTGGAAAGGCGACCCAACTCACTGTCAGAATGCCTGTTTTTTTAAGTATTTTTGAGCTATAAAACCACTTGTAATTGAATAAATGTAAGGTAGAGCTGTTTAATGTCACACTGTGGAACATTCCAGGCAGAGCAATGACATAATCATAGAAACAAGCAGGTGACGGACCCCCAACCAAAAAGTTACACAGTGTATCTTTTTTGTGTCAGCATCATTGGGATAATGTACTTGTCCAGCTGGGTTTCAAATGTCATTATAACATTCTTCAGGCTAAAATTATTTATTATTTAAATATGGGGGGCAGCTAAAATTAATGTTAAAATGCAGTGGGTTCTTGGATTCACCAATAAACACATAAAGCAGAGTAAAAGAACACACAAAAAACAAAAACGTATTAAAAAACCCCCAAAAGAAAACATTAATAAAATACAAAACTAACCAGGTCATCTAGTCACAGTAAGCATGCACCGAACTGGAGGAGAAAAAGGGAGATAGAGAGCAGATGGGCAAGTCAATAATAATAATAATAAATAAATAAATAAATAAAGGATGGCATGTTTTCTTATTATTTTTCATGTTTTTTTTTTCCATTGGAAGTGGTCTGTGCTTGTTTTAATTAAATAGCTAAATTAACAAATTAACACAAGCAAATGCTGTTATGTCCCATGTGTAAAAGATGAAAATAACACCAAGATTAATTGGCAGAACTGAACATCTCTACATATCTAAGAAGAGAAAGAAAGAAGAAGAGCTAACAAAATGGAAAATTAAGAAATCAAAAATATATACTGTAACAGTTATTGGAGATAAAGTACAGTTCGACCTTCGCAAAGGCAGCATTCAATCTCGCAATTTTATTTTTTTTAAGCAACTTTATTGATCTCACACCGGAGAAATTCTCTTCTCTGCATTTAACCCATCCTGTTATTAAGAGCAGTGGGCAGCACATTACTGCGCCCGGGGACCATCTCCATGATCTTCTTGCTTCGGTTTGGTCAGGACCTAAGCTGGAGGATTTACCTATCATGCATGTTTTGGGTTGCTAACCCAATGCTAAAGATATAGTACCCAGACATAAAAACCTATTTTAAAATATTTTACAATAGTGGAAAAATAAAAATACAAAAACAAAAAATTATAAATAAAAGTGAATTGTGTTGTAATATTAAAATGGTAGAGAATCTCTTAAAATATGAATTTAAAAAAAGCAAAATGTGACCGGGATAGATATAAAAATTAGTATAATTTTCATCATTTGCTCATTACCGACCAATATCTACAAATATTCAACACAAAAATATGTTTATATACTATAATAGTTTATATGCTATATACTATACTATATACTATATTCTATAATAGTTGGCAGCACAGTTCAAGCTTGCAATGCTAAAGATATACAGTAATGCTCCTCATTTTAAGACTTATAAACCTATTTTAAAATATTTCACAATGGTATAAAAATAAAAACAAAAAAATTATAAATAAGACTGAATTATGTATTGTTTTTTCAAATAGTATAGAATCTCCTAAAATATGGATTAAAAAAATAAAAAAGAAAAAAGAACGTGACCCAGATTTACATAGAGATTTGCATATTTTTGTCATTTCCTCATTACTGGCCTATATCCGCGAACATTCAACCCAAAAAATAATAACTGACATTTTAGCTAACAGCATTTTCCTCATTCTCACTTCTCAAACTTTTGCATATCCTAGCATAGTTAGCAATTGTAAAAAAAAAACTCATAATAACTTCCAATTAAATTATGCTACGCTAACACAATCCCACTCAAACTTTGGCAGAGTTTTTTGTTTAAATGACCTCCAAACCAGCCATTATTATTTGCAGATTATATTCGTGTAGTCGGGAACAATTGAGCTGGCCCGACCATTCTGGGAAATCATCTCACAACGCCGCGGGTGACAGGAGGTCCCTAAAGGCATCTGAGACATTCACTGACACTTAGTGAATTTTCCACGGAGAAGACGCGAGCGAAAAAGTAGAAAATGTTTGGTAGGGGATGTCAGTTGTCCTCACCTCAACGCCAAGTCCGATCGTCGTGACAACCCCAAGTTTGCTAATTAGCTGCGGTTGAGCTAGCGCTAACAGTCATTTGACAGATTGTAGCTCATGAATATGTCAAAAATACGTGGAAAAAAATAGGAGACCACTGCAATTTTGTGGTTAGATTTTTCACATTTTGACAAGAGTCACAGGACAGTGTCTGGTAAATGTCTTACCGTAGTTTTTACCATAGACCGTATCGTTAAAGCCAGGTCTAAACCGGGACTAAACCAGGACTAAGCCAAGACTAAGCCAGGACTGAACCAGGACGAAACATGGATTAAATTCTACCAGTACTAAGCCATGCAGAACTAGGGCTGAACCATGACTACACCAGGACTTAACCATGATCTAAACCATGTCTAAACCTGGACTACAGCAAAACTATACAAGGACTAAAACCTAGGTCTAAACCCGGTCTAAACCAAGACTAAAACAAAGCCTAAACATGGTCTAAACCTGAACTAAACCAAGACCACGGGTTAATTTTGCAGCGGTCTCATATATTCCCCAAACTTGGACTTCACATGCCGTTACAGTCATTTGTCAGATTTCAGCTCATGAATATGTCAAAAATACGTCGAGAAAAATAGGAGACCACTGCAATTTTGTGGCTGGACTTTTCACATTTTGACAAGAGTCACAGGACAGTGTCTGTTAAATGTCATATCTTACTTTTTACCATGGAGCATATCGTCAAATTGGGAGCCAATCATAATCTGGTCCAGAGCAAGACATGTGCTCTGTCAGTTTTACAGATTTTAGTCAAGATATTTTAACCAATGCACCAACTTTATCAGAAAAGTAAAAATGTGAATAATTTGAATAATTATACTACTAAACCAGGTCTTGACCACTAAACCAAGTCTAAATCTGGACTAAATAAACCCTAAACCAGGACTAAACCATGACTAAATATAAACCATGTTAAACTACATATGAACCAGGTCTAAACAAGGACTAAACCAGGACTGAACTAGGACTAAATATGGACCAAATTACTACCAGTGCTAAACCGTGCATAACTAGGACTGAGCCAGGACTGAACCAGTCTAAACCAAGGTCTATACCAAGATCTAAACCAGGACTAAACCATAACTAAACCAAGGACTAAAGGAGGACTAAACCAGGACTGAACCAGACCTGAACATGAACTATGTGAGTATTAATTCATGTCAGGCTGAACCAGGTCCAAACCGTGCCTAAACCAGAACTAAACCAGGACTAAGCCAGGATTAAAACAAAAGTAAAATCGGATCCAAACCTGAATTAAACTAGGACTAAACCAGAACTAAATTAGCACTAAACCAGGACTAAATAAGCCCTAACCCAGGACTAAATCAGGGCTAAACCAGGATCATTTGTTAATCTTGCAGTGGTCTCATACATTTTCCCCATACTTGTATTTCACATGCGTTACCTGTGGATCCCTCTTGTTGTTGGGACCATGCTCATCGCGGCTCACACTCTGGCTGTCAGCGGCGTGCTCTGGCCTGGCGGGGGCGCTGTTGTCTTTGGGGGACGAGACTCTGTCCTCGGAAACCTTCATTGTTTCACAGTCGACCGAATCGGACATTCTCATCGCAAACGTTTAGTGGGAGGTGACGACAAGCGCAGAGAACCTAGAGACAGGAAAAAACTGTTAAATGAACTATATTATGCAAAACTGACTCTTGGGAGCTTTAAGTCATGTTATAATGCTGTCACCTTGTCAAAAACATACCTGGAGTTGTGTTTTTTGAATGAAACAAAACACAACTCCAGGTATGTTTGTGATGAGGAAACATTATAACACAGATCAGAAAATAGTCTATCTACGTGTAAAAAAAACTACAGACAAACTCAAAAAACACTAGGCAAACAAACATTATCAGTCAGTCAACTCCTAGATTTGGATTTCTAAGCCAGATGCTCTTCCAGCTCAAACTTACTTACATTTCGTTGCATTTATCTGGGCTTGGTACTGTCAAACTTGTCCATTTAATGAAACTGAACCAAAAACCATGCACACATAATGCAATCACCAACCCATTTACCCCTGTATTTAAATCATTACTGGACAAACCACAATGTAAAAGGAAGCCAGAAACTGAATAAATATGTTAACATAATAGAGACGCCATTTAGAATATCTGAATCTCCCCAAAAACTCAAAATGGCCACCAAAGAAGGGACCAGGAAACCGCGGAAAGGCTGACAGAAGCGCATTCACTTCTCGGCATTGCGGGGCTGCAGCTGCTCTGTTCAGAACAATAGGCCTGATTGGACAAGATGCAGCAAAAAGAAGAAGAAGACATTCTGAAAAACCTCTGAAATGTGTGGGCTCTTCGGAGACACAGGGGCTGACGCACAGACATCTACTTTCTCAGAAGAAGAAGAAGGAGGTTTTAGTAAATTAGGTGTTCAATGTGTGACACAGGCAAAGCGAGTAGAGCGGCTTCAGGTTTATGTAATAAGTCAGTTTCCAATGTACTGAATAAAACATAAAGGGATGAGGAGTCAGCATACTTCTACTGGGAGTATTTTACTTCCTTTAAAGGTCACTTTTTTGGTGAAAGCTGAAACGACACTAATGGTTATAGGAGAAAATTTGGAGCCAGGTCCGTATTAGGGATAGGAATTTATTTACGGACAAAATAGTGAAATAAAAACACCAGGATCGGGTTAATACAAACATTTTAAGACCAAAATGACAAGGCTCACTGCAGCAGTTATAGAGAGAGGTGACGATTTTCCAATGTAGAGTCAGTTGGAGCTGGAGTCAATGGAGCCGGAAGTGGCCCCATGCTCATTTCCAGTCTATGGTTCCAACCAAATGAAGCCAATTAGGGCTAGCAGTTATAACGTTTAATCTAACTGCAACCAAGACCCATATTTTGAAATCCGATTGTGCCACCAAAGAGCCAATCACGATCGAGGTTGTTGAAGGTGCTCGCCTCTTCCTGCACCTAAAGTTTGACACCCCCTATTCCCGCCCACTTCACTGCTCAAAACTGTTGTGTAGTCATATATCGACTACACTGACTGAATTGGAATAATAATCATTTTTGGTGGTTATTATTGTTTGTAGGTACTTTGGGAAGTTTATGTTATTTTCAGTAGTAAAATAAGTTTGGAGCTGTAGATGGTTGAATAAATAACTTCTATGACTTCTATTATAGATGCTAACTGGCTACTTAAAAGGTGCAACATTTTCTACCTAGCTTTTATTCATTATAGGTGTTTCTATTGCTCAAAATACAATTCCTTCTGTGAACTGGGGTGGCTCTCCACAGATCTGAACTGTAATGTAGCGTAGTGCTGTAATCTGCTTGTCTCTCTTGTTTAAACTATACTTTATTCTGCTATGTATTTATCACAGCTCTGGTTTTTCAACGATACTGTACATTTTTAACATGTTTTTGGGACAATCTTACATTTTAGTTAATTAGTTTCAATATTATTGTGTATATTTTCTTCAGCAATACATCACACTTCAAAATCCATTATCGTAACAGGCCCATTGTAAAGCCACGACCTCCCTGTGTGAAGTCACGGTCTGAGTTCATCCCATTGCCCCGCCCTGATCGTGTAGAGGTCCCATTAAGCGCCCCAAAGATGAAGAGGAGGAGGAGGAAGAGACATCTGGCACGAACCAACATGATTAATAGGTTAATTAGTGCTGGGCTCCTCACATTCACAAAGCAAAATCTCCTATGCAGAAAAAAACAAGACAAGCTTCACTCTGAACACTGTTTCAGATTCAGTCCATTTGGTCTGCAGTGGGTTTGTCAAAGAAATCAAAGCACACATACTAATCGAGATTAAATATAAATATAAAACCAGATACTTGTTTGAAGTGTCAATATTGGGTAAAAACTTGGACATTTCCTGAATAGTTTTAGCATGGTCTGGATCTATACATGGGCTTTTTCCATCATGTTATAAGCAACATTTTGAGTCGTTTCCATTCAAAAAATGTAATACCAATTTTTGATCATTATGAAACCCATTGATAATTCAATTAGTATAACACTACATGGGTATACTGTATGTAGAATTTTGTTTTGCAAATTACATTCAGTTGTCTAAAAAAGGTGTTTTTTTTGGTAGTAACATCATGGTAGTAACGGAATTGGTATTGATATTTTTTCTTATAAACTTGAAAAAATTGTTTTATACTAAAAATTATATTCTATTGTCTTAAAAAAGTGGAAATTTAATCATTTGGTATCAAGTATTGAGCGTTTTCCTTATTGTCAAAAATAATCATTTTAATATTTGTGACAAAAATAGAAGCTAATATTGATCCTGCAAAGAACTCTAAAAGTGTTTTCTTTTAATTATCATTGTGATATCAAAATCTGTATTGAGTATCAAGCCTGTTCGAGTTAGACATTTTTTATCATGAAAACATTAGATACTACCATTTGAGCTGAAAATAATATTCCATTTTGTAAAGAAAGTCTGTTTTTTTACATTATGGTATCGAAATCTGTACTGAAAATTGAAATCAAGCTTAATATTTTCTTATCGTGCTCACTCTCCTACCACCATCTCCCCGTTTCCCCTCTCGGCATTGGTCGAATCCTGGCTTGTTTATGTGCGAGCTGAAAGCGCTGACGCAGCAGCCTCTTTAAAAGCCCCTGTCCCACTCGTGTCGGGGTAATTGACTTCTATGGGGTCGGAGCGCTCCTGCCACACCACTGTAGCCCTGTGTCAAGGCGAAGAGGTGAACGGGAATTTAGCAATGCTGTGAAGGGCCCGCGCTGAATCTCAATGAGCTGTCAGCCGGGTGACAAAAGCTGCTCCATTCCTACTTTACATTATTTTTACATCGAGAAGGAAAACAGCTTAATACTCAAGAGGAGCACGTCTTTGAATTTTTAGTGTCGGAGGTTGACGTTTTGACGAGTGAACCTTTTCGAGGGCTCTGCCGAATGTTCTCCGAATGTCATTGGGGTGATGTTAAAGCCACAGTGCGTAGCTTTTGAGCATAAACACTGCAAAAAGTAATATCTAGGTGAATTTAAATCACTCAAATTAAAAGCTGAACTATGTAACTTTTGGTTTGGGGTCCGTCACCTGCTTCTTTCTACGGATATGTCATTGCTCTGCCTGGAATGTTCCACAGTATGCCATTAAACAGCTCTACCTTACATTTATTTAATTATAGGTGGTTTTATACAGGCATTATGACAGTGAGTGGGGTTGCCTCTCCAGTTTCACAGTATGGTACCAATCTTTTCTATCTTCACGGAGACCAAACCAAACCCAAGTTACAGGTTAGATCTGTGGAGAGGCAACCCCACTCTCCCCCACTTTCTATGTATTTTTGAGCTATAAAACCACCTGTAATTGGAAAAAAAAATGCAAGATAGAGCTGTTTAATGTCAACCTGTGGAACATTTGAAGCAGAGCAATGACATATCCATAGAAACAAGACAACGACAAAACCAAAAAGTTACACAGTGCCCCTTTAACGCCAACGTTTCATGATTTATCAATTGTGTCCACTCAAATTTCAATTTCACCCGTGATTAATCTTGTAGCCCTGTTGGACCCATATACTCCACAGAGCCTGTTTCTCAATAACAGCTGATTGTGGGCCTTCATGATCCATGGCGTGGGCTTAAATTCGACTTTAGACACTGACAGGCTCGGAGTGGAGAGAGCAGAGAGAGAGAGGGGCGCTGTAATTGCGCTGTGGGCCCCTGTTGTTCCTGATGCATAAGTAATGTTCATCATCTGATCTTTGGCGCGGCGTTCAAACACTTTGGGAAATCACGCGTTTTATGAGCGAGAATCAACAGTGAGATCGGAGTGAGTTTTACATCTCATTCGCCTCATTCGTACCAGAGCGAAATGTCATAAGAGCGTCACATCTGCTGAGCTGTATCTTCCCCAATATAGAAAATTATACAGGAAATGGTTTTGGCTGAAGACTTGTGTTAATAAAGTGTTAACTTAAAGGTCCTATATTACACAAAATTCACTCTTGTGAGCTTTAAGCCATGTTATAATATTGTTACCTCCTCAAAAACAGACCTGGAGTTAAGTTTTGTTTCATGTCTTATTAGTCTGTCTAAATCTCCAAAGCTCAAAATCCTCTCTTCCACCTTGCGATGTCATAAAGCGGTAGTTTTCAAGTTTTCAACGGCTACTTTTACCTTTAGTTCAGTAGAGACTGGAATTTCAATGTCTGAAATTGTGCAAATGATTCTAGTGAAGGTGTATGGAGTTTAAATATGCAGTGGAGCACTTCCCGTATCACCACATGACATCACAAAGTTGGAACAGGGTTTTCCGTTGGAGAGAAGAATTATAATGTAGAGTTTGTTTGTTCAACGTGGGAATGAAACAAAACACAACTCTTGGTATGTTTTTGAGGTTGATGTTTTTTGGAAACAACATTATAACAGATCAGAAAATAATGTCATGACAGAGCTAACCCTCTAGCCGCCACGTTCCAAATAGGAAGTGTTCATGGGCGCGCATCTGGCTACAATGACACTGGCTCCAATTGAGTTTATATTGAAAAAATGTCACTTCTCTCTCAGTAACTGCTGCACTGAGCCTCATCATTGGTCTTAAAATGTTCGTATTAACCCACTCGACATGATCCTTGTGTTTTTATTTTGCTATTTTGTCCTATTCCTACTATGGACCTGGCTCCAAACAAGGTTATGATATTAACGAAAACGAAGAAAAAAAATGAAAACTAAAATAGAAAAAAATATTTTTGTTAACTGAAATAAATAAAAACGACAATTAAAAAAAAAAAGATAACTAACTGAAAATTATAGATAAATTGCTCTTCGTTTTCGTCTTTGTCAATTTATTTACAAGCCTTTTTTGGAGTTGGTGAATGTGGAAGTTTTGGTGTGCATTTTTATTTGTTTTTGCACTTAAGGCTGCAGCTTGTGGACTGCTTTGGTCGTTGTGGGGGTGAACCTGAATAAATGCTTTAAAATTGTTTGATAACACAATACTTTCTTTTTGAGTCCTGCACTTGACAAATAACCCAAAGTATAACCCAAAAACTAAAACTAATACTAAAACAAATAAAAACTAAACTAAAACAGCAGTTAGAAAACTAAAACTATCAGAGCCACTTTAAAAAACTAATTAAAACTAACTGAATTAGAGGGAAAAAGTCTAAACTAACTAAAACTAAACTATAATGAAAAATCCAAAACTATTATAACCTTGGTTCCAAATTTGCTGCTATAACTACCAGCCTCAGTGAGCTTCATTTGACTGGAGCCGAACACTATGGCTGACGTCACACTCCCTTAGTCCACTTTTTTATATAGTTTACGATAGTGACCAATAAGATATTCAGCTTAATTTTCTAATTTAAGCATATTAAAGAATATAATACTTTACTAATTAGGGAATGCAAAATCTATAGAAAATCACTTTAAAATGCGGCTTGACTATTTTTTTTTTTCTTTCATCAATTAATCAGTTTTAGTTCAATTTTATTTACTTTTCAAATTAATCTTAAGCTTTTAATCTTTCCCGAAAACAAACACCCGTTTATCATAGACAATTAGAAATGATTGCATCTCGACGTGATTTAAAATTCAATTAACATCACCGCTCTCCTTCATAACTGACTGCATTTCACCAAGTTCACAAATTTTGACGAAGTTCAGAAATATAATAATGAAGTTGCTAGTGGATCGCTATAGCTGCCGTTATAAATCAGTGTGTGTCCGAATGTCGCCCCTAGACCCTAAAATCCACTTTTCCTGAGGCTTTTCCTTAGACTTTTGAACCGCGCACACCGACTTCCTGCTTAGGCTGCCACACGTGAGAATCCTAAATGTTCTTAAAGTACTTTTTAATATTGTTTATTTATTATTGTTCTTATCTTGTTTAATCACTGGGCCTCAAGGAACACATTTTGTTCTGTCATGTCATGTTTCTCTCGCATGACTGAATGACAAATAAAGAACCTTGACATTCGGACACGCAGCTCACTACATTCAGGTCACGTGACTCTGGCGCCTGGGTGAAACAAAGTCAGCTCTGATAAAAATGGATTTCTGTCATAAATGATCAGATCAGACTGGCACACGAGTGTTTATGGATTTATAATAATCATACGAGTTTTTGTCACGCTGGATTTCACATAAACGGACTGGACTGGTTGGGAGAAAACCTGATACAGTGCCCAAACGTTCACAGCTTCAAAAGAAATTATAAAGAGTTTTTGCTTTTGTGGTAAAAAGGGTGAGTGACAGAAAAAAAAATCTAGCATGGGATGTAGTGTACTGTAGTCTATGATTCGAAAACAGAATAAAAATCAAGCTATTCTTTGAGTCAGTTTTCTCCGCCTGTACCATATGACACAATTTCTACATCTTTCTGAGATAAACTCCAGTACTGTCGTGATGGAGTGTTGCATTGTGGGTTGTTGGCGTGTGCAAATGTCAACTCCGTCTCACCACTCCAGTCTCCATTAATCATTTATGACCAGTTAAATAACAAAAGTATACAGATAAAATAATAACTGTAAAACATAAAAATAGTACAATACAAAGAAAGAAAGAAAAGTAAAATTACAGTTTGTATGTAAAGTGTGTAATTTATTTTGCTATCATGCAAGTATTTGTAAAGTTCTGTGATCAATGTACGTAAGCAATCACATCATTTTTGAAACTATGTAATGAATGGGGTGGGTTAATATAAGTTTTCTTCTTCCCACTCCTTTTTGAGAAACGTGGAGTTCTGTTGTTGATAATGTATATGTAGAATGTACATGGTTATTGTTTCTCTCTTGGCACAAACTGGGAAAAAACAGAAACAAATCAATCAATCAGTCAATCAATTATTAGCTTTTTGTCTGAAATGTGGAAATGATCGATCCTTTAACATCTTGAGATAAGTAAGTAAGTAAGAGGCCCACGATATAGAAATGTAGTGTCACGATTATCATGGCCAAGGTAATTGCGATTCACGATAAAATCATGATCATTATGAACATCGTTGATAGTTTAAAATGCGTTATGGATTACGATCATTTGAATATTATCAATAGGTTTCATATTTAAACAACTGTTATAGTGTTGTACTGTGTTAGTGAAAGTGAAAACAACAATGATCTAGAAGAAAACATCATGGAAAAAGTAGTTTTCTGCACATTCTGGTGATTATCTTTGTTGCCGATTATCCAAATGATTATTGTCAACCCTTTTGATCACGATACACGATAATGTTGTTTATTGTCCCATCCCTACTTTACACCATAACGCTTTATTTAAGAATGTTTTATTCATAATCACAGATCTAGATTGCCATAAATAATAAATAAGCTTTTATCTGCTTTCATTCAGTCGATTTAAACACTTGTCGCTGAACGCCGTCGTTTTCCTGGCTCTAGCAATGCATTGTGGTCTATTGCTGGGTTTCAGATGGATCACAGCATTCTCTAGTCTAGGCCAATAATATTTAATACAAGTGGGAGCTCAAATTAATATTGTTCACCTGCAGATTTTTGTTCTAATATAAATATAGCATGGTCTTGGCTCTAGTGGGTAATAGAAATGATCAGGTTTGTGAATTTACCTTTCTTTATGGCAAAATAAGTATGTAATCAATAAGAAACTGGTCATTGCCCCTCCCATCTGGAATTATCTCATTCTAGAATCTGAAAACCACCAATATTGACTGGCCTAGTGACCACTGATGCCCACTACTTTTCAAGGTGCACTGTGGGGAATTTTGAGTGCACTACTTTATCATCAACCGGTTATTCGGACACCCCTAAAAATGGCGTGACCCCGAAAGAGTGAATTAAAGTAGGGAATAGGGACAGGACAAGATCTCATAAGACAAAATTGACACTCAAAATTGATCCTCCTGAATTTACCTTTACCTTAGACAAAAAAAAGAGTTAAGAGCTGGCGATTTGAGAAGCTGTAGTTCCAAAAAGCAGTATTACATTGCTACATTGACTGCTAGTATTACATAAAATAAATAAAAACAGTGACGCCAAAATTGGTGAAATCAATTGCACTACTTATTTATTACACATTATGTCAAAATCTCGTCTTGTCTCGTACTCGTGGACCTAATCTCGTGGCGTGTCTCGTCCCAGCCCTAGTAGGGAACAGTGTGGAGATTTGGACACAGCCTCAGTGTACGTACGTGTTTGGTTGCCCGCGGTGATCGAGGCGAAGCAGGAAGTGGCTGGTAAGGTCGTTGACGCGGATCCGGCGGGTTCCATCTCTGCCTCAGCTGCTCCTCACAGCGCCACGAGCCTCGGCCGCCCTCATGACCCCTGCTGACCTGCAGAGAGAGAGACGCCAAAGGTCAAAAGGGTCAAACTCTGACAATGCCGACTCCCGCTGACATCGTTCAAGGCAAGTCAGCAAGTTTGAAATGTCTGCGCACTGGTCTCAGACGGCGTGAAAATGTGTGGTAAATTGAAAGTGTATTTCTAAAGCCCTGTGCGCGCCAATGTTATAAATAATGTATGAAGGCGGTAGAGGCAAAAGGAGATGAGCCCCTGCCAACCTCGTAAAATCCAAATATTAGGTATTCACAGAGCAGATCTCAACCCAAAACTCACACTCACTGGCATTTGCTACCATATAAATTCCCAGTCTTTGCGTGCATATATTGTAGAAGAGAGAAATACGGAAAAACAGATAATACATCGATAAAAGTGTTAGAGATGTGCAAAATTAGAATGTCAAGTGTGTAATTAAAACTATTAGAATCATCTCAAAAAGCGACAGAAATAAGTGAATAAAGAGAGATTTCTGTGATTTTCTGGTTGATTTTCTGGTCCATTCATGTTTTTTGTGACGCTTGAACCACAACTAAGAATTTTCAGATACATTTTTGCACCTTCTTGACACTATGTTAAAATATTGGCTGAAAATTGTTGTCATGATGTGAAAAAAATATCAAAAGTGTTCATTTCTGTTCAGTTTCTTAATCTTGTAATATACTGTAGTATGTATTTTCTGGTGGATTCCTGAATTCCTTTGGAGATAAGCTTCAGTACAGTACGTTTTGTAGAGTTTTATAGGCACTCTTCAGCAAATTCCTGATACTTTGTTAAAATATCGTTTGAACATTCTTAAGAAAAAAAAAAAATACAAAAATTAAGTCATTTGTTTTTGTCAATATTGTCCATTCATAAATATACTGTACATTGTATTGATTGCAGTGGAGACAGGCTACATACAGAATGTCGGGATATGAGTTTTTCAAATATTCTTATGAAAATGATGCAAAAAATAAAATAAACTAAAAAATAAATAAAAAATCAAACTGTTAATTTCTATGAATAGAGTTTTAAGTAAATAGAATTATAATTAATAAATTAATTGATTTTATTAATTGTTGTCAACATTGCCCACCCATAATTTATTGTACCTTGTACCGATTTCAGTGGAGGTAGGCAGTACACGCTGTGATATGAGGTATGAAGGCACCCTTTAAAAAATTCCTGATGCATCATTAAAATATTGTACGAATTTTTAAAAAAGAAAAAAAAAAACCCTTAAGCTAATTTCTGATTCATTAAAACTTTCGTCCAAATATTGTTATAAAAAAAACAAAAAACTCATATATTGTCCTTTGTTTTGTACTGATATTACGTCATGATAGTTTTGAAGGCAGATTTCAAATCCTGATTGAAAAAAAAATAAAATAAATAAATAAATAAATAAAAAATAGCCCATTCCTGATTCATTAAAACTATTGTCCAAATATTGTTATATATTTATATAAAAATAAATTTTAAAAAACAATTAATTTCTATCAATATCGCCCACCCATATATTGTCCATTGTGTTGATATTACGTCATGATAGTTTTGAAGTCACACTTTGTGATTCACTGTTAAACTATAATCTAAATATAATTTCATTTATATTGTTATTTTAATTTTACCATTATTATCAAGCAGGGAAAAAAAAGCTATCCGTTTTTGTCAGTATTGTCCACACATAATATATTGTACATTCAATCCACTGGACAAAGATAATACAGGATGTCGTGATATGAGTCTTCCAGGCATTCTTTAGCAAACTTTTGATTCACTGTTAAACTGTCATTCAAAAATGTATAATCAAAAATCTAACTATTCCTTTTTGCAAATATTGGAAGCACATAAATGATTGTACATTATTTCCATTGGAGATAACAGTAGACGACATCGTAACTATCACTCAAACACTTATTCTAAAAATCAAGCAATTATTTGAGTCAATATTCCCCACCTATAACATATTATATCCTTTTGAGATAAGCTCCGGTACTGGACGTCGTGATGGAGCGTTGCATTGTGGGTTGTTGTTAGCGAGGTAGACTTGTGCAAATGTCAACTCCGTCTCACCACTCCAGTCTCCATGAATCATTTATGACCAGTTAAGAGTCTCAGTCTATGTATTTTCATAAACCCCGAATTAAAGTCTATTCAGCTAATTTGCCTATTGCCTGTTAACCTTCCCCTCCCTCCTTCTTTCTCTCTCCCTCTCTCTCTCTCTCTCTCTTTCGCTAATCCATATTTGAGGATTGAAGCCATGCTGGCACTGGCACCCAACGATGCCAACGCATGCACCCAACCTGGACTTTCAAGATCCGCCCAAAAAGGTCAACTCCTCCAAGCGTTCCTCCTCTCCTCCTCCCTCTCTCTCTCTATCTCTCCATTTTGCAATCTCTCTTTCTCATCACACCTCAGTCCACAACCAACGGCAACCAAAGACGAGCGAAATTTACGGTGCCAAGCTTTAAAATGTGTGAATGCATGGTGAAATCGAAATCGTAGCTTGAATAGACAAAATTAGCGAAATCGTTTTTTCTCTCCATCTGCGTACAAAAACTGCTTTGAAATGTGATTCTTGTATTAATTTGTCTGTTAAAATTTTAGTCTTTTTGTCAATTTTTGTAGGTGCGTTTAAAATGTGAACTCTGAACAAAATTCTATAATTAAAACTTAAATCGCTATTCGATATTTTTCGCAAATCGCCATAACCAAAAACACACGAAAATAATGCTCCGCTATATGACCTTAACACAATGACCTAACTCCATTATATTCCACCATACTTCGCTTTTCCAACAGAAAATTGAAATGAATGTACAAGCTTTTCAAATGCCGGTAGCGCTTTTCCATAGCATTCGCTGGTAATGATGGGTTGCCCATGGCGACTCATCCATATTAATGCTAGTTACACTGGAAACATTCCAAAACCAGCTGGTAGTCAAATTATCGTCATTATCAACACTTTTTAATACAGTTAGCAAAATAATTTCAAGGCGGAATTTTTTGGGGTAGATTTTTTCATAAAATTGAATGTGATCGCGATGAAATTTTAAATATAAGGTAATTTTTTCCCACTATTCTAGCCAGTTTATATGGCTCTGCAGGTAGCTTTTTTAGTCTTTCTGGCACATAGACTTCAAACTGTGCATCTGGACATTGTTATGCATTCAAAACCCACACAAGCACATATCTTTCCTTGTTTTGACAGACGGCCAAAAAATGTTGAAATTTTCTTGTTCGTTTCAATAGAACCCCTTTTAAACCTGGAATTTCTAACAAAGAAGACTGGCTGGGGAGAAGTTGCGCTGTTCGCTGTGTTGTTGAGTCCTTCGCCGGTAGGGAGTGGTTCATTGGTATTACAGCAGTTACCGCGGAGACAAGCCTTAAAAAAAAGAAAAGAAAAGCAAAAAACACAGCGTAGCAGGTTTCAGGGTTCAAACACCAAAACTAGCTGTCATATTCGCAGATGATTTACAATTCAAATGAACACAGCGCAATTAATATTTTGAGTGACAGCTAGACAAAGCGCTACAGAAATTACGCACAATGCATTCTAGACATTTACTTTTGTGTATAGAATTATTATTATTATTATTATTATAGTTATGTATGCTCAATTATAAGCCTCTAAGTATTACCTTATCCTCACATACTTTTGCTATGTTCTGGGGCTGTCCAAAGGTTAAAACAGACCAATTCTTCAAGATGAGAAATCAAGAAGAAAGTAAGACTTGAACAATGATTTCATGACAAAAAACACACACACAAAAAAACACTCAAATTGGTAGCGTTTTTGAACTTAAAGTCTCCCGATTCTAATCATAAAATAACACTGTTGACGGCTGGTTGGAGATGGGCTGATTTTACACGAGTGAGACATGAAAGGAGGAGAGGAGCAGATCCAAACAGCTGGGAGACTGTCGCCGTGGACGCAGAATACAAAGTAGTTTTGTGTCACCAAAGCACAGCAAGCTTACTCTCTTTCTTTCTTTCTTTCTTTCTCTCTTTCTTCCCCCTTTATTTCCATGACAAAGCCGACGCGCGAAGCCAAATCTGCTATATTCAAAAACATGGCTTCAATAATGAGATAATACGACAAGCATTAGAGAGGGGTACGCACGCCGATGAGTTAGAAAACCAATACATTTTGCTTCTGGGTTTCGCATAACTGGGTGACTAATCTACCCTTTTCTAGCTATTTCTGCTAATTGCGAAAAAGTAGGTGGAATCACTGACAAGGGAGCTGTATAACTGAAGAATTGACGCGATAAAATTGAAAGGGTATGACATGATATCGGTTGGATTTTTGAAGAAGTCCCCGATTGAATTAAGCGAAAATGCAGCTAAATGACCACAAATGAGCCACTAATTGCGCCGGTTGTCTTTGCCTTGGGGGCATCAGTGAAAACTGGAATTAAAAAAATAATTCGAGAAAGGTGCGTAAAGGTGTGTGTATGCTTGTGTGTTCTCTATCCATCTCTATCGCTATTCACAAGGACTACACAGGCATTTAAAGAACCAACCAACAAAAGATTTTCAAACATGCAACTCCAGCAGTTTCGTCTTAATCGCCAACCGCATTTTGACAAAACTTCCGAAGTCATTAAAAGTCCATTATGCGCACAGCACCTGCACTTCAAACCGGGGAGGAGAAGAGAGGAGCCACGCATGGGAAAAGGAAAAAAAAAAAAAACCCAGACAAAGCTTTTAACGAGTAAATCTCGGTTAATTATAATGAAAAGCAGTAGTAAGTAGCAGAGAATGAGATTAGAGCAGATCTCGCTGTGCTTAAATTGTAAGGACACAGAGAACGGGGACCACCAGTTGTGATGTTACGGCAAATTT
Organism: Paratrypauchen microcephalus; assembly: GCA_036785185.1. Taxonomy (NCBI): domain Eukaryota; kingdom Metazoa; phylum Chordata; class Actinopteri; order Gobiiformes; family Gobiidae; genus Paratrypauchen; species Paratrypauchen microcephalus. Next base: position 6,618,077 of record JAVJIX010000043.1, on the reverse strand, counting down.
AACGCGCCAAGACATCTCATTATATTACAATAGCGTGCCGCCTTCAATATAATTTAAAAAAGCATGGTCAAAGAGCTAATGGAGAAGAGAAAAGAAGAAATAATTATGGAAAATAAGAATTGAATTTCGAGTACCTACCGCTCTGCCCGAACCAGACGCCATCTCTTGTACTACGGGAGCATTTAGTGTCCATTGTACAAGAGGAGAGGGTTTAGCTGGTCTGCTGGCTCCTGATTGCACAACTCAAAACGCATGCGAGGACTGGAAGACATGGGCGAGCGGTGGAGTGGAAAAGGATAGAGAAGGAGGAGAGAGAGAGAAAGGGGAGGAGGGAGGGACAGACGGAGAGAGAGGAGAGAGAGAGTCTACCTGCCATAAGCTATCATAGCAAATCCAGCCTTGGAGACAGCGCCGAATCAACAGCTGGCCCCTGAGTGATGTCACAGCCCCGTCGGCCAATCACGGAGCGCGAAAAGTCGGAGTGCGAGCAGCAGTGGAGGTACTGTACAGTATAGATGTAGGCTATGGAGCGGGAGAGGGTAAAGTCAACACCTAAATGGTACGCTTCATTAGCTCCAGGATGGGGGGGGGGGGAAGGGAGGGAGGGATGGAAGAAGGGAGGGAGGGAGGAAAGGAGAGAGGAAAGGAAGAAGGAGGCAGCCAGGGACATGGGAGAAAAGGACTGGAAACCAAGTGAATGGCAGGAGGCGCATCGGAAGTATAGGAAGGACCATTTCAAAATTTAGGATTATAATATTTTCTACTAAAATTTGATAACTAAGAATGCACTAAATGTTTGTAATGTAACATACTGGTCTGTTTGTGAATGTAAAATTGGAATTAGGGTTGTCAAAAGTATGGAAAATCAGGTAATCAATACTAAAACTAATATCGAAATTAGATACTCATTTGCGGACAAAATGTGAGCAGTTTTAGTGTGATTTTGAGCTTTTTCAGAACAAATAAAAGAGCTCACGTTAACATAAAGAAAGTACGAAATCCGTGTATGAAAATTACATTCTACAGACACGTCCTTTAAATGTGCATCGTGTAACTTTTCTGGTGGAGGGTCCGTCAAATGCTTCTCTCTATAGAGATGTTAATATTTGTCTGGAATGTTTCACAGTATTGCATTAAATCTTTTTGTCTTCATGGAGACCAAACCAGACAAAGTTACAGGTCAGATCTGTGGAGAGGCGACCCCGCTCACAGTCAGATTCCCTGTTTTTCTAGGTATTTTTGAGCTATAAAACCAGCTGTAATTGAATAAATGTAAGTTAGAGCTGTTTAATGTCATACTGTGGAACATTCCAGGCAGAGCAACGACATATCCATGGAAACAAGCAGGTGATGGACTCCTAACCAAAAAGTTACATAGTGCACCAAATCCAAATCCACACAGGTACGCAAAACTAGTAGGAATGCACGATCTTAGGGGGGAAAAAAATTCTTACAGCATTAAAGGTGCAAGTCTCCATGGAAACGTTATTGCTTTGTCTAAGATGTCCTCACAAGAGAGACAAGCAGGTTACAGCACTACGCTACATTACAGTTCAGATCTGTTCTATTCTCAGAAGGAATTATTGGATTTTTAAGCAATAAAAACACCCGTAATGAATAAACAGAAGATGTTTAAAGTCATATCATGGAACAAATTTTAGGCATCTCCATGGAGACGATAAAGTTGCAGTGCACCTTTAATATTTGAGAGAAGACTGAAATACGAACTGAGAAAGTAATACAAGAATCCCGTGCATTTCAGAACATGCAGAGGTCGAAACTACAGGTACAACACGATTCCTATACAACAAATTCTATAAAAAGACAGGATTTTTTGTCAGTTACAGAAGACAATGTATCTTACTCTCCTGCACAAACAGCTAAATACCCTCGTATTCTGCACAAACCTGTTCTGAAATCTGATTCTTGTATTAGTTTGTCAGTTAATTTCAGTCTTTTCTGGACACGTTTACAATGTGAACTATTTGGATCAGTTTTGTCTTATTTTATTTTTGTTTTAAGGAAATCTGCTCATTCTCTGCTCTATTGGTTAATACCGCCAAACACTTAAAAGAAGCGTGATGTGGAGGGTCCGCTATTCGCTTGTGTCCATGGAGATGCTATTTCTTGGCATGGAAGGTTCTCCACAGTATGGCATTAAACATAACTGTCTTGCATTTGTTCAATTACAAGTGTTTAGTATTTGTGTAGATTTGTGGATGTAAGGAGTAAATAAAAAAAGGGAAAAAAAACATTACAGGCGTTTTATGGCTCAAAAATACTTTGAAAAACCCGAGTTCTTACTATGTGCAGGCTTGCTTCTCTACAGATCTGACCATTAACTTGTCTCCATTGCGATTACTATGTTTATTTCCATGCAGCGGACCCTTCACCAGGAAAATTACACACTGCGCCTTTAAAGCGATCATACTGGAATAGACATCGGAACTGAAAATCTACTTTGGACCGAATCCTCTTAGTAAAATCAAAATAATCACAATTTGCTGGGTTTTTTTACAAAATATTTCAGCCCTTATGAAATCAAAGGAAGCAAGTAAGCTAACTTTCTTTCCTTCATCTGTCCTTTGGGTTGAATTTTTTAAAATATCTAAATAAAAAATGAAAAGATGAGAGGCAAAGGGAGGGTTTGGAGGAGAGATGGAGCCAGCTAGGTGCTTGAGGAGCAGGTGGAGAGCTGATGGGAGCCACTGGCCGCTGAGAGCACAGGCTGTTTACTGGGCGAGGGGCCCGTTAAGACTTGGCACCATGTCCACACACAGGCTAATGTTAACCCACGGACTACTGCTAATGCTACCTGAATATGTATAATAGAGATATGATAATTACTAAATCAAATTCTATACATACAGTAGCTGGAACAATAGATTTTGGAGCTCCATATTTATCTTGTGTACATTTTCTTTGCAATAATGGGGAGATTTGTGTTATTTCAGTTGGAATACGATAAGATTTGAGCTGTAGAGTCAAATAAAAAATATAACAACAGGTTAAATCCTCCAGCTACAGTAAGGTAATTCTGATATTGAACTAAAAAAAAAAAAAAAAAAATTCTAAATAAACAAACAGTTCAATGCCATACTGTGGAACCTCACAGGCAAAGCAATAACATCTCAACAGACAAGCAGGCAGTGGACCCCCTACAAGAAAAGTTGCACAGTGCACCTTTAAACGTCCTATATTAGGCAAAATTGATTCACGAGAGCTTTTAGCCACGTTATAATGCCGTCAGCGCATCAAAACATATCTGGAGTTCTGTTTTATTTCATTCACACATGTTTGAGTAATCCTTTATTATTAGTCTGTCTACATCGCCAAAGCTCAAAATGCTCTGTTCCACCTTCTGATGCCATGAAGTGGGAGTTTTGAAGGTAACAGCTCCTTTTAGCTTTAGTTTAGTAGAGATTGGCAATTGCCGGGCTGAAATTGGAGATTGACCAATATTGATTTGTTGGAATCCAGAGCAACCGATGGTCAAGAAGCTCTGCCGATATTTTTGGGCTGATATGCAGGGCAGATTTTAATTTCCTAAAATTATGCTAATTTACTACAAATGTACCCACAGCCCCCCCTGAGCTGTGTAAGGGGGGCTGTGTAGTCACGTTTTGTGCAGCTATCTCTTTGTATTAAAGTGTTCATATAATTAATATTAGTGTCTTTTTAGGCAGCAGATTGACCAAAACAAAACATCGGCCAAGCACTTCCTGTGTGACATCACAAGGTGGAATGGAGTGTTTTCTGTCAGAGAGAAGAACTCAGCCTCAATATACAGGGTTTGTATGTTAATTAAACGTGTGAATGAGACAAAAGGCAGGCTGTCCGGTCTATGCATAGCCCTGCGTTTAGACTCCTATAATGTGATTGTTTATTGTTTTTTGTTTATTTTTATTTTAAAGGTGCACTCTGTAACTTTTCTGGTGGAGGGTCTGTCACCTGCTTCTTTCTATGGATATGCCATTGTTCTTCCTGGAATGTTCCACAGTAAAACATTAAACAGCTCTACCTTATATTTAATCAATTACAGGTGGTTTTATAGCTCAAAAATACCTAGAAAAACAGGCATTCTGGCTGTGAGCGGGTTGCCTCTCCACAGATCTGACCTGTAACTTGGTCTGGTTTGATGTCCATGACTATAGAAAGGTTTAAAGCCACTCCAGGTACATTTTTGACAAGGAAACAACATTATAACATAGAAGGAAATAAACATTATAACACAGAAAATCGTAAAATCACGTAATACTTTACTAATGTATAGGACCTTTAAAGCGGATCTCATGGGCAGTTGAGTGACAGGTGGTCCAGTCTATGCATAGCCCTGCGTCTAGACACCTATAATGTGATTGTTTTCGTCCTTTCACTCACTCCCAACTGCAAATACTGTGGGCGGTAAAGTTCCTGCTGTCACCAGGCAACCAGCTCCAGGCAACGACAGCCCCAAACTGATCCTACCCCCCCATTTCATAATTGTGCCATTCGTTATGCCTTGTCTCTAAAGAATTATTATTATTGTGCATTCTTAATCCCAAGGAAAAGGTCGGAGATTGAGCAAACAATTTATGGATAGATGGTTGAATTATTTAATAAGAGCGCAGGAGCAAATATGTACGAAAGGAGTGGGATTTTTCTCTTTCCCATGCAGTGACCCCTCCCAAGATGCAAGATTAATTATTTAGGCATTGAGAGCAGCATCTTAAGACCAGAGCTATTACAATCTCGACATCTAATATAACGGTGTCAGCTCTGAAAACAGACCTATAACCTAATGTAATGAATTGTCAACAGCGCTTATGGAGGTCCCAACAAGCCAAGGTGATACAATACTGGTACACAAATATTGACACGAGGATACAGTTAGTAATAGGCAATGTTAAAAATATCAACGCATGTATTTCTATGGCGGGATCTTCAGCGGTTACCACGGTGCCGCAATCCACACATTCGCGATAACTAGCAAAAATGTTTTTAGATTGTCTGAAAACGTGACAAGATGCATTGTGCTACGTTTCTGGCAGAGGGCCCGTCAAATGCTTTTCTCCGTGGAGATGTTATTGCTTCTTGGTCTGGAATGTTTCACAGTATGGCATTAAACCTTTCTATCTTCATGGAGACCAAACCAGACCAAGTTACAGGGCAGATCTGTGGAGAGGCGATTCCGCTCACAGTCAGAATGCCTGTTTTTCTAGGTATTTTTGAGCTATAAAACCATCTCTAATTGAGTACATGATGTAAGGTAGAGCTGTTTAATGTCATACTGTGGAACATTTAAGCCAGAGCAATGATATAACCATAGAAACAAGAAAGTGATGGACACCCAACCAAAACGTTACACAGTGCATCTTTAAGTATCGACTCAATTCAGTCTTTATTAAAAACACATAATATCTGGTTCATAGTAAGTAAGTAAGTATATAAAAATAAGAATAATGGAAAAAAAGTTGCAAAATAAAGTTAGAAATTTCAGTACCATGACAACACCACTACAGTATATGGACATTGCAAGTAAACACAAGTACCCTGTAGCTATTAAGACATCAGCAGAAGGGAGAGAAAGAGAAAATTGACTCACTCCGCCCACCAGCGCAGCCCTGGTACAAAAACAAGCTATCATCATATAGTCCGGATCACTAGTGGCAACTCTATCTACTTACAATGCAATATACTTCTCATTAGCATGGTCAATTAGAGGAGACTGTTGTAAGACCATGTTATACAGAACCATATAACAAAACAATGATGTCTCAGTATAAGCTTATAAGGGAATTCTGTTGCTATTGAGAAGTTATATTGCAAATTGTGGACTGCTAAGTGTGTTTGAGACCCAGAGAGAAAATGCAAGCAAAAATCTGGATCAATATTGGCTGGGGTCCATTCCAAAACAACTGATTAACCTGAATGGCTTTTCAAGAGTAGCTTTCTTAAATAGTTTAAGGTTATATAAATTATTACACTGCTGTATCCTCTGGTATTTGCCAATTTAAAGCTTATTTAAAGCTTAGGATTCGTGGCGCATAGGTGGTTAGTAGCTATTCCACTTCCTCTTTTGGCTATGGCAGACCTCGAGGGTCACCCGGGCGCGCCGTAGCGCCGACAGCTCGCGTGCCCGCGCGCCGCTGTATACATAAAACGCGGTCCCCCGTTCACTTTTTTTTTTTCTTTTCGCATGAAAACACACAATCCCGATCATGATTCATGACAATCTACACATCAAATGAAACCTTACAGTCTCCTCTTTTTGACTATGCAATTCATTTCCCTGCAAAACAATCACTCCCCGAGCACATGGGGCTTTTATACAGAAAAGCACAAAACGAGTTTTGGTTTGTTACTTAGCTTACCTTTGAAGGCTCTGCACAGGTCAAACTCTGTATTTCACCATAAACTTGGTCTCAATCTGTCCATAAGGATCCAGCGAATAAAATCCAGTAAAACAATTTAGTCCAAAATACTGTTAGATCCATTACGAGTGTGATACAGCAGCATGCTTGTTTACACGAGGCTCCCCCCTTCCCCCCTCCCCTTCCCCTTCTCTCCTTCGCTCCTCCGCTCCCACATGCAGCGCGGCTGAGCAGCTGCTAGCAGGAGCCGAGGCGAAGGATGAGCCCAAATGTCCTTCTGCGGCTCTCGTATTCAAAATGGCTGCCTCTATATGGGGAAGATCCCCCTTTTATGTGACTATATCTAAGTCCAAAAGAATATTTTGATTTCATGATGGAAGTGAAAAGGCTTGGAAAACAATGTATTTTTGAATGGGTATCTTCAATTTCAGTAATTAACAGGTAAAAATCTTACACACTGTCCCTTTAAAAAGGTTCTATATTATTACACAAAATAGACTCTTGTGAGCTTTAAGACATGTTTTAATGCTGCAATGCTGAGTTGTGTTTTGTTTCATTCACACATGTTTGAGGAACCCTTAGTCTAGTCTCCCTGCATCTCCAAATGTATCTCAAAATGCTCTGTTCCACCTTGTGACGTCATGTAGTGGTAGTATTCAAGTAACATCTACTTTTTACCTTCACTTCCTGTATTACCACATGACATCACAAGGTGGAACAGAGTGTTTTCAGTTTGAGAAAGAACTCAGCCTAAATTTGCAGTTAGTGTGTTAATTAAACATGTGTGAATGAAACCAAACACAACTCCAGGTGTGTTTGTGATGAGGAAACAACATTATAACATAGACCAGAAAATATATTAAAATGGGCCCTTCAAATCAACCAATGCATTTGGACAATATTTTGAAATTCATTATAAATACAGTTATTACACCCAGATTCAAATCAGTAATGATCTTGTAAAGCATTATCACATTATCTAGTTGTTATAGTGTAATAAGCCATTATGTAAGAGCCTATTATTAACTATTATTCAAATCCATTTCATTTCAGATATTAAGGTATCCAAAAAGAGGGCATTTTTATAAGCTTTAGCTCAGTCGAAAGAGTAAAAATTCTCATCAAAAACATGTTGCAGTAATTCTATTCATAAACATGCATAAACCAGGCCCCTAAAGGTTATTAAATTATGATGCTTTATTGCATTCTGATCACTGTACTTATTACCAGGTCTGTTTGCATAGAAATCTGGTATTATAAAGCTTGCATTAATATAGAAATCAATGAGATAATGAGCTGTTTTTGTGTGTTTCTAATTCTATTTGTAAACATGCATCAACCAGGCCCCTAAGAGTTATGAAATTATGATGCTTTATTACACTTTTTACATATGACCAGGTCTGTTTGCTTAGACATCTGGTATTTTAAAGCTTGGATTTATATAGACATCAATGAGATAATGAGCTGGGTTGTGTGTTTCTAATTGTATTTGTAAACATGTACAAACCAGGCCATTAAAAGTTCTAAAACTATGTTGCTTTATTGCACTTTTTACTTACGACCAGGTCTGTTTGCATAGAAATCTGGTATTATAAAGCTTGCATTTATAGAAATCAATGAGATAATGAGCTGGTTTGTGTGTTTCTAATTATATCTGTAAACATGCATAAATTAGGCCATTAAAAGTTCTAAAATTATGTTGCTTTATTGCACTTTTTACTTATGACCAGGTCTGTTTGCTTAGAAATCTGGTATTTTAAAGCTTGCATTTATATAGAAATCAATAAAATAGCTCTGTTTTTGTGTGTTTCTAATTCTATTTGTAAACTTGAATAAACCAGTCCCCTAAAAGTTCTGAAATTATGATGCTTTATTTCACTTTTTACTTATGACCAGGTCTGTTTGCATAGAAATCTGGTATTATAAAGCTTGCATTTATAGAAATCAATAAGATAATGAGCTGGTTTTGTATGTTTCTAATTCTATTTGTAAACATGCATAAACCAGGCCATTAAAAGTTATGAAAATATGATGCTTTATTGCAGTGCGTTCACCAGGTCTGCTTGCATAGAAATCTGGTATTATAAAGCTTGCATTTATATAGAAATCCATAAGATAATGAGCTGTTTTTGTGTGTTTCTTGATGAGGCTAAGCTAACCATCTTTACCTGCGGATAGAGCTGGGTTCACACCGGTGCCACGGCTGTCACGCACTAGCATGGACGTGTTTACTGCTAACACGCTAATCATCACGCCTAATATCACGCAAAGAACAAATCAGGTAAAACATCAGGAGCACAAAGCTGTTATAATGCATTTTTCCCGTGTTGTCTTACCGCTTTGCACAGCGCTGGTACCGATAAGGAGTCGTAGCTTGCGTCCGCGGAGAGAAAGAAGCAGCGGCAGATCCGACGTAAAGCACTGACGCACGGCACGTAAGCGCTCCAACACGACGTCTGATTAGCAACCCGGGTTTAGCGTAGCAACGGCTCCACGTGCTTCTTGTTATGTTAGCGTTTGCACTTTATTTGCGTGCGTACGGGCGAACAAAACGTATTTACAGTTATATTAAACTTCACGGAGCTTTGGAGAAGTATTTTGTCCACGGAATTTGTTCCCGGATGTGATGTAAAGACACGTTCTGGAATTTACCGGGAAAAAACAGGAGCGGCGTTTGTTGTTGTTGTGATTTTGACAGGTACGTACGTGTTTTTTGTTAACTAACTTAGCATCGCTGATTTATCTGTACAAAAGTTATGATATTATTTATTTATGCAAGCTACATGTTATGTAACCTATGGAAACGTGAGCTTTGGATGTGTTTTCTGGCTATGTTTTTAGCATTTTCAAGATTGTTTATCTGTCATATATGCAGGGTCAACAATGCAATGAAATGCTTAGGACTGCTCAAGACTCACCTTTTTAAAACTGCTTTTAATGTTTCTTAGTGTTTAATGTTTGTCTGATTGTTTATTGTTTTATTACTTGGTTTATTACTGATTTTACCTACTGTACAGCGTATGTGAGTGTCTTGAAAAGCGCTTTATAAATAAAATGTATTATTATTATTATTATTATTATTATTATTATTATTATTATTATTTGGATCAGAAGAACCTGTTGACTCGCTAAGATAGTCAAGAAGTACTAATAGCATGCAATAAAAATACAAGGGAAAAAGTAAACAATATAATAAAAAATATGTAATAAAATACAAGGGTACAGGTAGGATTAAATAAGGTGTAAATAGAGTATTTCATAGGTGGTAATACTGCTCAAATGAATTTCGTATTGCATATAATATAGTATAGTATAAGTATTGCACGTGGATTTTGTATTGCACATAATATAGTATAGTATACAAGTTGCAAGTTACAAAACAAGAGCATATCATATTGTTAACATGCTACTGCTAAATGACATGTTATCGGAGAACTGTTTTTTTATTTTATTGATTTTTTTGTAATGGAGAAATATGATGTTATTATGTTCAATACACACTGTAAATGTCTTATTGTCAGTTCAACATCGGCAATTTCCAATCTATAGCAAAAAAGACCTACATTGGTCTTAGCACTCATTATTAGACTATTAAAATGTTCAACTGTGCAATAAAATACGTAAAAAAAGAGAGCTAAAAACATGTCTGGCATAGACTGTACTGGCTAATCAAAGTGTTGCAGGGTACTTACACTGTTCTAGTCCCAAACAGGTGCAGGTGTTGCTGATAACATTAAAAATCCAACATGTCCAATGAAGCCTTTTCCATTGGGCTCTTATGTCCAGTGAGAAATAATGTCCAAATAAAAAACTCTATGAAGCTGTTGTTAACCCGGTCTGTTTTAAGCTAGTCACATCCAGCCATGGAACATATCGAAATAAAAGTAATAGTGCTGTACTTAAGTAAAATAGATACATCTTACTTTTATTGCCCTATTTATTTCTACTTTCTACGTCACTCCATTTTTCAACAGGACTTAAAAGTAAAAGTATTTTTGTTATTGCTGAAAAGGCTGAGTATTTTTAATCCATTCATAGTTTGAGCAAATAAAAATGTACAAATCAAAACAGCTAGAAAAATTCATTTGTTTCTGTTGAACCAAATTTAGCACAAATCTTGATCAAACTCACTACATTGAAGCTTGATTAGATCTCAAAATCTGTGCAAAGTACTTTTACTTTTTACTCTTTTTAGGGCACGATTTGGGGAAAATATATACTACGGACAAGTATTACGATTGTGATTAGGGTTTCAATTTTTGTTTTAATAATAGGATTCTGTTCAAAGTTCACATTTTAAACACATCCTGAAGATTTGACAACAAGTCTGAAATCTGAACTGACAAACTAATATAAGAATCACATTTCAGAGCGTGTTTGTACAGATCTGCACTACAGGGTTAGCAGTTTTTAAGCAGAATAATACAGAATTTTTTTGGTGGAAATTTGAGGAAATGATGGTACTTCAAAAACTGCACATTTTGTGATTTGCTAATTACATAAATTCAGTAGTGATTAATCTTGCAGCTGTAGCAGGATGTTGAGTTATACTGTTCAAAAACATTACATAAGTAGGATAAAATTGGGCTTTTCCTGGAAATCTGTATTATGGTCTTGATCTATAACAGTAAATGACCATATTACCACCGTATGCAATTTTATAGCCAAAAAATAGACTAAAATAAAAGTTTTCCTGGACTTGCACCTCCACAAAACTGACTTATTTGGGCCATGAAAATGCTGTTCCTTTGGCTAGAATATTCCACAGTATGACATAAAACCTCCATGCGGAATGTTTAACAGTATAGTTTGAAATTCTGTTCCCATGGAATTGTGTACATGAAAAAGTTACATAATGTACCTTTTAAACAAACTACTAATATTTTGTGATGGAAATTGCAGTATTTTATATTTAAAAAAACAAAGGATTTTAATTATCACTGTGGTAGCACTTGTGGTTATTGAGTCTTTCCTTAGTATTCCAATTAAAATGATCATAACAGCACTACTTCCAGAGTTAATTTTTGAAGAATGAGAAAACAGATTTTCCATAAAGGCACCATAAAGAGTCTACACAAAAATGCGTTGCCACTTTGTTCTCATAATGTTCTTTTAATTGTGTGTTTTTCGGTCTAATCTGTACAGAAGCTGCCTGACCGAGCGGCGGATGAGGACTCGCTAATGGAAATAGATGGTAATGGCACGGAGACCTCTTGCTGTGAAACAAGATGGTCGCCGCAACTGTCAGGGCTCCCGCTCAAGCTCCAACAGCGTCTTATGCTGTTCCAACGCCAAGGAGTCGAATTCGCCCTCTCCAAAAACGGACGGTAAGAAAACAAGCAAAAACACATGCTATCTATTATTTTTATAATTATCTAAAACTGTAAATGTCTGAGAGGTAGTTAGGGCTGCAAGATATATCATAATTAAATAAATCATAGTATAAAATGTCTAAGAGGTGGAGCAATTAAAGGGCTCATATTACACTATTTTCTGATCTGTGCTATAATGTTGTTTCCTCATCACAAACACACCTGGAGTTGTGTTTTGTTTCATTCACACATGTTTAACACACAAACCCTGCATATTCAGAGTTTTTCACCCAAACAGAAAATACTCATGATGTAATACCATGCTCTACTGTGTTTTTAAACTCCATACACCTTCACTAGAATCATTTGGATAATTTCAGCTCTAGAATATCCAATCTCTACTGAATTGTAGAAAGTAGCTTTTAACTTGACATCACAACTATTAATAATAAATATACTATACAAACTAATAATAAACGATTATTCAGACATGTGTGAATGAAACAAAACACAACTCCAGGTATGTTTTTGATGAAGTAATAACATTATAACATGGCTTAAAAGTAAATAAAATGTAATATGGGAAATCAAAATCACAATTTGAATAATACTAAAACATAGTTTATTATTTTTATTATGATATGATAATATAAAATGTTTTAAGTAGGGTTGCTCGCTACTGAACTAAAGGTAAAAAATTGCTTTAAAACTACAACTACATATCACAAGGAGGAACAGCATGTTGAGCTTTGGAGATGTAAACAGGATTATTTAAACATGTGTGAATGAAACAAAACACATCTCCAGGTATGTTTTTGATGACGTAACAACATTATAACACGACTTACAGCTCACAGTAGTCAATTTTGCTTAATGCTGGACCTTTAAAGTCAACATTTGTCTTTTCACAGTTGGTTCAATATCCAGACTTGGGCCTGTTATATCTTCTTGACCATTACAGCTATGAGAACTTTGTGAGCTGCCCTTGAGAGCCCAAATGTTTGTGTGTCTCGCATTATCAGCAGGAACTAGCCAAGTCTCTTCCACTTCTTTTGCTCTGTGTCTGAACAGTCAATGCGCGCGGGGGGTTAGCCAATCTGAGCTAGTCCGCTGTGATGTTGGGGCGGCCATATTGATCCGCCAACACTAGGAGGCACTACTTTGGGGTCAGGGAGTCAATTGGCTCTCTATGCACCGTGTGGACAGACACCTCAGTCAATTGGCATCAGGGTGACAGGCGGGAGCAGCCCCCGAGGGTGCAGAGAGGAGGGAGTAGGAGGGTGGCAGAGGAGAGGATGGGAGGGGAGAAGAGGAGGAGAGGAGGTGTATGCATGGGTGTAGTTGCAATGCAGGAAAAGGAGGAGGAGAGAGAGGAGGAGATGGGGAGTTAGAGGAAAGGAGGAGAGGATGAGGTGAAGTAGCTGGGAAGCAGTGGAGAGGATAGGAGGAGGAGTTGAGGAGAAGGGGAGAGGAGGAGGAGGAGAAATGCCAGGGAAGGAGTGGAGAGGAGGGAAGAATAGGAGATGAGCGGTTAGAGGAATGGAGGAGAGGAGGAGCAGAAGAGGAGACTGGGTCTAGTGGATCTAATATACATTTAGTTGAGGAGGAATAGAGGAAAAGAGGAGAGGGAGTGTAACAGGAGAGGAGAGGAGGAGGAGTAAAGGAGAGGAGGAGCAGAAAAGGAGGCTGACTCAAATGGATCTAATATACATTTAGTTGAGGAGGAGGAAAGAAGGAGGAATAGAGGAGGAAAGAAGGAGAAGATGAGAGGAGTAAAGGAGTAGAAGAGAGGAGTAGCAGAGGAAAGGAGAGGAGGAGGAATAGAGGAGGGGAGGAGAAGGAGAGGCAGCAGAGGAGAGGAGGAGTGTGTTTCATAAGAGTACATCTAATAGAGTTGTCTTGCCTGTATTATTGATGGATGTGAGCAATTGTCACTTGATGGCTCCAAACGCACAACAAAGAAGAAACATGAGACTTTTGTTACAGAAAATAAAGCTAAAACATACACAGTAGTCGAATGGCTGTGAAATTATTACTGCACATCCATTTGACATACATTTAAAACCAGATGCCCTCCCTTGGCTTTCACAATTTTACATTAAGTCAGTATTTCAATTGGCTAAACATGGAAAAAAAACAAGAAAAATTTCAAGGTTGATGTTCTATCTGATCTAAGCGACCTTTTCCAACGGAGGGGTCTGTCACCTGCTTGGAATTCCCCGCAGTATGGCATTAAACCTATCCATCTTCATGGAGACGAGCAGGTGACACTACCAGGCCAAGTCGTAGGTCAGATCTGCGAAGAGGTGACCCGAGCTCATAGTCAATAAAAATGGCTGTAATTGAACAAATAAATCTCCATGATGGATCACCTCAATGCCATACTGTGGAAAATTCTACGCAAAGCAATATCATCTCCATGGATACTAGCAGAAAAGTAACAGTGCTCCTTTAAAGGGCCTTTATTACGCTGTTTTCTGATCTATGGCATAATCCTGTGTCCTCATCACAAACACACCTGGAGTTGTGTTTTGTTTCATCCGCACATGTTTAACACACAAACCCTGCAGATTTAGGCTGCTTTCTTTTCCACCTTGTGATGTTATGTGGTAATACAGGAAGTGATCCACTGTGTTTCTAAACTCGATACACCTTCACTAGAATCAGTTGGATTATTTCAGATCTGGAATTGCCAAAATCTACTGAACTAAAGTTAAAAGGAGCAGTTAACTTGAAAACTACTGCTTCATGAGATCACAAGGTGGAACAGAGCATTTTGAGCGTTGGAGATGTAAACAGACACAGGCTTACTCAAACACACGTGAATGAAACAAAACACAACTCCAGGTATGCTTTTGAAGAGGTAACAACAATATAACTTCTATTAAAGCTCACAAGAGTATGTTTTAGGTAATATCCTAAATTTAAAGATAAAAGCTGTCCATTTTCGTTAATAGTAAAAACATTTATGAGCGAGTGGTAGTTTATTCTTTGCCTATGATTAGCCACATTAGGGTTACCTGGCCAGCCAAATGATATCTCTCTGTATTTCCTATACACCGCGATACCATTTGGACACTCTCCATCCACTCTCGCTCCTCCGGTTCCAAACCGACTCCGCGATTCTGATTCGTTCAAAGATGGTGACGTCAGTGCACCCGCCTTTGCCCGCAAAGTCACTCTTAGGCAGCGGAAGTTCCGCCTCAGTTTTGAATCAAGATGGCGCAATCTCTGATTGGTTCACTTAGCTGTCTGTCTACGCGCAACCGCAGCGCATTCTGTGGATCAAGCGTTACCAGACTCACTCGCTGGTACAGCGATGAGTCATGGATTCTTCCAGGCAAACATTAGGGCTGGGTGATATGGAACAAAAAATATATCTCGATATATTTTCTTATATCTCGATATACAATATATATCTCAACATCTGTAGAGGAAAAATGACTCCCCAAAAACTACTGCAAAAACAAATATGCCAAATTCCACAAGGTCTTTTTTTATTGAAGTGCAACTGAAATGCAGGTCATGTAGGAAAAAAGTGCTTCTGCGACATAAAAAAAGGAAGAAATAATACATGTTGCCAACTTGCCTAATTTTTATTCAAAAACTCAACTTGAGCTCATCTTTGCATTAACCAGAGGATAACCATGAGCTCCTTTTAGCAGAGGAAGCTTGTGAGGTTCCTCATTTTAATAGATCCATCCTCCTTATTTTAATAGATCCATGTTCCTCACCAGTGGTCAGGAGCTCTAATGTTTCCCACTGCACAGGTCAAACCAAACGTTTCTAAATACGATTGTACAAGTTTTACACTGCAGCAGATTAATTTAAAACCTTCTGTATAAATAAACTTTACATTACTAAACCTTACAACATATAAACATATGACTACTATAGTGTCATATAGTATGTGTTTAATGCTGCTTTGTGCACATTTGTTTACGTTTTATATAAACTAAACTTAACACCACATGGCTCATTTGCATAAACTATAAACGCCCCCCAAAAAACTCAGCTCTGTCCTTGGGCCGCTGATGTGGTCAGCTCCTGAAAAAAACAAAAAAAAAAAGCGCCTTAAACCCAAAGTATGCAGAGAGTTGTCCTTTTTTTTTTGAGAGGAGTTCTGTGTCCTCCAGGATGTTGTGGTGCTGCACACGAGGGAGAGGTCGGGGGCGAGCGGGAGTGCGCACAGCACAGAGAAGGCAAACAAACGAAGAGGCGAAATCAGAATTAAATATTAACATTGTATCGATATATACCATATGTCAAAATTCATATCGAGTTTAGCAAATATAGATATATTTTAAATATCGAGATATCACTCACCCCTAAGCCACATGCATTTCTATGGCGCAATCAAAAAGCAAAACTGTTACAAAACGAAATGAGGACTTGAGCTGAGTGACTAAAACAGGCTCAAATTCTCCTTTTACACATGTTTTTTCTGTATTAAAGCTTTGCCAAACTCTCAGTGTTGTTTAAATCCACAGACCTGCAGCGGGTGACAGCACAGGGGTGGTCTGGCTCTGCTCTGATAAGACGAGAGAGAGACACAGAAATACACCATACACAGTGTACTGAGACTGGACCGCTCGGGCATGGACAGAGGTAGTAGTAGCCAAAACTGTACTTGAGTAGAAAGAAGTAACTAGGGATAGACGATACAGATATTAAATATTGGTGTCAATGCTGAAAAATGACCTGGATCAGTTATCAATTTCATGATATCGGTTAAAGGCGCACTACATAACTTTTCTTGTCCACCATCTGCTTGTCTCCATGGAGAGGTTACCTCTTTGCCTGGGATGTTTATCGGAATGACGTTTAACTTTTTTATCTCCATGGAAACAATGAGGTGACACCAACATCCATCCATCCATTTTCTTTCGCTTATCCGCGGCCGGGTCGCGGGGGCAACAGTCTGAGCAGGGACTCCCAGACTTTCTTCACCCCGGACACTTCCTCCAGCTCCTCCGGGGGACCCCAAGGCGTTCCCAGGCCAACTGAGAGACATAGTCCCTCCAGCGTGTCCTGGGTCTTCCCCGGGGCCTCCTCCCGGCAGGACATGCCCAGAACACCTCCCAAGGGAGGCGTCCAGGAGGCATCCGGAACTGATGCCCGAGCCACTTCAGCTGGCTCCTCTCGAAGTGGAGAAGCAGCAGCTCTACTCCGAGCTCCTCCCGTGTGACTGAGCTCCTCACCTTATTTCTAAGGGTGCGCCCAGCCACTCTGTGGAGAAAACTCATTTTGGCCTCTTGTATCCGCGATCTTGTCCTTTCGGTCATTACCCAAAGCTCATGACCATAGGTGAGGGTAGGAACGTAGATTGACCAGTAACTTCACACCAACAATGCACGGTTTTCAATATTTTAGATCAGTACAACACCTGTAATTCAATAAACTGAGTTCTGAGAAACATCTCTCTCTGCAATGTAGACTCTCAAGTGTGTGTATATATGTCTTGCATATGTCACCCCTACTGCAATACCTGAGCAAGACTTGCAATAACCTGGTAACTAATGCGTAGTACAGGACTTTTTTTGCACTATTTTTTTTTTCTTCTTCTATACTGGGTTGTAAATATCCTGCTGTGTTGTCTATGTTAATTGTCTACTTAAATGTCTGCACTGAAGTGAGATGATTTCATTGTGAGTATGTATGATGTAAATTGTACATATGAATAGTGACAATAAAAGGCATTCTATTCATTCTATTCTATATAAATACAAGATACAAACTTTAATGTCATATGTACAGTATTCCAGACAAAGAAATAACATCTCCATGGAGACAAGCATGTAGCGGACCTTCCACCAGAAAAGGTACATAATACACGTTTTATACATCCTGGTTGGATGTAATACAATAGATTTTGGCCTTGATTGTCTCATAATGTTTGAACTTTTAATCACACAAAGCTGTTCAGTATTGATGTGAAGGATAAATAACAGTTGCATAACACTGTTGGATCTCTTATGTAAAAAGTGAGCTGTATTTTAAGGAAATAAATGCCATTTTACTCAGCTAAGATGGGCAGTAGTAGTAGCCAAAACTGTAAGTATTGTTACTTCAAATAGTATTCGGTATCAAGAAGAAGTAAGGATGCACCAATACTGATACTGGTATTGCAGTATTTCCCAATTATACTGTACAGGAGACTATGGTGGCCCTTCATAGTCTAGAAACAACCTGGACTATAACAAAAGTAGACTTTATTGCTCAATGTAGTATCATAAACTTTTAAAAGAGACTAAACTGGTCAAAAATGAAATGGTTAAAGAATGTTTGAATGAGACAAAAAATTCCAATAAATATAATTTCTGCCATCATAATCTTAAAGCCCCAGTGTGTAGGATTCGTGGCGCATAGGTGGATGGTGCTATTGCACTTTCTGTTTTAGCTATGGCAGACCTCGAGGGTCACCCGGGCGCGCCGTAAAGCGGACAGCTCTCGTACCTGCGCACGAGCCGCGCGCTGCTACTGTATAAATAAAACGCAGTCCTGTTTTTGTTTTGTTTTTTTTCTCATGAAAACACACATTCCCGATCATGTACCATGACACTCTACAATGAAACCTTACAGTCTCCTCTTTTTGACTATGCAATTCATTTCCCTGCACAACAATCACTCCTTGAGCACATGGGGCTTTTATACGGAAAAGCACAAAACGAGGTTAGCTTACCTTAGAATGCTTTGCACAGGTCAAACTCTGTATTTCACCATAAACTTGGTCTCAATTTGTCCGTAAGGATCCAGCGAATAAAATCCAGTAAAACAATTTAGTCCAAAACACGTGTTAGATCCATTACGACGTCTGATCCGGCAGCATGCTTGTGTTGTTTACCCAAAACCACGAGCCTTGCCGAAGGCGAAGGCGGAGTCCAAATGTCCTTCTTCGGCTCTCGTAATCAAAATGGTTGCCTCTGCATGGGGAAGATCCCCCTTTTATGTGACTATATCTAAGTTCAAAAGAATACTTTGATTTCATGATGGAAGTGAAAAGGCTTGGAAAACGATGTATTTTTGAATGGGTATCTTCAATTTCTGTAATTAACGGGTAAAAATCTTACACGCTGTCCCTTTAACAAAATCTATAGGAAAAATTGGTTAAGCAGATCACAGTGTGGCATTAAACTTATGTATCGTTATGGACAAAAAGGGGTGACGCTACCACCAGGCCAACTCAAGCCAGATCTGTGGAGAGGCGACCAGATTGTGTTCAAATAAAACTCAGATTAAAGTCTAACTTGAGAAACAGGCCTTCAGACAGAGTAGTGCCTATAGTTAGCATCACATCCCCAGAGAATATTGATGACATTAGCTGTAAAGTATAAAATCCTCAAGGAAATGAAAGTTCTATAGGACCATATAGACTAGTTAGGCTTAGTTATAAACAACGATTATGATTATGATTATGATGATGATTATTATTATTATTATAGGCAGAGACATGCAGACAGGTAAATGTGCATTTTCTAAAAAACCCACGATATACAAGAATGAGAATTTCACACTTCAATTTCTTCAAACGGGTGCGTTGGAGGAGAGGGAGCAGCCCCAGAACATGCGAGAAAAATATAATCCCGCACTCCATCGTACTTGCAAAATAATAATTCGAATAGATCTTGTAAATATGCACCCAACTATAGAGTAAGGCTGGTGTGCTATATACATATCTACATATACACAATGAATCTTATAATCCAGCCCACATACAACCCAACAAAAGCAAGAACATAATGATAATTTCCAATACAATATTTACAAAAAAATGCATTGTTGAGACCTTTTGGAGATAAGGTTTGGAGGGTATGAATCCAATATGCCTCCCTTTGTTTGAGAAGGTTTGATGAAGGCCTAGTGCCGAACGTTGCATGTCTTAATAAATCTTACATTTTGCAAGTAAAACGGAGTGCAGGATTATTTTCTTCTCCTATTTAAAAAACCCAGATTGATGCTTTACGTTGCCGCGTAGGAGTCACTTTAAATTCCATTGTGTACGCGCGATACCTCAAAAGTAGTCAAGCGAATCGTCAAATATAGCGCGGCTCTTTTCGAATACCAAATCCGTCTGTGTGTGGGAGGAGAGAGGTTTTATGGACTTTTATGGATGCCTAATGCTGCAAAGTTACATTAAATTCTGACTATAAAAACCTGTGAGATGTAGCTGATCTATAGCTCTGATAATGTGTGATTTTGTGCAGTTAAAGGGCCATATTACGCTGTTTTCTGATCTGCTGTATGTTCTAATGTTGTTTCCTCATCACAAACAAACCTGGAGTTGTGTTTTGTTTCATTCCCACATGTTTAACACACAAACGCTGAATATTTAGAGTATTATTACAGAGTTCTTCTGTCAAACTGAAAACACTCTGTACTAACTTGTGATGTCATGTGGTAGTACAGGAAGATGTGCTCCACTGTGTTTTTAAACTCCATACACCTACAATTTCCAGTCTCTGCTGAACTAAAGCTAAAAGTTAACTGTTTGAATTTGAAAACTACCCCTTCATGACATCACAAGGTGGAACAGAGCATTTTGAGCTTTGGAGATGTAGACAGACTAATAATAAAGAATTACTCAAACACATGGGAATGAAACAAAACACAACTCCAAGTTGTGTTTTTGAGGAGGTAACAACATTATAACATGGATTAAAGCTCACAAGGACCTTTTAAAGGTTCTCGATGTAACTTTTCCACTACTTGTTTGTCACCACGGAGATGCGATTGCTTTGCCTGGACTGCTCCAACGTATGGCATTAAACTTAAACTATTTTTTACCATTTATTGTGATGATAGTAAATATAATGAAAAACAACCCTTCTTACTGTGAGTGGGGTCAGCTCTCCACAGATCTGACCTTGGCTTGGTGGCCTCACATCGCTTATTTCTATGGAGATAGATGCGTTTCATGGCATGCAGTGGAACATTCCAGGTAAAGCAGTAACACTAACTCTATGGAGAAAAGGTGGAATGCTCTTCATTAGAAAAGTTACATGATGTACTTTAAAGCTTTTAAAAATATCCAGGAAACAACATTATAACATAGACTAGAAAATAGCGTAATATGGGCCCTTAAAACAGGGAACCGTCAGGTAAAAACATAGCCTTCTACAAATTATGATATCAGTTTGGTGAGCTGTTGTGCAAGCTCGTCTGATTTGTCTAAAATATTATTGACTTTGAGAGTAAGGGTGCTGAGCAGGTCCAAAAATAGATCAATATTTTTGTGTGTATTGTGGGTGGACTAAACTGTGTTCAAATGAGTGTGAATGCAGCTAGAATGTCCAGAATGATCCTAGTTTCAAAATGTGAATAGACTATAAAAGAAAGAAAAAAGTTATAATTTTATTTTGATCTGATGTTTTTGTAGCTTTGAGATTTTTTTTATTTCCTATTTCAATTTAGCCAATATTTTTTCCCCAATTATTTTCTCTGTAAAATCAAGGTTCTCCATCTGACAAAAATGCAAAGAGTATATTAAATTAAGCTGATTTTATTCATTATTTCCTTATTAAGTCCAAAATTGGCAAGAGTTAAGACCTGATTTAGTCTCTTTTAAGTTTTTATTTTGACAGAAAATTTAAGCATGTCCTTTTTTTGGTATGTGTAATGAGATCTAGTCAACAGAATAACTGACTTAAAGGTGCATTGTGTAACTTTTCTGGTGGAGGGTCTGTCAAATGCTCTTCTCCATGGAGATGTTATTGCTTTGTCTAGAATGTTTCACAGTGTGGCATTAAACCTTTTGATCTGCATGGAGACCAAACCAGACCAAGTTACAGGTCACTGTTTTTGAGCTATAAAACCGCCTGTAATTGAATAAATGTAATGTAGAGCTGTTTAATGACACACTATGGGACATTCCGGGCAGAGCAATGACATATGCACAGAAACAAGCAGGCGATGCCTTCCCCCCAACAAATTTTTTTTTTTACATAGCCCACCTTTTTTACTTTTTCACATTTTTCTCTTTTCATCACTGATAAAAAATGTAATTGTCTTTATTATAATATTTACTTTTCGGCAGTGTCCATTTCCCCTGAACATGAAATGGAATTAAATCAGTGAGTGCAATAAGGATTTACGGCCCAGCTGGAGATCTGCTCTATTACGAAGCGTGAAAAATGTCATTTTACTGCCCATTAGTATCCGAGGCCTAATGGCCAACTTCCCATTATTTGCATAGCATCCATCCAAGCCCTCAGAATGGGCCTTTATATGACGAATTCTCCGTTTAACCCACTGATAAAGAAGGATGTGTGCAGCAAATAAATAATCAGACATATTAAAGGGTTCATGTTTGGACTTACTGGAATTATATTTGTGTAAGGTTTTCGCAACATAATGGGAGTTTGAACAGTCATTTCTTAAAGAGGGGCTGCTATGCAAAAATGTAAATGGACTTATCTGAGATTTCATCAATCTCATTAAAAACATGTAAGTGGTTTTAGATGTCATCCGTGCACATGTGAGTAGTATAGCAATATCTCTCCCAGGCCCTATTCGAACCCTCTTTACAGTTTTGGTTCTGTCCAGTGTTCAGTTCTTCCTCACCTATGCTTCCGTACGAACATTTATCACACATATACAAAGGTATGCTACAAAAGTGTACACAACAACTTCACAAATCTGGTGTATGTTGATTGTGTAGCTAAAAGGCCCATGTTGCGCTATTTTCTGATTTGTTATAATGTCTCGTCATCACAAACAGACCTTGAGTTGTGTTTTTTTTTCATTTACACATGTTTGACACACAAACTGCACAAACACTCATACAACATGTGGTAATACTTGAAGTGCTCCACTGTGTTTTTAAACTCACCTCCTGGAATTGCCAATCTCTAGTGAACTAACCACAGCTTGATGACGTCACAAGGTGGAACAGAGCATTTTGAGCTTTGGAGATGTAGACAGACTAATATATAAGTATTACACAAATGTGTGAATGAAACAAAACACAACTCCCAGTGTGTTTTTGATGATGTAAAAGCATTAGAACATGACTTGAAGCTCACAAGAGTCCATTTTACTTAATACAGGACCTTTACGTTCCCTCTGGACACTACAGGCCCTCAGAGTGCGCCCCCTGTAGGCTCTGTCCTGTCATTGCGCTCCACACTGCTGTACGCTGTCAATCCCCGTGGGAGGGTCAGGGTCTGTTTGCTGAGGAGCCGTGTTTGTGACAGCGGTCCGGCTGCGTTCACAGATAACATTAAAGTTGCCGCGGCGACAGGGACCGCGTGCCGTCGTCAGGCAACGGCCCCAGAGCCCCAACCTTCTTCTCCCCAGCCTCATCCTGGCGCTCAGGTTATTTAAAGGAGGATGATTTATGTGCGGCGAAATGGCGAGCACCTGCCCCTCTCTCTCTCTCCCCCCTCTCTCCCTCTTCTCCTCCCTCCTTCCTACCGCGAGTCTTTTGTTCCTGTGTATTCACATGCTCCCTCTTTCCAAACTCCCCCCCTCCACCTCTTCTTCCTCCTCTCCTCCTCCCCTCCTCCCTTCACACCACTCCGTACTCATTGCGCTGACTGGGCCGGTGTGTTGGCAATTAGAAAAACCACCAGTGGCAAGGTACACATTAATCATGTTCCTGGGCTGAAAGAGAGAAATGGGGCGGAGAGAGAGAAAGAGAGAGAAAGAGAAAAAGAGGAGAGGGGGAAGCGTCTGGGGAGGGGGAGAGCAGAAATAATGAGCGCGGTGTCAGGAGATATTCGGGGCCCCTCAGATGCACTGTTCTGTTCTGACATGATGTTGGAATAAGCTGGGGTCTCTCTGTATCTCTGTGCCCTCTCTGCGTCCACAGATTCGCCAGCTATTGTTTGGTCCATTGTGTATCGCTCACGCCAATTCAAGGGAGACGCAGAGGAGCTGTTTCCTTCGTCACACTTTGAGTTATAGTAATAAAACTAGACAGGAAAACTAGTGTAAATGTGTCTAACAGTCTATGTGGTCTGTGTACTCCCTCAGTGGTCCATGGGCGTAAACTAGTCTATGTGCTCTTATACTTCTTCTGGTGCAGCTCAAGATTGTTCTAAAGATAGCTTAATTTCTGTCCTGTGAATAGGACTTTTTGTAGTATCGATACCTGCTCTAGTTTCCATACTAGTTTTGGCATTGGTTAGTATCCGATTTTCAATACTTTTGACAACCCTAAAATGGACTCGTCATGTTTTTATAGGGCAAATAAACCAATGGCGTAGCAGAATCACTGACTTAAAGGTGCATCGTGTAACTTTTCTCGTGAAGGGTCCGTCAAATGATTTTTTTCCATGGAGATGAATCTTCACGGAGGCTAAACCAGACCAAGTTACAGGTTAGATCTGTGGAGTGGTGACCCTGCTCACAGTCAGTTTTTCTAGGTATTTTTGAGTTAAAAAAACAAAACAAAACACCTATAGTTGAATAAATGTAAAGTAGAGCTGTTTCATGTCATACTGTGGAACATTCCAGGCAGAGCAAAGACATAATAATAGGAACAAGCGGGTGACGGACCCCCAACCAAAAAGTTTCCTTCATCACACTGAGTCTTAATAATACCACTACAGATAAATTAGTGTAAATGTGTGTAACAGTGGACCAGAGCTATTATCTAACATCATCTAGAGCAAGTTAATAATACAAAGTAGGTTACACAGGCTAACCCAATATTTAAAGAAGAACTAATGTGCTCGTGTCTGCTCTCTAGTTATAATCTATGACACCCGTGGATCATTATGTTATCATTTGGACATTTTAAATTGTAATATAATAAAATCGCAATATTCATCTAAAACGACGTAATAAAAGAAGCGAGTCCACTGATTTCCGCGATGAAAACTGCAGTGCCAAATGGGTGAAGTTGTTGGCTACAGATCAAGTCGTTCACATAAACAAAAATCACTATTCAACTACTATGTATATTATTACCAACGGTTAAAGAAGAAGAAGAAGAAGAAGAAGAAGTGACTTTATTGATCTCACACTGGAGAAATTCTTCTCTGCATTTTAACCCATCCTATATATATATACATATATTAGGAGCAGTGGGCAGCACATTACTGCGCCCGGGGACCATCTCCATGATCTTCTTGCTTCGGTTTGGTCAGGACCTAAGCTGGAGGTACCTATGGTGCATGTTTTGGGTTGATGGGGGAAACCGGAGTGCCCGGAGGAAACCCATCCAGACACGGGGAGAAACATGCAAACTCCACACAGAAAGGCCCAGGCGACCCGGGGATCGAACCCAGACCATGCATGCAAACTCCACACAGAACACACACAGAAAGGCCTGGGCGACCCGGGGATCGAACCCGGAACCTTCTTGCTGTGAAGCAAGAGCGCTAACCACTCAGCTACCGTGCCGCCACGGCACGGTAGCTACCGTGCCGCCACGGCACGGTAGCTGCAAAGTTACATTACCATGTAACTTTGCCTGTAATGTTCAACAGTACGGCATTAAATTATGACAAATTTTACAAGTTAAAAGTCAGGTCTGTGGAAAAATGACTCAGCTGTTTTCAATTTAGTTACATTTATTTACAATTTATTGATATTTACTTGTCAAAACTTCATCATTCAGGTCTTTTCAAGATTTAAAAATACGGTTTGATTCTTTTGCAGCAAAGTAAACTAAAGTAAATGTTGAGATCATCAAAAATTGGAAGCCAAAGAATTCTGATTGTAGTCCAGATATGACAGCTTTCACCGAATTAACTTTAACTAGTAAAAGGTGACCGCTCAAGCCTAATAATATTAATAAACTGAGAAAAAACACATGTGCGCATTTGTTACTTGCCAAAAGACACGCACAAAATCAAGCTAGTTAATTATAAATTCAGCATGAAATCATAATATTTTTGCTAGCCCATAGATCACGTATGACTGGGTGTGACCTTAGCATTTTTCAGAATAGGCCCCATCTGGGAAAGCAGTAATGGCGTATGCTAACTAAAAATAGCCTGTTTTTAATTATCTCTAACAAGTAATTTTAACACTATTCCGAGTCGTTTGATTGCTTTAAGTGTAGGAATATTCTTACTTACTTGAAAAGAGATTAATTTGTGAACAGCATTTTGAAGTGTGTGTTTTTTTTTATTTTATTTTTTATCTGCAAAAACAAAGCATAGCGTCAGATGCATTTATCTGTGCAAGTTTGTTTGTGGGGAAATTGTCTACCCCTGTAGAGAAGGAGAAATAACATAAATAAATACAAAAACAAAAATACTCAAGATTGTGAAAAGTTCATGAGGAATTGAGCTTTGGCTCTTGTGAGCTTTAAGCCGTGTTATAATGTTGTTATCTCTTCAAAAACAGACCTGGAGTTGTGTTTTGTTTTATTCACACATGTTTGAGTGTGTGGAGTTTCAAAACACAGTGGAGCACATCGCAAGGTGGACCAGACTGGTTTCAATTTGAGAGAAGAACTCAGCCTAAATAGTATAGACCCTTAAAACAAAACAAAAAACAAAAAAATGCTATTTATGATTAATTAATGCATTGTTATTATTAAATTTGATAAACCCAGGTCAGAACTATCTCTACATTTACTCAGTGTCCCAACTTTTTAAATATTTTTAGAACATTTAAAATGGTCAACGCAGTAACTTTTCTATGAAGTCATGTTATTTTCCAGACTAGCCCCATTTTCAAACCTGTGCTCTTTTTGTGTTACAGGTGCATGATTGCAGATGAGGTAAGCACACACTTTGCTGGCTCAGGAAATACATTTATTCTTCCCCCAAAAACAGCTCTTCCAAAAACTAAAAAACCTGTGACTTTGCTATTCTCCAAGTAAATAAATTTCTCCACTTTGCACAGACGTAATCCATTTTGACACTAGACTCATCCACAGAGCAGATTAGCCCAAGACCTCACTTCAGCCAAGACTGTCACGGACAATTTAAACAGAAGATTTTCCATTGGAGAAGTTGATTTTGTTTTGAAGATATGCAAAATAACATTACCGAGCTTGTGACTAATTTTAGAATCTGACCGAAAAGTGTGTTAGGATGTGGATCGCAGGTGGAATAGGAAGATGCAATAAAAGTTGTTTGAAATAAAGGTTTAAAGGTGCAGTGTGTAACTTGGCTGGCGGAGGGTCTGTCAGATGCTTTTTTTCCCATGGAGATGTTTTCGCTTTGTCTGGAATGTTTCACAGTATCATAATAACCCTTAGTTACAGGTCACATCTTTGGAGAGATGATCCTACTCACAGTCAGAATGCCTGTTTTTCTAGGTATTTTGAGCTATAAAACCATGTGTAAATAAATAAATGTAAAGTAGAGCTGTTTAATGCCATACTGTGGAACATTCCAGGGAGAGCAATGACATATCCATAGAAACAAGCAGGTGACGGGACCCCAATCAAGAAGCTGCATCAACATCTCTGCATTTTTTTTTTCAAACAGCACATATAAATAAAGTTGATTGATTGATTGATAAACAGAAATCACAATTCAGCTGCTATGTGAAGTGTTGCCAGTGGTTAAAGTTTCACTATGCAACTTTTCTATTGGAGAGTCTACCACCTGCTTGTAGTAATAATGCTTGTTTTCAATGTATTTTGGCAATACAAACTCCTGTAACTGAATAAATGCAAGATGGATAGATACAGTGAAACATTCCAGGAAAAATGTAAAAGAAAGCTCATTATGTTAAATTAGAAGAGCGGGTGGGATTAAATAAGTTTTCTTCTTCCCACTCCTTTTTGGGCAAATGTTTTTGTTTTTTTTCATATTTATTGTTTTGAAAAAAATGTAAATTGCTTAAGGCCCAAAATAAATAAAAAAATTTAAAAAGTAAATAAAAGTATGTGTAGAATCACTCAGTCGTCCAGGTAGAATCCATGGCAAAAGGAGAAGTTCAATTTGTCAACTGGACAAAAGTTTATTTGGTTGAATACGTTTCGCAGCTCATCCAAGCTACTTCTTCAATTCTTCCACTTCTTCAGAACTGAAGAAGTAGCTTGGATGAGCTGCGAAACGTATTCAACCAAATAAACTTTTGTCCTGTTGACAAAATGAACTTCTCCTTTTGCCACATAAATAAATACATAAATAAAACTAATTATATCTCCATGGTGGCAAACTCTCGTAGAAATATTACATACTGCGCCTTTAAAAGATTCAGACATTTTCTTGATGCTCATTGTACAACCAAAATACAATTTTTATTTATCTCTGGTGAAATGACAAGACCAGACACCATTGGAAAACTGTAATACACAAATCAAATGAATAGATGTTTTCGATATAACGTTTAAGCTTTTTAGCCGTTATATTAAAGGTGCACTATGTGACTTATCTTGTGTATCTTGCCTGCTCTCCATTGAAATGTTAATGCTTAGCCTTGAATGTTCCACACTACAGCATTAAACATATATCTATCTCCATGGAGACAAGCAGGTCAGATCTGTAGAGAAAAAGGCCAAACCCCAGTCACATTAAGAATTCATATTTTTCACTGTATTTTTCAATAAAATCACTGTTGTTGACTAAATGCAAGATAGATGCCATTCTGTGAAACAATCCAGGTAGATGATGTACCCCACACTAGAAAAGTGCCATAGTGCAGCTTTATTAAAACAAACTGATTGAGACACTTTTGAAGATAACTCAACCACTTTTATGCATACGTATTTGGTATTTTTGTCTCAGATGGGTCTGGGTAAAACTGTGCAGGCCATAGCTGTGGCGTACTCCTACAGACAGGAGTGGCCCCTGCTGGTGGTGGTCCCGTCCTCTCTGAAGTACCCCTGGATCGAGGAGCTGGAGCGCTGGGTCCCAGAACTGAAACCTGGAGACATCAACCTGGTGGAGAACAAGAGCCACACTATGTAAGTCCAGATACAGGCTCCCTTGAAAAAGAGGTTTTTAATCTCAATGGGATTTCCCTGGTTAAATAAAGTTATTTAAAAAAAAAAAACAGTGTTAAAGTGATATGCCACCCCCAGGTCAAACTTGTGCATCTCCCCACAGTCCAGAGACTTAAAATAAGTGGTGGAAAGCGTTTTTCTGGTGACGCAGCCATTGTCCAGGTCTGTCAGCACTGACCGCCGCGGTATCTGCAGCTACTCCGCGTTAGACTGGAGTCTAACGTTGCCAGAGAAAGATTTCGGCCAAAAGGAATTAATTTGCTCGATGCGTTTCCCAATTACTTTCTGTGTAGTGTGCATTCATATCGAGTGCAAATAAATGTGCAAATCAACACGGAGAGCATGACTTGGTCATTTTGGGTGGGAACTATTTTTCAGTGCGGAAAAAGACAGACGAAGCACACACCACGCTGCGTAACAGAGGAACTCCCTTCCTGGTGCGTAACTGGGATTCCCCTGTCAGTGTGGTGTGTACTTCGGCTCTGTTTTTCCGCACTGAAAAATAGTTCCCACCCAAAATGACCAAGTCAAGCTCTCCGTGTTGATTTGCACATTTATTTGCACTCGATATGAATGCGCACTACACAGAAAGTAATTGGGAAACGCATCGAGCAAATTAATTCCTTTTGGCCGAAATCTTTCTCTGGCAACGTTAGACTCCAGTCTAACGCGGAGTAGCTGCAGATACCGCTGCGGTCAGTGCTGACAGACCTGGACAATGGCTGCGTCACCAGAAAAACGCTTTCCACCACTTATTTTAGTCTCTGGACTGTGGGGAGATGCCCAAGTTTGACCTGGGGGTGGCATATCCCTTTAAGAAGACTCTGATTCATTCTTAATTACAAAAACACTGGGCATGATGTTGCTTTGGATATGATATTTATTGGGATATTTTGTGGAGGCTAACAAAATTGGAAATCATACTTTTTCCTTTTAAAATGTCTTGAAAGGTTATATTACAAAGAATTAAGATTTAATAATAGTTATTTTGCCATGTGGTCTGCACTGAAACAGCAAAGGACCATGGTCTATGTAGTTCCATCTGCTGCACCATAACAATGAAATTCAGCAAAGAGACTGTGATTCGATATATTGTAATGGCCCCTGATATTATAGATATCATGATATTTCAGTTATTATTCTGTCCCTAGATGTTGCATTTATTTATATTTTGGCTTTTTGGTTCTCAAGATCAGAAAGCAGAATGAGCCTGATACAAGTCTCTTTTGTGTTGCCAGTTTCAAAGCTGAAATCCAGTTGGTTTAAATCTAAAGTGCCTCTCCGATCAGAATGGTCACTACCTAAAGCCAAATCATCTTACACAGGACTGTATTATTGATAAATGAATAATACAGTAAGTTTTAAAAACGTCTTTATGCTAACATTTGTTCAAAACATCTGTAAGCTCAATTCCACATCATCTTTACAAAGACAAATGGCAGTTTTATAGTAAACAAAATGAGATTACTAGCATACATACATACAGTCCCTGCTGCTGCTGTGGGCTTGGGTTGGTGTTGCATTATGGGGCCTGTCCTGTGTGCTGTAGAAGCATCGATTCACGAAGCTCCAGATAATGACGTTGGGGACCACAGCGCAAACATCTGCCTGTAATTTGAGTTTAAGCGATACTTAACATCTGTTTACATGTGCTGATGCTGAGAAAATGGTCCACCAGGTATAAGGCGCCATCTTCACACAATTAACATTTCTCCTCACGAACTAAGACTAACTAAAGGCGTTTAGATATATTTTTGTACATATACAATGGTTTCAGAATTATGAAAAAATAGAAGGATTATGCACAATTTATTCTTGTGGGCCTTAAACCATGTTAGAATGTCAAAAACATACTGTACCTGGAGTTGTGTTTTGTTTCATTCACACATGTTTGAATAATCCTTTATTATTAGTCTGCCTGTATTACCACATGACATCACAAGGTGGATATTTCAATATACAATATTGGACTATAAATAGACTTAAATTTTATCACCCCAGAGTAAACTCTTCTCGCTCCTTTTCCCCCTTTTTTGCAATAGAAACATCTGTAATTAAATGCAAGCTAGCCTTAATGCCATACCATGGAACATTTCTGGCAAAATAATAACAACTTCCATCAGAAACCTTTCCCTTACACTATTAAGTACATCATTAAACACTGCATCAGCCCCCTCTATCTCTGCGGCTATGAAATAAAAGAATGCTGTTTTATACGGAACAAAACAAGTCTAATTTTTGTGTTCTTTCTCAGTCATTAACACTTAACACTTCGCACCTCATTTGTGCAACCAGGTGGATATTTTTATTTAATTCAAAACAAAAACTGGGGCAAAGTTGAGGTGATTATAAAAATACACGCACGCACACAAAAAAATAAGACTGCAAGTTAAATTGCATAAAATTTTCAATTTGAATTGTGCAATGACCAAATTGACTAACTAACTAACTAGCTAACGGGCGAATTTGGAGGCAAACTCCATGCTCAGAAATGTGATGCAAGTATCATAGCAACCACAAGAGCCAATCAGATTGAGGTCGTTAAATGTGCCCGCCCTTCTCATTGGAAAGCGGGAAGCTGACTTACTTAGCAACAAAACACACGAGCTGTCGATCAAACCTGTTGCTAACGCTAGCGAGGGCGACTTCAGGGAATCAAGATTCAAGATTCAAGATTGTTTATTTGTCATACGCAGGATCAACACAAGGTCAACAATGCAATGAAATGCTTAGGATCAGAAGAACCGTTGACTCGCTAAGATAGTCAGAAGTACTAATAACATGCAATAATAGTACATGGTAAAAAAGTGTTGCAAAAGTGCAGGGGAAGAAGTAAACAATATAATAAACAATATAATAAACAATATAATAAAATATGTAATAAAATGTAATAAAAAATACAGGGTACAATGTACAAGGTGCAGGTAGGATTAAATCAGAGATCAAATAAGGTGTAAGTATTTCACAGGCATGTGATTGGTCCAATAATTATGTTCATATCTTGATTTAGGAGCAAAATAGCAAAATGAAAAATTCAGGATCATGTAGAGCGGGTTAATACGAACATTTTAAGACCAAAATGACGAGGCTCACAGCAGCAGTTACTGAGAGAGAGGCGACAAGTCAAATGAAGCCAGAGTTGGAACGAGCTGGAAGACCCTCCTGGCGCACTTCCTATTTGGAACGCAGCAGCTAGCGTGCTAGCTATGTCCATTTATATACAGTCTATGCATTTTAAGTACAGTACACATTAAATTTCCACGTGTCAAATCAACACTTAAAGAGTAAAATTTTACTCTATTTCCGAGTGTTATCTGTACAGAGTAAGTAAGAATATTGGGAAGAAATTGGGAATTCCAGGGCTGAAATCAACCCAATGATTCTAGTGAAGGTGTTTAAAAACACAGTGGAGCATTTCCTGTATTACCATATGTGTGAATGAAACAAAACACAACTCCAGGTATGTTTGTAACGAGGAAACTACATGATAACATGGCTAAAAGCTTGCAAGAGTCAATTTTGTGTAATATAAGAACTTTTAAGTGTCTTGACCAAGGACACAACAACAGCATTCTCAGGTATGTTTGTGACAACAACATTATAGCAAAGATCAGAGAATAGGTAGTATAGCTCATTTAAAGGAGATCAGAGTATCATCTGTGCGAAGGTGAATATTACAGTCTGAGCAGCAGAGTGGCAGGTCATTAATAGAAATTTAAAATAAGAGAAGAAGAAGACATGTTTTATTTATCCCCGTAGGGAAATTATTTCTCTGCATTTGACCCATCCTTCAGGAGCAGTGGGCAGCTCGTCTTTCAGGCGCCCGGGCACCCATCTCCATGATCTTATTGCTCGGCTTGGTCAGGACCTAAGCTGGAGGATTTTACCTGGAGCATGTTTTGGGTTGATGGGGGAAACTGGAGTGCCCGGAGGAAACCCATCCAGATACAGGGAGAACATGCAAACTCCACACAGAAAGGCCCAAGTGACTCAGGGATTGAACTCGGAACTTTCGTGCTGTGAAGCGTGAGTGCTAGCCACTCAGCCACTCAGGCCTTAAAGGCAAATTAACGTTTTTTTACAATCTGAGCCTTCTTTCGGCAATAAAACAAGTAGTTTTACTCACCCATAGCATTTTTCTGTCAATTGGAGCAGTATCGCAGAACTTATGTTGAGCCGTTCTGTTCTACTAATGATCCCGTATCCGTTAACATGGTGCTCATATCATATGCTCGGGGCATTACTTTGCGGTGTCCAAATAACACAAACTTTAGCACTTTTCAAATCATAGAAGCCCGATGTCTTAATGTAAGATTTCGTTTGAAGCAAAAGTGGCCTGTAATCCGAGATTTAGCCATAGTTTCGAGTAGATGAGGACGCCAGTGCGCATGCGCGGACTGTGCTCTCAGCTCCCAGGACCCAAACATGAAACGCAAAGCTGAAAACTATGGATAAATCTCGGATTACAGGCCACTTTTGCTTCAAACGAAATCTTACATTAAGACATCGGGCTTCTATGATTTGAAAAGTGCTAAAGTTTGTGTTATTTGGAGACAGTAAAGTAATGCCCCGAATACTCATGCTAACGGATACGCTACAACATAACTTTCTTCAAACAGCTCCAAATGACACGAACGTGATATGGGTGAGTCAAACGACTTGTTTTATTACCGAAAGAAGGCTCAGATTGTAAAATAACGTTACTTTTCCTTTAAAGAGGAACCTTGAGGAATACTGTGTATGACTGTTATTTAGAATAGACTGCAACTGTAGAACACACTAATGATGGCAACAGTGACAGTGATTTTATGTGGGGAGCGAAGAGAGGGAAGACTCAATGTGTTAATAAAATAAAAGGTAACATGGTGATCTAAATGTTATGTGTTAGCATTTATTACCCCATAGAAGTAAAATACCCCCTCTTTAAAGGGATATGCCACCCCCAGGTCAAACTTGGGCATCTCCCCACAGTCCAGAGACTAAAATAAGTGATGAAAGCGTTTTCCTGGTCACCCAGCCATTGTCCGAGTCTGTCAACACTGACCGCCGCGCGCAGCTGCAGCTACTCCGCGTTAGACTGGAGGCTAACGTCGCCAGAGAAAGATTTCGGCCAAAAGGAATTAATTTGCTCGATGCTTTTCCCAATTACTTTCTGTGTAGTGCGCATTCATATCGAGTGCAAATAAACGTGCAAATCAACACGGAGAGCTTGACTTGGTCATTTTGGGTGGGAACTATTTTTCAGTGCGGAAAAACCGAGCCGAAGCACACACCACGCTGCGTAACAGGGGAACTCCCAATGTGGTGCGTAACAGGGATTCCCCTGTGTGCTTCGGCTGTGTTTTTCCGCACTGTAAAATAGTTCCCACCCCAAAATGACCAAGTCAAGCTCTCCATGTTGATTTGCACATTTATTTGCACTCGATATGAATGCGCACTACACAGAAAGTAATTGGGAAAAGCATCGAGCAAATTAATTTCTTTTGGCCGAAATCTTTCTCTGGCGACGTTAGACTCCAGTCTAACGCGGAGTAGCTGCAGCTGCGCACGGCGGTCAGTGCTGACAGACTCGGACAATGGCTGGGTGACCAGGAAAACGCTTTCCATCACTTATTTTAGTCTCTGGACTGTGGGGAGATGCCCAAGTTTGACCTGGGGGTGCCATATCCCTTTAAGATGGCTTATTTTATCCTCATGTGAACCTTCAAATCTTTGCTCCAAAATCTGGTCCACAGCACAGTTTATGATGTAACTGTATGCATCTTTTCTGTTGCAGGCTCGATAATAATAAACACAAAACACTACATTCAGTTTTTGTTATGCTAATGTTTTATTTATACTGAGAATGAAGTCAGGTGTTGAGAAGATTTGAAGGCAGAAGAACCTGCTGTACCACTTCCTCTTTTTCCTCTGCAGCTCCTGCTCCAGTGCACAGCTCACGTCAGTCAGCAGTGTGCACTGTTCTTCAGACTTCTTCAGCTCCTCCTCCAGAGCATGAAACCTCTTACCCTGAAGGATGCGCTGTTCCTCTGAACTCTGAAGCGCCTGTTTCAGTGCCATACACCTTTCTTCCAGGAGGGTGCGCTCTTCCGGCATTTTCCGCAATTCCTGTTCGTGAAGAGGGCATGTCTCCTCCACCAGGGTACGCTGCTCCCCTGAGTTCTTCAGATTGTGCTGAAGTGTCATACACCTGTTGACTTCAGATATCTTCAACTTTTTCTCTAGATCACTGTATGTCTTTTTCAGCAGGATGTGACGTTCCTCTGAATTTTTCCTCCTCAAGCACAATACACATCCTGAAGGGTGTGCTGTTCTTCTGACATCTTGAGGCTCTGGTCCAGTGCCATTCACCGTTCTTCCTGCAGGCTTCCTGAGTTTCCTCAGCTCTTGCTCCAGAGCACTGCATGCCTTCTCCAGCAGGGGGTGCTGTTCCAGAGCACATCTGAGACCCTCCATCTCCTGCTCCAGCTCCTGCTCCAGAGTACTGTTCCTCTGGACCAGTAGATCTTAGATCCTCCTTCTTCTGCTCCACTTCCTGCTTCAGTGCACTGTCAATCTCGACCTCGAGGGTGCACTCTTCCTCAAATCCCTATAAGCTCCTGCTTAAGTGCATTACATGTGTCCTCCAACAGGGTGCGCTCTTCAAGAGTTGATCGGAGCTGCTCTTTGAAGATCTCACTGCTCGTCCAAATGGAGGCCTTGTCCTTCTCTAGTTCATTTCTGATTTGTTTCTCTTGCTCCAGCTCCTGCTCCAGAGCACTGTTCCTCTGGACCAGTAGGTTGCGCTCTACCTCAGTTCTCCACAGCACCTGCTCTTGCACACAGAGGTTCTCCTCCAGCAGGGCGTGCTCTTCCTGAGTTCCTCTGAGCTGGTTTGTGAGCTGCTTCAGTTTTCAATTGGACTTGTTCAGAGCTTTCTGCTTCTTTCGGACCTGTTTTTTAGAGTCCACCAGTTGTAGACAGAGGCCTTGCTTTTCCAGCTCCCACTCTTCTGATTTTTGGCGGGACTGTCCCTTAATTTCCTCCACCCAATTGTGAAATTCTGCTGCCTGTTTAGTCAGACCCTGGTTCTCCTCTTTTCACTGTGCCCCGGGGTTGGCGTAAAAAGCTCCTACACCATGCATAGTGCGTAAGAAAGCTTTATAAATAAGGTCCTGATCTGTGGAGAGTCACCCCCATTCACAGAAGGAACTATTGTATTTTTGAGCAATAGAAACACCCATAATGAATAAATGCTAGATTGATATTTAATGTCATACTATGGAACATTTCAGACAAAGCAATACCATCTCCATGGAGACGAGCGGGCAGAAAAGTTGCACAGTGCATCTTTAAAGCCACAGTATATAACTTTTTAGCCTAATTTTATTATTATTATTATTATTTATTTTGATTGTGTTTATTGCATTGAAAAAGGAAGGCCTCCTCCAGCTTGTTTCCATGGAAATGTTGTTCTTTTGGCTACAAGCTTCCACTGTATGGCATAAAACATACCTACAGTGGTCCCTCGTTTATTGCGGGGGTTAGGTTCCAGAAATAACCCGCAATAAGTGAAATCCGCGAAGTAGGACAACTATTTTTACAATTATTCTACATGTTTTAAATCTGTAAACACCTCACCACACACATTATACACATGCAAAGAGCTGCCTGCGGTGGTTTAATCCTGGTTTAGAACTGGTCTAGTCCTGGTTTAGTCCTGGTTTAGTCCAGGTTTAGACCTGGTCTAGTCCTGATTTAGTCCAGGTTTAGACCTGGTTTAGACCTGGTTTTGTCCTGGTTTAGACCTGGTTTAGTCCACGTTTAGTCCTGGTCTAGTTCCGGTCTAGTCCCGGTCTGGTCCCGGTCTGGTCCTCATGAGTTAGTCCTGGTCTAATCCCGGTCTAGTCTCGGTCTGGTCCCGGTCTAGTCTCGGTCTGGTCCCGGTCTAGTCCCGGTCTGGTCCTCATGTCTTAGTCCCAGTCTACTCCCACTCTGGTCCTGGTCTAGTTCCAGTCTGGTCCCGGTCTGGTCCTCATGTCTTAGTCCCGGTCTGGTCCTTGTCTAGTTCCAGTCTGGTCCCAGTCTGGTCCTCATGTCTTAGTCCCGGTCTGGACTTCCTACGGATCCAGTGACTCATGTCTTTGCTCCTCGTGCATCTGGTGGGACTCCCGGAGCCGGAAAAAAAAAAGATCTGCAAAACGGCGAGGCCGCAAAAAGTGAACCGCGATAGAGCGAGGGACCACTGTATTTCCATGGAGTAGTCTGGTTATCATGTTGCCTCCATAAAGTTACATATTGTGCCCTTAAAACATAAATTACAAATGTTCAAATGAAATCATGATCTCAATAATCATAAAAACTCAATAATCATAAATATCACTATTACATGTTTCCCCCAAATCGCTCAGTTCTACTATAAATGGCTTGTATGGCACATTCGTCAACAATACAGAAATTTCCCTTCAAAGACTGAATCGATGAAACGGTGACAGCGTATGAACAGTGTATGAGGTCTTTTTTGCCCTCGGCAGCACTTTCCCACTTCCGCACGTTTAAAATCACAGCTCCTGTTCAATATTGCGGGACATGATTTGAGTGTCAGGTTTTTGGAGCCTTGTGACATCCGGACGCACTCTGAGATTCATTTGTCAGGAGCCAGTCGCCTGTCCATCAAAATGAGCTGTTACTGACTTCAACGCCAGGCGAGTGAGCAGAGGGGAGTCATAGGGGAGAGTTAGACTGCAGTGAATGAGTCTATCACGCAGGAAGGAAAGGCACTTTAGATAGAACGATAAAATGCACCAATGTGTGTGTGTTTATCGTGGGGCTGAGATACAATATCGATATATGAACAGAAGGAGTCCAAGGATTGACCCCTGGGGCCCCCCACAGATGAAGGCCATGTGATCTGAAACACAGTTAACTTGCCTGGCAAATCTGACTGAAACTGATCTATTTTCAGACAGGCTATTGACACCACTAGGCCAAGCTACATGTCAGATCTGTCGAGAGTCAACACCTATCAGAGTTAGAATGCATGTTTTCCGTAGTATTTTTGACTGATCGAAACACCTGTAATTGAATAGATGGATAGATGGATAGATAAATTGATCCTGAAGGATAGATGACTTTGTTTTTGGCAAAACAAAAAATTCTCGATTGTGGCAAAGTTATTGATTTTGCATTTGTTATAATTGTTGTATTTTTCTGTCGCATGTGAATGAAAATGACTGTGCTACATTTCAAATTTTATTCTATAAATTAATATTAAGTGCTATACAAGTTTTTGATTGATTGATCGACATAATGCATGTTTAAATATACAAAATGTTGAATTATATAATGGATATTAAAAACTAACTGAACTCCTCTTGTTGCAGGGGCATCAGCAGCAGTAAAGTGACAGTTTTGGGGTACGGCCTGTTAACGTCAGATGCCCGTTCTTTAGTGGAGGCTCTGTCCAGACAGAAGTTCGCTGTGGTCGTGGTGGACGAGTCTCATTACCTCAAATCCAGAAACGCCGCTCGCACCAAGATCCTGGTCCCCCTGATCCAGAGCGCCAAGAGGGCCATCCTGCTCACCGGGACCCCCGCACTGGGAAGACCTGAGGAGGTACGGAAACTGAATTAGAAAATAGTGATTTAGAATGGGCTGGTAGGTTTGGAAAATGTTTTCAAAACTCAATAATAAATATAGCTGCAAGCAGCAATGTGGGGCCAAGCACCGAAGGTGCATGTAGGCCTCAGTATGTAGGCCGCATGCAGGGTCTGACAGGGTCTAACAGAGTCTGACAGGGTCTAACAGGGTAGTTAGACCCTGTCAGACTCAGAAACAGGGTTTAACAGGGTCTAACAAGGTTTAACAGGGTCTAACAGAGTCTGACAGGGTTTAACAGGGTCTAACGGCGTCTGACAGGGTCTAACAGAGTCTGACAGGGTCTAACAAAGTCTGACAGGGTCTAACAAGGTCTGAT
The DNA here is from genome assembly GCA_036785185.1 of Paratrypauchen microcephalus. Taxonomy (NCBI): domain Eukaryota; kingdom Metazoa; phylum Chordata; class Actinopteri; order Gobiiformes; family Gobiidae; genus Paratrypauchen; species Paratrypauchen microcephalus. Next base: position 6,579,599 of record JAVJIX010000043.1, on the reverse strand, counting down.
AGGGTCTAACAGCGTCTGACAGAGTCTAACAGAGTCTGACAGGGTCTAACAAGGTCTAACAGGGTCTAACAGAGTCTGACAGGGTCTAACAGAATCTGACAGGGTCTGACAGGGTCTAACAGAGTCTGACAGTTTTCATAAACTATAATAACCTTGTTGCAGGTGCTGGGGTTTAGATAGACAGAGTCTGACAGGGTTTAACAGGGTCTAACAGGGTTTAACAGAGTCTGACAGGGTCTAACAAGGTCTGACAGGGTCTAACAGCGTCTGACAGGGTCTAACAGAGTCTGACAGGGTCTAACAAGGTCTGACAGGGTCTAACAAGGTCTGACAGGGTCTAACAGCGTCTGACAGGGTCTAACAGAGTCTGACAGGGTCTAACAAGGTCTAACAGGGTCTAACAGAGTCTGACAGGGTCTAACAGAATCTGACAGGGTCTGACAGGGTCTAACAGAGTCTGACAGTTTTCATAAACTATAATCTTGTTGCAGGTGCTGGGGTTTAGATAGACAGAGTCTGACAGGGTTTAACAGGGTCTAACAGGGTTTAACAGGGTCTGACAGGGTCTAACAAAGTCTGACAGGGTCTAACAGAGTCTGACAGGGTCTAACAGAGTCTGTCAGGGTCTAACAGAATCTGACAGGGTCTGACAGGGTCTAACAGAGTCTGACAGTTTTCATAAACTATAATAACCTTGTTGCAGGTGCTGGGGTTTAGATAGACAGAGTCTGACAGGGTCTAACAGGGTTTAACAGGGTCTGACAGGGTCTAACAGAGTCTGACAGGGTCTAACAGAGTCTGACAGGGTCTAACAGAGTCTGACAGGGTCTAACAGGGTCTAACAGAGTCTGACAGGGTCTAAGAGTCTAACAGGGTTTAACAGGGGTTTAACAGATCAAAGACACATCAAAGACAGATCGGTTGCTAGGTGCATTGCTAGGCAAAACAGGGTAGGTAGACCCTGTCAGACTCGGAAACAGAGTTTAACAGGGTCTAACAAGGTTTGACAGGGTCTAACAAGGTCTGACGGGATCTAACAGAGTCTGACAGGATCTAACAGCGTCTGACAGGGTCTAACAAGATCTGACAGGGTCTAACAAGGTCTGACAGGGTCTAACAGAGTCTGACAGGGTCTAACAGAGTCTGACAGGGTCTAACAGCGTCTGACAGGGTCTAACAGCGTCTGACAGGGTCTAACAAGGTCTGACAGGGTCTAACAAGGTCTGACAGGGTCTAACAGAGTCTGACAGGGTCTAACAGAGTCTGACAGGGTCTAACAGAGTCTGACAGGGTCTAACAGGGTCTGACTGGGTCTAACAGGGTCTAACAGTCTGACAGGGTCTAACAGAGTCTGACAGGGTCTAACAGGGTCTGGCAGGGTCTAACAGAATCTGACAGGGTCTAACAGAGTCTGACAGTTTTCATAAACTATAATAATCTTGTTGCAGGTGCTGGGGTTTAGATAGACAAAGTCTGACAGGGTTTAACAGGGTCTAACAGGGTCTGACAGGGTCTAACAGGGTCTGACAGGGTCTAACAGAGTCTGACAGGGTCTAACAGAGTCTGACAGGGTCTAACAAGGTCTGACAGGGTCTAACAGGGTCTAACAGAGTCTGACAGGGTCTAACAGGGTCTGACAGGGTCTAACAGAGTCTGACAGGGTCTAAGAGTCTAACAGGGTTTAACAGGGGTTTAACAGATCAAAGACACATCAAAGACAGATCGGTTGCTAGGTGCGTTGCTAGGCAATTCCTGAAAATTCCTGCAACTTTGACCTGCTGGTGGCACTAGACGGTTGGGGTTGGGGGCCTATAAATCGCTGTGGGTAATGAGGAGACTGGCTGGAATGTGCATGCAAAATTTCACAACTTTTTACCAGACGGTCCTAGGGGTTGCCATAGACTCCCATGGTGAAAAGAATATAAAATAATAAGAATCAGGAGACCAGACACATCAAAGGAAAGATCAAAGGGTTGCTAGGCAACGTCGCTAGGCAACGCAGTACAAACACAATTTTTTTTTTTTTAAATCTTTTTTTAAATCTTTTAATATTATAAGATACACAATAACACACACTTCAGGTACATAATAGTACATATCCTATCACCACAATAACATTCACAAAGCACTCAGAAGACACATCGGGGGATGCGGGTACGGGAATAAACACCACTGGGCACAAGGGCCAAGAGAAACGGGGAATGTAGAGGACCAAAGGGATTGCCCCAGGTGAAGAAAGGGGCCTGGGGGAGAGCAAAGGTGATGCAGTGCAAACACATTTTTGTATTTCCTCTGCCGTCGGATGGCCAGTCTCTTTATCCGGGGTTTCGCCCCGTCTCACCAGTCTATCAGAGAATCATACACTTCAATTTCAGTATCGAAACAGTCGTATAACCTCTCCATTTTCCGGATGAAGCTGGGATTGTCCAGGGGACCCATCAGACGCGCCCCGGAGTCTCGGCGCACTCAGAGGACCTTCGGAGCATCTTAACGCTTTGTCTAACATCATCAAGGTCCGCTTCAACATCGCCACTGCAGAAGTCCATCCGCTCTCCCACCGTGTCCGCACACGTGGTAGCGGGCCCAGAGGGGCACGCGGAGGCCGGACCACACGGGCCCGGAGCGGAGAGCGGGCCACACGGGTCCGGAGCGGAGAGCGGACCGCACGGGCCCGGAGCGGAGATCTGATCACACGGGCCCGGAGCGGAGACCATATCACACGGGGCCGGAGCGGACGAGGGCCGGAGGGACTTGTCCCCCATGGTCTGAGATCTGAGCTTCGCCCCGTTCGTCTTCCGGGTGCGGCCAGACCCGGGGGCCCGGACCCCGGGCCGCGCCGCTCCCCCCGCTCCGGGGGCGAGGCGCTGGACCGCAGCAGCATCCGTAGCAGCATTCGGCTCAGCTCCCGCCGCCACGGCTACAGGGCGGAGGCCCCCCTCAGCCTCACCACCCCGCGAAGAGGAGGCGCGTGGAGGCAGCCCCTCATCCCTCGCCGTCACGAGTGCCTGTGCACTCTGAATCACAGCATCCTGGACAGGCTCACTGTCCCGACTCGAGGCGACGGAGGAGGGGGAAGAGGAGGCGCAAGGAGGCAGCCCCTCGCCCTCCGCCGTCACGAGTGCCTGTGCACTCTGAATCACAGCATCCTGGACAGGCTCACTGTCCCGACTCGAGGCGACGGAGGAGGGGGAAGAGGAGGCGCGTGGAGGCAGCCCCTCATCCCTTGCCGTCACGAGTGCCTGTGCACTCTGAATCGCAGCATCCTGGACAGGCTCACCGTCCCGACTCGAGGCGACGGAGGAGGGGGAAGAGGAGGCGCAAGGAGGCAGCCCCTTGCCCTCCACCGTCACGAGTGCCTGTGCACTCTGAATCACAGCATCCTGGACAGGCTCACTGTCCCGACTCGAGGCGACGGAGGAGGGGGAAGAGGAGGCGCGTGGAGGCAGCCCCTCATCCCTTGCCGTCACGAGTGCCTGTGCACTCTGAATCGCAGCATCCTGGACAGGCTCACCGTCCCGACTCGAGGCGACGGAGGAGGGGGAAGAGGAGGCGCAAGGAGGCAGCCCCTTGCCCTCCACCGTCACGAGTGCCTGTGCACTCTGAATCACAGCATCCTGGACAGGCTCACTGTCCCGACTCGAGGCGACGGAGGAGGGGGCAGGTCCAGCCCCAGCTGCAGGGCCGCCACCATCACCTCCCGCGCTCCGCTCCCCTTGGCCAGAGTCACGGCGGCCCGAGCACTCGGCCCTGGGCCCCGCGCACTCTCGGGCGTAATGCCCCTGACCCCCACACTTCCTACACAGGAAGCCAGGGCACTCATGCAACACATGGCCCGGCTGGAGACATCCTCTGCACAGCTTCACCTGCTTGTCGTGTATGACTCTAAAGTACGCAGGCCAAACACTATAGGGTGCCTAGCCCCTAATTATAATAAGCTGATTTTTATGCAATTTCTTTCAGATATACACTCAACAAAAATATAAACGCAACACTTTTGTTTTTGCTCCCATTTTTCCTGAGATGGACCCAAAGATCCAAAATTCACTCCAGATACACAACACTACCATTTCTCTCAAACATTGTTCACAAATCTGTCCAAATGTGTGACAGCGAGCACCTCTGCCCCGCCGAGACAACCCACCCCACCTCACAGGTGCGCCACATCAAGATGCCGATCCGACATCATGACCAGTGCACAGGTGCGCCCCAGACTGCCCACAATAAAAGGCCACCCCGAAATGTGCATTTTTTGTTTGCTTTATTGGGGGTCTGGGGACTCAGAACCAGTCAGTATCTGGTGTGACCACCATTTGCCTCATGCAGTGCAACACATCTTCTTCGCATAGAGTTTATCAGATTGTCAATTGTGGCCTGTGGAATGTTGGTCCACTCCTCTTCAAAGGCTGTTATGGACGAAGAACACAGGTGCATTTTATTGATGACATTTTGAATGCACAGAGATACTGTGATGAGATCCTGAGGCCCATTGTTGTGCCATACATCCATGAACATCACCTCATGTTTCAGCAAAATAATGCACGGCCCCATGTTGCAAGGATCTGTACACAATTCTTGGAAGCTGAGAATGTCCCAGTTCTTGCATGGCCAGCATACTCACCGGACATGTCACCCATTGAGCATGTTTGGGATGTGCTTGACCAGCGTATACGACAGCGTGTACCAGCTCCCACTAATATCCAGCAACTTCGCACAGCCATTGAAGAGGGGTGGACCAACATTCCACAGGCCACAATTGACAATCTGATAAACTCTATGCGAAGAAGATGTGTTGCACTGCATGAGGCAAATGGTGGTCACACCAGATACTGACTGGTTCTGAGTCCCCAGACCCCCAATAAAGCAAAAAAAATGCACATTTCGGGGTGGCCTTTTATTGTGGGCAGTCTGGGGCACACCTGTGCACTGGTCATGATGTCAGATCGGCATCTTGATGTGGCGCACCTGTGAGGTGGGGTGGATTGTCTCGGCGGGGCAGAGGTGCTCGCTGTCACACATTTGGACAGATTTGTGAACAATGTTTGAGAGAAATGGTAGTGTTTTGTATCTGGAGTGAATTTTGGATCTTTGGGTCCATCTCAGGAAAAATGGGAGCAAAAACAAAAGTGTTGCGTTTATATTTTTGTTGAGTATATTATAAAAGCAGCTCTCAGGGTCAAAATGAGATAGCTGTGTAGAATCTGCATCTTATTCTTTGCTGTTAGCTCATCATGACAACAAAACTCCGCTTTGGCCTAAAAGTTGTGAAAAACGCTTATAAACTCATCATTGTGATTCATTATTTTGCTAAGAATCTTTGCGTAGTTGTAAATTAAGAGAATAACTCTTAATCTTCTTCTCATTGCTTCTCAATTTATAACATTCTCCAATTTAAATGTATATTGAAATCATCTGTCTCTAGGTGAGTGGCATTTGGAATCTTGGCTCTCTAGACTCCATATAGCCTGAAATGGTCAAGTAAAGTAATATGTGTGAAATTTAAATAAATGACCAGAAAAGTCCCTTAAATCCACGGGTAAACTTTGCTCATACCACAAAGGTCCTGAACAGGTAGCTCGCCATGGTAACCAGCCCCAACCCCCCCCAAAAAAAACCCAATTAACTTCCCCTCTCTACATCTCGACTTATCCTCCAGGATCCTGCGTTCTTATTTCAATAACCTTTGTTGCAAAAACTTCATTTACAAGCCCCCGATATGAACCAACCGCAATAAATGAGACTTGTAATAAAAAGAAGCACGCAAGGAGGGGGGAAGCGATTGAATTTGGAGAGACAATACAGAGAAGGGGTTGCTATCCAAAAAAGGACTATGTTGTTTGGATAGCGGCTTTTGGTTCTTCCACTCCCCGTAATGATTTATTATATCGTTTTATATGCCATATTGAAGCCCGAGATTGCAGCCACTGAATAGGAAATCCTTCTGTGGTCTCGATCCATGCGCACAATACCATATCAATAACGAGTGCTGTTTCGCTAATGATGCTGCAATAAAGCTTTGTACCCCGGCGTTCATTTCTTTTCCACAAGCCGAGCGATTTCTTTCTGTTATTCAGCTGTAAATGCGGTCATCTTTTGTGTTGGGAACCATAACAGATGTTAAGGTATTACAAAGGAGTTTTTTTTGTTTTTTGTTTTTCCCTGTGTGTGTCTGTGTGTTAAATAACCAGGAATAGTAGATAGATAATTGCAATTCTCTGGAGAAATGTTGCTGTTAAAGGTGCACTGTGGAACTTTTCTGCTGGGAGGACAGTCACCTGCTTGTCTCCATGGAGATGTAACACTTCTCTGGGGTATTCATTGCTTACACATAATATATTTGATTAGTATGTTAGAAAGCTGTTTGAAAATGTTTACAATGCTATATATATTATAAGTTTGGTGGAGTGTCTGGATAATTAAGATTTTACTATGTTACTATTAAATGTTACTATTAAAGGTGCACTATGGAACTTTTCTGCTTTCACCTGCTTGTCTCCATGGACATGTAACACTTCTATGGGGTATTAATTGCTAACACATAACATATTTGATCAATATGGCAGCTTTAACTGTTTAAAAATGCAATATGTGTTGACGTTTTTAAATGCGCTGTGGAATTTTTCTGCTTGGAGGGCCGTCACCTGCTTATCGCCATGTTTTTGAAGGTTCAACAGTGCACTTATAAATGGCTTATGGCATCTTACATAGATTCAATTACGGGTGTTTTACAAAAATACCTTGAAAACATGGATACTATCTTACTGTGAGTGGTTTTGCCTCTCCACAGATCTGACCTTTTTTTAAAAATTGTCATTTTCCTGGGGTGTGTCATGCTAATTGTAGGCATGCTTTGTCTGAGGCTTTGTTCTGTTGTTTGCTCTGATCTTTATCTAAACACAATCTGACCAGATTGAACTGATTTAGTTTGAATTATAATCGTTGAGCTGAGTCCCTCTCAAATAACATTACAATCACAAGCTAGCTAGCATTAGCCAACAGTTTATCAGTTTGTCACTCTCACCTTTTGGTTGAAAATCAAACTCCTAAACAGGACCATGAACGCTCGTATTGATCACAGGCTCCTGAAAAAGTGCTGTTTAAATCCATTTTGAATTTTCAGGACAACCTAAAAACTTTTTCATCTGTGTTTGCTAATGTGTATATCGCATCACCATGGGCATTCCGCCGCACACATACATGTAGACCACCCCTAGCATGATGTGATGTTCCTGTAAAGTATCAGTTGTGTCTGAAGACAGAATAGTTATCAACTTGGGATAACTTTTTTTGGACAACAAAATTTACATTCGACCTATAGCAAAACAGTCAGTCGTGATTGGAAGTTATCAACTACGAGTGACAACTGTACTGACGAGTTTGAGTCTGTCCTTATTTTTGACACAGGAACGAAGGCGCGGGAGCTACCAGTTGACGAGCAATGAAATATTTTAGCTTGGTTGCATAGTTTGAATTTTATTTGACAAGTCCATAAAAAGAGCTGTTGTTGGGGCCATAATCTCACCTGTGCTGTGTCCCCTGTGTCTGTGTGGGCAGGACGATTCAATAATGTGGAGAGGTGCAAGACAATAAGCGTCATAAAAGTTAGTGGGAGTGATTTGATGGAGTTTGAAATGGAGGTTAAATATAGGAGCTGACACTTAGCTGTTTCTCCTGCTGCTGTTACTGTTGGTGGTGATATAATGTAAATAATAATAGAGGTGACGACAGCTGTGGGGACTGTATGTTTGGCTTGGACACAGTGGTTGTTTGCATAAGAAGAGCCAGATTGAATTGTCACTAACGCAATTAAAAAACTTTTCTAGTTGAGCATACGGACTGTGGACCCTCCAGCTTTTTACCTAGGATGTATTTCCAGATTCAATTACATATTGACAAAAAAAACAACAACAACAAAATATGTAATATGTAACTTTTCTCTGTGGAGAAAATGCCTGTATGACATTTTTTATCTCCATGGAGATGTGGAGGTGACTCCACCAGGCCAATTATATTTTTAGCAACTAAAATGCTTCTAAAAAAAAAAAAAGGTGGCTTGCCCTCTCCGGGTGGGTGGAGAGTCCTTGCCTCAGGTGGAGGAGTTCAAGTATCTTGGGGTCTTGTTCACGAGTGAGGGGAGGATAGACAGGCAGATTGGTGCAGTGTCGGCAGTGGTGCAGTTGCTGTACCGGACCGTTGTGGTGAAGAGGGAGCTGAGCCAAAAGGCAAAGCTCTCAGTTTACTGGTCAATCTATGTTCCTCCCCTCGCCTATAGTCATGAGCTTTGGGTAATGACCGAAAGGACGAGATCGCAGATACAAGCGGCCGAAATGAGTTTCCTCTGCAGAGTGGCTGGGTGCACCCCTAGAGACAGGTTCAGTCACACAGGAGGGGCTCGGAGTAGAGCTCTGTTCCGGATGCCTCCTGGACGTCTCCCTTGGGAGGTGTTCCTGGCATGTCCCACCAGGAGGAGGCCCCGGGGAAGACTCAGGACACGCTGGAGGGACTATGTCTCCCGGCTGTCCTGGGAACGCCGTGGGGTCCCCCCGGAGGAGCTGGAGGAAGTGTCCCTGCTTAGACTGTTGCCCCCGCGACCTGGCCCCTGATAAGCAGAAGAAAATGGATGGATGGATAAAATGCTTCTAATTTAATAGATGAAAAATAAAAAACAATAATCTCAATGGAGACAGGCAAATATCATATCATTCACACCATATTGTTTTGTTTTTTTTCCTGTTGGTAAGAATTTGTATTTGGAATGAATGTGTTAAAATGGCTTTTAATGTCACCTAATAAACTCTACTCTAGAAAAGTTACACAGTGCACCTTTAACTGCGCAAGTGCAAGAATTGGACAACGTTGTACTTGAATAGGTTCAAATAGGGCCCGGGAGAGATGGCAAGATTTCTCAAAAGGATGTAAACCCTCTTATATAACATGGTAGACAGCCCCCAAAGTCGATTTTGCATAATACACCGTCTTTAAATGTCACCCAATAAACTCTGGAAGGCCTCTCTATCCCTCTGTACACGTAAAAGAATGTTACGTGTACAGTATATATACACTAGACTATGTTTTGTCACAGTGGCAGGAGTAAAAATAGTTGAAGTTCAGTATATGGGGACAGTTTTGCCTCTATGGCTGTAGGGTAGTGTCAGTGCTCAGAGCCTGTCCCTGCAAAAATATCTTTAAAAAGTTGTGTGTCATGGAGAAAGTTTCAGAAGGAAGTGTCTCTGTGTTTGCACTGACGCACTCACTACTGGTGTGTAAAGCTACAGAGCTGGTCCAGAAAAACTAGACCTCTGTATCTAATAAAAGGGACAGTCATTAAATTCATGAACAATATTATTTGGTATTTGTAGTTTAAGAGCTGATACTTTTTCCATCTACTTCTCTCTCTCCTGTCTCAAATACCTCAATTCTTTAAGCACAGTACTTTACTACTTTTACTTTGATACGTTCCACCACTGCTCACCTCTAGCTATAGCTAGGCTTAAAGGCACAGTGGGTAACTTTCTGGGGGACATACTGTACATGATTCTCTGGAAATACAAAGTTAAAGCCGTACTTTGTAACATTTTCCATTTAGACAGATACGTGGACTGTGGAATATTAAAACCAATTGAACAACATTTCCATGGAAACGAGCAGGAGAACGCCAAATAAGAGTCAGGTTTGTGGAGGTGCAAGCCCACTCAGAGTAAGGATACATGCAAAAAACGCAACAAATTGAAAAAAGTGCGTTTAATTTAGTCTATTCTCTTGACTAAAAAGTGACAGATTGTGTCTTTAAACCAACATAAATAGTAGATCCCAGTTCTTTTCATTCTAAAGTTTTGGTGTAATCTCGATCTGTAGTCACGTGACTTCTCATGTTTAAAAGTTAAAAGGGATTCATCTCTTTTTTCCTCTCCTCTACATTTCTTTCTTTTAGTTTCTTTCTTATTTCTATTCCTCTTTTCTGCCTCTTACTTTCTGACTTTTTTGCTCCCTTTCCTCCTTTTGTCGCTCTCCCCCCACTTTTCTCTATCCCTTTTTCCATTTGCTATTCTTATCTTTCTCTTTCTTTCTCTCTCTCTCTTCTTTTCTCTCTTCTTTTTTCATTCCTTCATTCTCTCACCTTTTCCCTCCTCTCTCTGACTCTTTTCCTCTATCTTTTTCTCTCCCTCTCCTCATCTTCCTCCCTTGGCTTCTCTCCTTTCATTTGCGCTCCATTTTTTAGTTCTCCCCATTTTTCTGTCCTTTTCCATTTCTTGCTCTCCCTCTTTGTCTCTCTCACTATTTCTCTTTCTCTCTTATTCTCTCTCTCTACCCTCATGATCTAAACTACATTCTCAAAGACTTTCCCCCCTCTTTCTCTTATTTTTCCCTCCCTTTTCCTCTCCATCTCACTTTTTTCATCCTCTCTCCCTCTCTTTCTTACTCCCATCCTCCCTCTCTCTACCCCAAAACTACCTTTTCATTTCATTTCATAAATTTCATCCCCTCTATCTCTCTCTTCACTCCCCCTTACTTGCCCCTCTGTCTCTCTCTACCTCTTCTTCTCTCTCTTTCTCCCTCCCTCCCTCCCTCCCTCCCTTGCCCTTTCTCACCCCCTTCTCTCTATCTTACCCCTTCCTTCTCTCCCTCTCTCTACCCTTACAATTTAAACATTCTCAAAGACTTTACCCCCTTTCTCTCTCTTATTTTTCCCTTCCTCTCCCTCTCCCTCTCCCTCTCTCTTTCTCTCATTCTTGCCCCCATCCTTCCTCTCTCTACCCTTATAATCAAAACTACATTCTAAAAAATTTCAGCCCCTCTGTCTCTCTCTACCTCTCCTTCTCTCTCTCTGTCCCTTGTTTTTCTCACCCCCTTCTCTCTCTCTCACCCTTTCTTTCTTTCTTTCTTTCTTTCTTTCTTGGACGTTTCTTTCTTTCTCTCTCTCTCTCTCTCTCTCTCTCTCTCTCTTATTCTCTCTCAAAGACTTTACCCCCTCTTCTTTCTCTCTTATTTTTCCCTTTGTTTTCCTCTCTCTCTTTCATCTCAATTTTTTCATCCTCTCTCCCTCTCTTTCTCTCTTTCTTACTCCCATCCTCCCTCTCTCTACCCTTATAATCAAAACTACATTCTCAAAAATTTCAGCTCCTGTCTCTTTCTACCTCTCCTTCTCTCTCTCTGTCCCTTGTTTTTCTCACCCCCTTCTCTCTCTCACCTCTTCCTTTTCTCCCTCTCTCTACCCTTACATTCTAAACTACATTCTGAAAGATTTGACCACCCCCATCCTTCTCTTCCTGTACATCTTCTCTACCTTTCTTTTACCATTCCTCACTCTTTCACTCCACCTCTCTATCTACCCTCTTTCTCTACCCTTACAATCTAAACTACATTCTGACAGATTGTTCCACCGTCTCCCTCCCTCCCTCTCTCTCTCCCTCTTTCATCCTACTTCTTTCTTTCTTTCTCTCTCTCTCTCTCTACCCTTACACTCTAATCTACATTCTCAAAGACTTTACCCCCTCTTTCTCTCTCTCGTATTTTTCCCTTCCTTTCCCTCTTTTTCTGTTTCACTTTTTCATCCTTTCTCCCTCTCTCTTTCTCTCTTTCTTACTCCCATCCTCCCTCTCTCTACCCTTATAACCAAAACTACATTCTCAAAAATTATCTCTCTACCTCTTCTTCTCACCCCCTTCTCTCTCTCTCTCACCCCTTCCTTCTCCCCTCTCTCTACCCTTACAATCTAAACTCCATTCTGAAAGATTTGCCTACCCCCATCCTTCTCTTCCTGTACATCTTCTCTACCTTTCTTTCACCATTCCTCACTCTTTCACTCCACCTCTCTCTACCCTCTTTCTCTACCCTTACAATCTAAACTACATTCTGACAGATTGTTCCACCATCTCCCTCCCTCCCTCTCTCCCTCCCTCTTCCTCTCTCATTGACGTTAGCTTGACGTGAGCATAACGCTGACAGCCTGTTAGCTCGTGGCTCAGGTTAGCGCCGCTCTTCCTCCCCTCCATTTTTATATATTGTCCCTTCATAAACACGTAAAGCAGAGAAGCATAGGAGCTGGATCTGAATATAGAAACCCCTGAGCCTTGTGTTCTCATACTGTGTCATTTCCTCACAAATCTCCCCATGACGGAGAGCGGGAGAGGGCAAGAGGGAGGTGGAGCGTTCACCGGCAGCTTGACAACTCTTCGGTGAAGTTTTGTTTCACGCCGTTACTATACAATTGAAGCATTTCCACCTATTCTCACCTATAAAAAGAGCTACAGTTTCTCAGTGATTTTGCTATTACACTTTGAAACACTGGCCAAACACGGGCTTTTATTCCGTCTTTCTGAAAACGATTGGTGAAAAGTAGATTGCGTCATTAAGGATATTTGAGACCATGTTATAATTGTTTCTCCTTCTCATTGAACCTCTTCGAGTTGTATTTGGAGTGATTTGTGCATGTTTGCGTCATCTTTAATTGCTTATTTTCAAGATGACGTCGATCAACTGCTTCCACCGTCACAGGTACACGTCCACTGCTCTGTACCTATTTCGTTCTCAGATTTAATTTTTGGTGATACGTGTAGGATTCACCAGTGTCACATAGTCATTTTGGTACAAATTTTAAAAATCCGCTACTCGCAAGTGTGATCTGCAGCTATCCATCGGAGGTGCGGATTCTTTGTGGTGATGACGTTTACGCCGATGTCAGGTCCCATTGAGCACAGACGCCAACGGGCTTGTTTTTTTATTAAGTTTTAGATGAATATTGTGATTTAAGCTGTGCAAATTCTAACATAAGGATCCACAGATGTCATGGATTATAACTATATAGTAGACACAACCATAATATGTCTTCTTTAAATCCAGTTGAGAGAAAGAACAAACATCTTCCCTGCCCACAAAAACTGTATTTATACTATTTATGCTAGAAGTACATCCATCTGCGTCGTCATGTGTTGCTCTGTGATTGGTTGGAACCAGTGGTGAACCAGGCCTTAGCCGAGCCAGATGGATTTGTGAAACCAAATAGGGCTGAAATGTTTGGTAAAAATATCACATTGCTATTTTCAGACAATTGTGCAACTTACGTTTTAATAATAGGGTTCTGTTCGAAGTTCACATTTTAAACACGTCTAGAAGAATTGACAAAAAGACCTAAACTATAGATATAGCAGATTTTTATGCACAATAAGACTGGAGATTTTTACTTTGTGGAAGAAATTATTCAAAAACTGCAGCCTTTGCGATTTGCTAATTGTGTACTACTCACAAATACTGCCTGAATTCATCTTGCTTGCCTGCTCCCCTGAACACCTAATAGTTTTGATAGTAGTTTTAGTATCAATTATTATATGTGTAGATATTAATACTGCCAAACTAACGAGGAATATGGGAGTATATACTGCATTATTGAGGTATTCTTTACACAAGCATGCATTTTAGTATTGAAAACATTCTCGCAAATTAGTGGCGGTCAATCCTCTGTGGAGTTCATTTGTTTTCTTTAGACAAAAATATCTCACAACATTGCGAGACTCCTCTATCCAATTTCTCCTTGTTTCTCTTGTTTAGTGTGACTAGTTCAAGCTCGTTAATTGGCTGTGAGACAAATGACTTTCACTGTCCCCCCTCCTCCGTCCGAGACTGGCAAACTGGGCGAAGGGCACCAGGACCTTGACTAACCCAAGCTGACAGTAGACTCATCATTTGTACAGCTACGGTGGCTGGTTTGGCCCAAAAAGCAACGCAGCTGCTTTGAGTTGTAGCATGCAAAAAAGTCAGGAATAATTTGTACTGGACTGCAAGATTATGGATAAAAAAATGAATAAAAATGAAAGGTGCATTGCGTAACTTTTCAAATGCTTTTCTCTATGGATATGTTGTTGCTTTGTCTGGAATGTTTCACAGTATGGTATTAAACCTTTCTGTATCCATGGAGATCAAACCAGACCAAGTTACAGGTCAGATCTCTGGAGAGGCAGTCCCACTTACGCTCACAGTCAGAATGTCTGTTTATTTTTGAGCTATAAAACCAAGGTAGATCTGATTAATGTCATATTGTGGAACATTCAGGCACAGCAATGACATATCCATAGAAACAAGCAAGTGACAGACCCTCAACCGAAAAGTTACACAGTGCCCCTTAAAGTTAAACACAGATATAGGGCTGAATGTGACTTTTCGCATATGTTGAAAACAATAATTCATCTTCAGGATTGCCTGAACACTGCTTTTATACTGGCTTTTATTTGCATCAGGAGCTGTGCAGTACTTCAGTGTAAATTTGACCCTGAACCATAAAGCAACAATGAGTCCTTCTCCTATACTTTTAGTTTATGGATTCAAAAGTTTATGGACTGACGCGTGATTGTGTGTTATCCCGTGAAGGTGATGAGCCATAGGAGCCCAAAGGCGCTTCCAAATTTAGAGCAGCCCTCTGTGAGAGCTCTGTCCTCAAATCAAGTTCATTTAAGTCAATATGCAAGACAAACATGGTCAATTATAGCATTATATAGGTACAGTATGTTTGCAAAGTCATCACAGTTCTAATACAGAGGTGGGGAATATATGGGTTTATTGGTAATATTGTGAACGTTGTGTTGAAGATAAGCTAAATTTGAATGTTGAGCAAATCATTGAGAAAAAGTCAAAAAGAGCCGCTGGCAAAAAGGGGAGAAAATGGTAAATAACGGTATTCATTCAGCATCCTGTTATAGGTGACATTTTGTGGATTTTTCACAATCACAATTTTAATATAGCATTTCTGTGGTTCAGATAGAGGTGGGGAATATATGGTTTTACTGATAATATTGTGAAAGCTGTTTTGAAGACATGCAAAATTTGAAGATCGAGAAAATTTTTTATAAAATCTCAAAATCCTGCAAAAAAGAGCTGATGGGAAAAAATCTGAGGACATTTCACAATACAAAAATGTGTAATTTCCTTAACCTATGGATAAAGTAACTTTTCTGCCGGTGTGTGGGTAATTTTATAATATATTGTTTGATACATAAATTAAGTATCTGCTCATTGTTGTTATTGGGAAACTAAAATAGCCCTAGCATCAGATTACATACACTTTTCAGAAAACTTTATACACCACTCTGTTATTAACGTAACTTCAAGTTTCACATGTTCAGTTTTTGAAAAATTGATGGGAAAATTTAACAGGAAATGTATTTATTTACTGCATAACCACGGTTCGCTCTGACTGTTGAGCTCCATAAGCCTATTTTAAGAAAAAAACTAACCGTGACCATCCCAGACTTTGTTTCTGTCATGGTTCGGAGTGAGATGAGGGACTAGCACTTCAAACTCGTGGTTCAAAATTGTGTACAGCCTTTTTAACCTGATTTTTCTATTTGTTTTCCACAGCTGTTCATGCAGATCGATGCTCTCTACCCAAAGAGGTTTGGCACATGGTCTGACTATGCCAAGAGGTACTGCAACGCCCACTACAGGTACGCTAAATATCAGGACAAAAGTACTATTACGACTACTACTATTTCTGCTGCTACTCATTCTAGTTCATTCTAATTCAGAATTATAGTTATTTGTATTGTAATGTAAAAATATTCGGGAAAGGTAACATTCTTTCCTATAAAGGTGACTTATTTAGAGTATCAATAATCGTTTTAGTATTGATTTTAATCTGGGTATTGATATTTTTGACAAATTCTTTTGCTACTACAAATGTTTTTTAAACTTAAACTTAAAATTTGTATTTAATTTTTTGCTGTTTGACAAAAATATGACATTTTTTTGCAATATAACGCTTTTGAAACCGATACACTGGTAACATTTGAGGATGATGTGACAAAGATTTGGCTGTGTTCTGTAGTGATTCGAAAGACTACTCTACACTCCCACAAAAATAAAAATTATAACTAGCTAAAAATATTGCATTCCTCCTCCCTGATCAGCGTTCACACGAGGAGAGACTGTGGCCACACCAACAGTTGGACCAAACGCAGTGTTAAAGCAGCTAGACTGAAAACATCTCACCTCAGCTTTCATTTGCACATTTTCCTCTGAGAATCTGCACCGATTGAACACATGTCCTGGTTTGGTCCCAGTTTCAGATCACTCTAGTCCTGTTATAGACCTGGTTTGGTTGTGGTTTAGTTCTGGTTTAGTCCTGGTTTAGTTCTGTTTTAGTCCTGGTTTAGTCCTGGTTTAATCCTGGTTTAGTCCCATTCTAGTCCTGGTTTAGTCTTGGTCTAACCCTGGTTTAGTCGTGGTCTCACCCTGGTTTAGTCCGGGTCTAGTCCTGGTCTAGGCCAAGTTTAGTTCCTGGTTTAGTCCTTTTCTAGTTCTGCCTGTTTAGTCCTGGTCTAGTTCTGATTTAGACATCATTTAGTCCTGATTTAGGCCTGGTTTAGACCTGATTTAGTCCTGGTTTAATCCTGGTATAGTCATAGTCTAACCTTAGTTTAGTCCTGGGTTAGTCCTTTTTTAGTGCTGCTGGTTTAGTTTTAGTTTAGTACTGGTTTAGATCTGATTTGATCCTGGCTTAATCCTGGTCTAGTACTGGTTTAATCCTGGTCTAGTCCTGGTTTAGTTCTGGTTTAGCCTTGATCTAGTCTCATCCTGGTTTAATCCTGGTCTAGTCATGGTTTAGTCGTGGTTTGGTCTTAGTCTAACCCTGGTTTAGTCTTGATCTACCCCTAGTTTGGTCCTGGTCTAGTCCTGATTTTTGATGTGGTTTCAGATTTGTATAACTGACTGCCTTAAGTTTCTCATCTTGCTAATCACCTCTGCAGAATAAACTGTGGACACTAACAGTTGGTGTAGCTCTAAACTCACCTCACCTTGCTGTTTGATGTTCGCATTTTACTGAGCGGGGTCTGTGGGGATGGGAGCTCGCCTGTACCTGACTGTAAATAACTGACTGACTGTCTGTAGTGCTGAGTGCAGACTTTTCTTTTCCCGGTCCAGAGAAAAGACAGTGCCAGGCCTGGAATCTCCATGCCAGTTTCTCCGCACTGATCAGTTACACGTGTGAAGAGCAACATCAAATACTCGGGTCTGGGCGTCCATCAAAGTCCAGCGCTCAGGCAGGGAGGGGCCCGCAGTCATTAAAACGACAGGATTCATTATCTCAGTGTCATAACAGTTAGACAGGCTGGAAGACAGTGTGAGATGTATTAAATGTATGTAAATGTACTGTAATAAAGATACAGCACTTTACATGATCAACCATAACATTACGACCACCTTTTATAATATGTAGGTGTCATTTCCAACCTTTTTTGTTTCAAGTACATACCCCTGATTGACAGTACCAGTGTTTCTTTAGGCATTGAAAGTATGTTTACGAGTACATTCTCTATTATAACGGATATATTTTCTTATATATTTGCCAGAATTATCCATTCGCAAAATTTAAAATGTATTACAAATGTATTTTTCATTCAAATGCCATTCACTGACACCTTTTTTTTTAAACTTTTATATTTTTCTTTTCTTTTTAAATCTGAAAAAAGTCGTTGCATATTCCCGTACCCCTGGTTGGTACACACTGATATACAGGACCAAACTCTATATTAATATCAGCATTACCTTTTGTAGTAACTAGACTGATTCTGATTACTGTAGACTAAACCAGGACCAAACCAGGACTAAATCAGAACTAAACGATTTCTAACACGTATCTAATCTTACCCTAAACCATCACTAAATCACCACCTGATAAATATGACTGAGAAGACCCCCTAGGCCGTAATGGAGGTGCTTCTGACCCAAGTACCCATCACCCAGTTTTATTCTCAAAACCACAAAAATAGGTCTAAACCAGGATTAATTTAGCACTAAACCAAGGCTAAAGCTAAGGTCCAAACTAACTCTAAACCAGGGCTGTAACTGTCTAAACTACTTAACTTTAACTGTTGTAAACTACTAAAAATTCTGGTTCTAAAGAGTGATAAAATAAATAAAACATGAGCTGGACAAAAACTACACAAACATAATCCTACTTGCTTGTTTCCGTGGACATATTATTAACATGCCGGGAATGTTTCTCAGTATGACATTTACTTATCCACCTCCATGTGCAGAAGTACTTGACGCCACTATTGGCCAAGTTACAAGTCAGATCTGTGGAGAGGCAAACCTGTTAACAGTAAGAATTTATTTCTTCAAAGTAATAAAAAGCCAGGCCAAACCAGGTCTATGCAGGACTAGACCCATACTAAGTAATAAAAACACAGACAATTAGATAAATGTAAGATAGATCAGTATAATACCATACAGTGGAACATTCCAAGCAGAGCACCGCCATCTCCATAGAGCCAAGATGACGGCAGATCCTCACCCAGAGCAGTCAGGTCATAATGCCACGGTTCATTCAGCTCTAAACCCTCTTTTCAGCTTGCCTTGAATAACTTAAATTTGATGATGAACTCTCCAGCAACACTCGAGTGTGAATAATTCTGGCAGAGTCTTGTTAAGTGTGTCTTCAGCCAACATGGACCATAACCAGGCTTTGTTTAGCTAGCCAGTTCTATTCTAAACTGGATTTGGCTGATGAGCTGTGAAAGTTTGAGCTGCGGAGTTTGCAGCAGATAAAGTTGCTTCGGTGGCCATTAAGACACCAGGCTTAAACACAATAGGTCCTCACTCCGGAAAGTGCCCTGAAGCAAAAAGAGCAGAGCGAGGGAGAGAAGTGGAGGAGAGAGAGAATGAGAGGGGGGAAGAGATGCAGAGGTGGAGGAGAGAGAGGGAGAGGTGAAGGAGAGAGAGCGAGAGAGAGAAGGGGAAGGGGGGGGGGTGAAGGAGAGAGAGAGTGGGGGGGGGTGAAAGAGAGAGGGAGAGGTGAAGGAGAGAGAGGGGGAGGTGAAGGAGAGAGAGCGTGAGAGAGGGAGAGGTGAAGGAGAGAGAGAGGTGAAGGAGAGAGAGGGAGAGGTGAAAGAGATAGCGTGAGAGATAGAGAGGGAGAGGGGAAGGAGAGAGCGTGAGAGAGAGAGAGAGAGAGAGAGAGGTAAAGGAGAGAGAGGGAGAGGGGAAGGAGAGAGAGGGGGAGGTGAAGGAGAGAGAGAGGTGGAGGAGAGAGAGGGAGAGGTGAAGGGGAGAGAGAGAGGTGGAGGAGAGAGAGGGAGAGGTGAAGGAGAGAGAGAGCGAGAGGGGGGTGAAGGAGAGAGAGGGAGAGGTGAAAGAGAGAGAGCGTGAGAGAGAGAGGTGAAGGAGAGAGTGGGAGAGGGGAAGGAGAGAGAGAGGTGAAGGAGAGAGAGAGAGGTGAAGGGAAGAGAGAGAGAGATAAAGGGGAGAGAGAGGGGAAGGAGAGAGAGAGAGGTAAAGGAGAGAGAGAGAGGTAAAGGAGAGAGGGAGAGAGAGGGGAAGGAGAGAGAGGAAGAGGTGTTGGAGGGTGGGAGAGACGGGGAGAGAGACAAGGAAAGATAGAGAGATAGGGAGAGGTGGAGGAAAGAGGAAGAGAGAGAGAGGTGGAGAAGAGGGAATGAGAGAGGGAGAGGTGGAGGAGAGTGGGAGAGATAGGAGATAGAGAGAGACAGAAGGAGAGAAAGATGTGAAGGAGAGAGAAGGGAGAGGGAGAATGAGAGAAAGAGGTGGAGGGGAGAGAGGAAGAGGTGGATTAGAGATGGGACATGGAGAGAGACAAGGAGAGGGAGGGAGAGGGAGATGGAGAGGGGTGGAAGAGAGGGAGAGGTAAAGAGAGAGTGCAGAAGGCAGGATCGTCCCAAGTGGGAATGTTAAAATGTGTTTAACTATTCTACCAGGTCATTAAATAAGATGTTTGTTTACTTGACGTAGAAAACAGGCAGCAGACCCAAACAGTTTCCCTTGTGGATCAATAAAGTTTGTCTAAGTCTAAGTCAGACACTTACAGCCACATGCAAATTAGTACTATAAATGTTGGGTTAATATTGGGGATATTTAGATGTAGGGAAGTGTTTCTCTGTGGTACGTGGGCTGCCTCTAGTAGTACGCTCGCCCCACAGACTGTACAAAGAAGTGGACTAGGGAACTGTAACGTCACCCATAACCCATCACCCATAACATCACCCATAGTGTTCGGCGAGGAGTTATAGGAGCGAATTTGGAGCCGTGTCGCATATTTGTCATTCCGAACACAAGTATCATAGCAACCAAAGAGCCAATCCAAAGTGATGACATTGAAAGTAACATGCCTTTTGACCCGCACCGCTGCTTTTACAGGGAGCGGGCTCTTAGCAACGCTGTCAGTCAAGCGTGTTGCTAATGCTAGCGGGAGTGACCTTGGGGAAAGAAGGCGCCGGTTAGTCTGTTATTAATGTTCATATTTTGATTTACGCATGGACAAAATAGCGAAAAATGTCTGTGTAATCCCTCAGTCATCCAGGTAGGATCCATGTAATAAATGTATTCTGTCAACTGGACAAAAGTTTTTGATTGAAGACATTTTGCAGCTCATCCAAGAGAAACTTTTGTCCAGTTAATTTTTCGTTAGCTAAAAACAACGAAAAACACCAGGATCATGTCGAGCGGGTTAATACGAACATTTTAAGACCAAAATCACGATTCTCACAGCAGCAGTTACAGAGAGAGGGGTGACAATTTTTCAGTGTAAAGTCAATAGGAGCCAGAGTCGATGGAGCAGGACGCGCACCCATGCTCACTTCCTATTTAGAACGTGGCCGCGAGCAGGTTAGCTATGTCCATTTATATAAACAAGCTGATCAAAATAAACCAAATAATCGAAATAAGTGCAGATTTACTTTTTACCCTGTTCACATTCTCTACCCCATGCCTGTGTGTTTGTTTTGTCCACAGATATTTTGGGACTCGTCGTCAGTGGGATTGCAGAGGAGCCTCAAACCTGGATGAGCTCCACAAACAGTTGAGTCAGATCATGATCCGAAGACTCAAACAGGAAGTCCTCACACAGCTGCCGCCCAAAATCAGACAGAGGATCCCCTTTGACCTGCCCAAGGACGCCGCCAAGGTACTGCATTACTCTACAACATGGGTCTGTTTGGAAAGTTTACCTTATTTTTAACTCGTGAATGAAGGAAGTAGGTGTTTAAAGCCAGTTTAACAGCTTTAGCAAGGTTCTGATATTACGCAAAATTTACTCTTGTGAGCGTTAAACCATCTTAGAAAGTTGTTAACTCATCAAAAACAGACCTAGAGTTGTGTTTTGTTTCACATATGTTGGGGTAATCCTTTATTATTAGTCTGTCTACATCTCCAAAGCTCAAAATGCTCTGTTCGACCTTGTGATGTCATGAAGCGATAGTTTTCAAGTTAACAGCTACCTTTTACCTTTAGTTATATAGAGATTGGCAATTCCAGGGCTGAAATGATCCAAATGATTCTAGTGAAGGTGTATGGAGTTTAAAAACACAATGGAGCTCTTCTTGTATCAGCACATGACATCACAAGGTGGAACAGAGTGTTTTCTGGTCTGTGTTTGTGTGTCAAACGTGTGAATGAAACAAAATTACAACTCCATGTATATTTATGATGAGGAAACAACATTATAACATAAATCAGAAAACAGTGTAATATGTGCCCTTTAATATGTAGGTGAATGAATAAGTGTAATTTACTTTTAATTTTTATTTTATTGTTTCAAAGTATGGCAGAGCAACTTGTACTGTAATGTTGAGAAATCATCTTTTTCTTCTACTATTAATATGTTTGTATCTTAATTAGTCCATACATAGCAACAGCACTGACAATTTGAAACCTGAACTCAATGTAATTTTCTACTGTGTATACAAATGTGAGAAAAATGCCCACTTTCCAGTCAAAATATTCAAAATATTTTATGAAGCTTATAATGCAGCTGTAGTGATGTGGCGCTATACAAAAATACACTGAATTCTAACATAAATAATTGCCACTTGATTTGCAATCAAGATTCGTCTCACAGTGCATATTTTAAACACATCCAGGAGCGTTAACATAAGAAGACTAAAATATGAACTGCTAAATGAATGCAAGAATCCCAGGCATTTTAGGACATGTTTGTAGAGAACTAAACTTCAGGGTTAGCAGCATTTACACAGAATAAAACCCCTATACACCTTATAGACTGGTGAAGAGTGCATGAGACAGGTTTTCACGTTTTTCTAATTATGACTTTTGTTAAGCTTGTTAAGCAGTTAAGCTTGCAGTTTGTGAAGAAAGAAAATAAAATAAAAGTTGGAAAATACAGGAAGTAGCACTGAGTAGCTCTGTCTTCGTCATCAATGCAGAAAGTTTCAAAATTCCAAAATGCAGGGACAGTTTTTCTAACTGGTAAAACATTAATTTAACTAAATGAAGGTTACATATATTTTTTAAACTTTCATTTAGTTAATAAAATACATATTTAGTTGATTAGACAAATACACATATTTTTATTTGTCTAATCTTAATTATTGTGTAAATTAGATGAGTTTTGGCCCTTGTGAACATTATGGTTGCTAGGTGACAGTTATTATAAATAGTTGAAATTGGGAAAACTAGGCAAGATTATTAGTAAAATTATGAAATATTTTTTGTGGTAATTGCATTTTAAAGGTCCTATATTGCACAAATTTGACTCTTTTGAGCTTTAAGCCATGCTGTAATCTTGTTACCTCATCAAAAACGTATCTGGAATTGTGTTTTGTTTCAGTCACACATGTTTGAGTAACCCTTTATTATGAGACATCTCCAAAGCTGAAAATGCTCTGTTCCACCTTGTGATGTCATGAAACAGTAGTTACCAAGTTAAGAGCTCCTTTTACCTTTAGTTCAGTAGAGACTGGCAATTCCAGGGTTAAAATCTGTGTGTGATTCTACTGAATTTGTGTGGACTTCCTGTGTTACCGCATGACATCACAAGGTGGGACAGAGTGTTTTTCATTTTCATTTCTGTGTTAAACGTGTGAATGAAACAAAACACAACTCCACGTCTGTTTGTGATAAAGAAGCAACATTATAACACAGATCAGATGAGAGTAATATGGCCCTTTATATTTGTCCCTTTTCCACTGTTTGGGTCAGACTAGCTTTAACTGCTCTTGTGCTCGGTGAGAGGCAGAGGAGGTGGGCGAGAGGAGACTGACTGTAGAGGCTAAAACAGAGCTGCACACACCCACACGGCTAACTTGACATTTATTTTAGAGCAACCTTGTGTGCTGTATCCACCAGAAAGCAAAGCAATACTGTGCTGTCTCATCCGACTCAGACTAATGTAAAGTTCATATTAAAATAACTACGGCCCGACTGATATGGATTTTTTTTTTATCCGATATGATACAGAAAAAAGAGGCTTTGGAGCTGCCGATAGCCGATATAACAGCAGATATATTTAGTAACATAACTTCAACTGATTATAAAACTTTGGCTCTGTTGGATTTTAAGTGGGTTTGTTAGGCTTTGTTAGGCTCTTTATTTACTGTTACTTGGCCTCTTTACGGTCATATTTAAAGACAGTAGGTCGGCCTAATGGGATTTTTGACATTCTTACCTGTAAACAAAGTAAAAACTACCACTATTAGCCTTTAGTGGTAAATGCGTGTGTGCCGCTATAATTAATTATAAGCCTAAGTGCAGATCCACTAACATGTACACGGCCTCTATAGTCACTTTATTTATAGAGTAGCAGTAGCTCAGTTGGTAGAGCGTTTGTCCACTGATTTAAAGGTTGGCTCTTGACATAAGAAACATCAGTGGTTGAGCGGTTGGTATGATTCCAGCTCCCACAGATGAATGCTGCCGTTGTGTCCTTCGGCAAGACACTTAACCCATCTCGCCCCCGGTGTCTGCGTACACTGGTGTGTGAATGGGTGAGTGGTGCCTTGTTGTAAAGGGCTTTGAGTGCCTTGAAGGTGGAAAAGCGCTATATAAAGATGTGACCATTTACCATTTACACTAGGCCAGTGTAAGAGAACAGGCTGTTTATGTGTGGACGCTCACAGCAGCTAAGCACTAACCAATGAGAAAGAACCAAAAGTAGCTTCAAAACCAACACATTTGCAACACTCACCGCTCACAAAGGCTCCTCTCAGATCACAAGTCTTCACAAATAAGAATTATTTTAATCCTGACTTGAAACAATCATCGATAAAAAGAATCTAACCTCTGTCTGTGTGTGTCCTCTGTCTGTGTGTGTCCTCTGTCTGTGTGTGTCCTTTGTCTGTGTGTCCTCTGTGTGTGTCCTCTGTCTGTGTGTGTCCTCTGTCTGTGCGTGTCCTGTCTGTGCGTGTCCTCTGTCTGTGTGTTCTCTGTCTGTGTGTGTCCTCTGTCTGTGCGTGTCTTCTGTCTGTGTGTGTCCTCTGTCTGTGCGTGTCCTGTCTGTGCGTGTCCTCTGTCTGTGTGTTCTCTGTCTGTGTGTGTCCTCTGTCTGTGTGTGTCCTCTGTCTGTGTGTGTCCTCTGTCTGTGTCCTCTGTCTGTGTGTCCTCTGTCTGTGTGTGTCCTCTGTCTGTGTGTGTCCTCTGTCTGTGTGTCCTCTGTCTGTGCGTGTCCTCTGTCTGTGTGTGTCCTCTGTCTGTGTGTCCTCTGTCTGTGTGTCCTCTGTCTGTGTGTGTCCTCTGTCTGTGTGTCCTCTGTCTGTGTGTGTCCTCTGTCTGTGTCCTCTGTCTGTGTGTTCTCTGTCTGTGTGTCCTCTGTCTGTGTGTGTCCTCTGTCTGTGTGTCCTCTGTCTGTGTGTGTCCTCTGTCTGTGTGTCCTCTGTCTGTCTCTGTCTCTGCACTTGCAGAACTTGTATCAGACACCAGAGCGTTTAAAGCAGCGCCTGAACATGGATCTGAACATGGATCTGTGGCTGTGCACTGGTGTAAACAAGAGCACGTGTGTCACATGCCTCTGGTGATGCGTTCAGGGGCAGTACGGTGTTACACACAGACAAGTTACTCGTCTGATAAATACTGATGCGGCTCCACATATTAGGACATTTATCTATCTGTAAATTGAATTAAACTGATGCAATATAGAGACTCTAAGCTTTGTAAGGAGGTATAACATGCCCACGTGGACGACCGTCCCATATCGGCTGATAATATCTGCCAACCGATATATTGGTCGGGCCCTAAAAATTACTTGCTAATGAAGCCATATTATTATTTAACCAAGACACCCAATGTTCCAGATAAGTGTACGACTTTTCGCTGTAAACTTGATATTGTAATGAAAGAGGCTAAATATTAAAGGTCCTATATTACACAAAATGGACTCTTGTGAGCTTTTCGTCATGTTATAATGTTGTTACCTCTTCAAAAACAGACCTGGAGTTGTGTTTTGTTTCATTCACACATGTTTGAGTAACTCTTAGTCTGTCTACATCACAAAATGCTCCGTTCCTCCTTGTGATGTCATGTGGTGGTAGTTTTCAACTTAACATCTACATTTTACCTTAAGTTCAATAGAGATTGGCAATTCCAGGGCTGAAATCATCGGAATAATTCTAGTGAAGGTGTACTATACTAAATATTAATGCTGAAAATCACATTCTGTTGTCTAAACGAAGAGTGTTTGTTTTTATTATCATTGTGGTATTGGAATCAGTATTGAGCACTGATTTTCGAAATGGTATCGAAATCAAGTTTGAAATTTGAGGATTGCGACAGCACTAGTAATTACAATAAAGGTGCACTATGTAACTTTTTGGTTGGGGGTCCGTCACCTGCTTCTTTCTATGGAGATGTCA
Organism: Paratrypauchen microcephalus; assembly: GCA_036785185.1. Classification (NCBI taxonomy): domain Eukaryota; kingdom Metazoa; phylum Chordata; class Actinopteri; order Gobiiformes; family Gobiidae; genus Paratrypauchen; species Paratrypauchen microcephalus. Next base: position 6,554,013 of record JAVJIX010000043.1, on the reverse strand, counting down.
TTGCTCTGCCTGGAATGTTCCACAGTATGACATTAAACAGCTCTACCTTACATTTATTCAGTTGCATGTGGTTTTATAGCTCAAAAATACCTAGAAAAACAAGCATTCTGGCTGTGAGCGAGGTCACCTCTCCACAGATCTGACCTGTAACTTCTAACATCAGGTCTAATATCATACTGTGAAACATTCCAGACAAAGCAGTAACATCTCCACGGAGAAAAGCATTTGTCGGACCCTCCACCAAAAAAGTTAAACAGTGAATCTTTAACTTATTTCAGTATTTTGACCGAGACTATTTTGTGTACATTAGCAGATTTTCATGCACATTTCCATGCTTAGTTTTACCTAGGGTGCCATTTTTTGCAGATGACAGTAAATGAAAAACCCACTGTGATTTTAATTGAGTTCATCTTAACAAAGCCTGATTTGCAGAAACAGCCTAACTACCACATTATTTTCAATGACATCTGTTTTAAAACTGAATCGTGAATGAACAATAATGAAATCCTGGCCATTAATTTAAGTTTGTCAGAGAAGATGCATGTTGCGTAGCTAAGGATAGTGTCATTAGTTGCTTCATTGGCCAAACGGCAGCGTGTATTTTCATTAATTATGCTTATACCCCAAACATTAAGAAACCAATTTTAGAAAACAGCGTGGTTCTGTGGTAGTGAACTAATGAAGTAGCCAACATCCCACTGGAAATATATTCTGTTTACAGGGAGCGCACATGTGAGATGAGTGTATGCTAATGAGGGATTTAAAGGTGCACTACGTAACTTTTCTGCTTAGAGATGTTATTGCTTTGCCTTGAATGTTCCACAGTGACATTAGAGGTCTTATATTACGCAAAATGGACTCTTGTGAGCTTTAAGCCATGTTATAATGTTGTTCCCAAACCTGGACTTGTGTTTACTCAAACGTGTGAAAGAAAGAAATCTTTTATTATTAGCAAACGTTTTCAAGTTGACAGCTACCCTTTTACCTTTTCTTCAGTAGAGACTGGCAATAACATCCAGATGATTCTAGAGAAGGTGTATTGTATTACCACATGACATCACAAGGTGGAACATTGTGTTTCCAGTTTTAGAGAACAACATGTATAAATGAAACAAAACCACACAACTCCAGGTCTGTTTGTGATGAGGAAACAACATTATAACAGATCAGAAAGTGGCATAATATGGCCCCCAGGGACTGCAGATTGAAAGTAGCAGTAGGTAAAGCCAGTACAGATCACGTTTTCTTTTTCATAATTTTCATTTGTCATGAATTTGTACATGGTCTCTGATGAGTGAAGCACAAGTGGTGGTTTAACTAAGAAATCTTGTTGTAAAATGTATTTGGCTCTTATAAAACAGCAGTATATCACCATTTCTTGAAAATATTGTATCGTAAGCCATGAATCAAGTATTGTATGGAATCTGGAGGGACCCTGTGATTTCCATCCGTAATCGATACCTGATCAAATGAGTGTCTAGTTTCATTTATTTCATTTATTTGTTTATTTTGAGCAGATTAATGAACACAATAAGTATACATTAAGTACACTTAAAGGCACATTGTGTAACATTTTTTGGTGGAGGGTCCATCAAATGTTTTATGGAGTTGTTATTACTTCGTCTGGAATGTTTCATAGTGTGGTGTTAAATCTTTTTATCCAAACCAGATTGAGTTACAGGTCAGATCTGTGGACAGGCATTCCTACTCACAGTCAGAATGCCTGTTTTAAAATGTAATAAATATAAGACAGAGCTGTTTAATGTCATACTGTGGAAGATTCGAGGCAGAGCAATTACGTATCCATAGAAACCAGCAGGTGACGGACCCCCAACCAAAAAGTTACACAGTGCACCATTAATTTACATTTCACATTATATTTTTTCTTATTGGAGCTTGAAAAGGGAGAAGAAACTTATTTAATCCCACCCCTTTCTATACCACTAACTTGTATATTATATTAGTTTTATTATCGATTCATATCAGATTTTTGATACTCTTGACAACCCAAATCCCATCTGTTATTATTAATTAAAAACTATATACTTTTTAACAATTTTTCACCACCTGAAATTGAACTGTTAGTTTTTCCACCATTGGTTTTGAGTCGCCACCGCGGTTACCTCCCAATTATACTTAGCCGCTATCTCCACAATATCCTCCATTACAGCGGCTTTTGTTTTCCAGCTTGTATGGTTCCAGCAGTAGCATCAGCAACACCAGGAGTGCAATGGGATAACACCACAAGATCTTGTTTTCGGCTAATTACGCACAAAGCTAGCGTCGCGAAAATGACACGACTATAAAGGAAAAAAATAAATAAATAAAGTGATGATGTGGGAATCCTTGCGCAATCTTCGTAAATGTTAAAACTGAGTTAATTGGGGGACTAAATATGGTCAATGCTTTTACACACTGGAGCCAATTAGACGGAGGCAAAAAGTTCATGTCACATTTTCGGGGGGGTTTTCTCGCTGTTTCTTCCTTATCTGCAACAAGCTGAACCAGCAACCTCCACCACTGGGATCATTTGTCTTTGGGGCGCAGACAATAAAAGCGTCTGGAGCTAGCTGGGCTTTTGAATTTATGCTTTTCACTGTTTTGGTAATGAGGGGGAAGAGCAGGGAGGACGTGTCATCCCAAATGGAGTATTTTTGAGAAAGCTATCAGCGCTTTTGTTGTGAGGATAGACAACAAGCACTCAAAAGCATTCAGGGCGTAAAAGCTTTTGTCCACTGTATTTCCACATCAGTTAAGCCCAAAATACCTGCATTTGAGGACTGTAACATGGGCAGTGGTAGTAGTTTTAGTATTAGTAGTAGAAATATAATGAGAAAATAGTATTAGTATTAGTAATACTCAGTATAATTTAAAGGGTTATTAGCTACTTTCTGATCTATGTTCTAATGTTCTAATGTTTCCTTGTCACAAACATAAATGGAGTTGTGTTTTGTTTCATTCACACATTTTAATTAACACACAAACCCTGTATATTTAGGCTGAATTCTTCTCTTAAACTGAAAACACTGTTCCACCTTGTGATGTCATGTGATAATACAGGAAGTGCTCCACTCCAGACACCTTCACTAGAATCACTTGGATAATTTCAGATCTGGAATTGCCACTCTCTTCAAAAAGTAAAAGGTAGCTGTTAACCTGAACACTTCTAACCACTACACGACATCACAAGGTGGAGCAGAGCTTTTTGAGCTTTGGAGATGTAGACAGACTAATAATACAAGGTTACTCAAAGTTTACTCAAAGCTTACTAGTTGTTGTTCGCTTTACAGTGACTGCAAAACTCTATTCCTCTGGCCTCTGAAAGTTGTGAAAAGCACTTTCTCTATAAATAATTAAGACACTCAGAGTGCATAAGGTAAGTGAGGAAAAACTTTGCACCACTGCAAACTGTTTAAAATTGATTAGTTGTGTTTTTTAATGCAGTGAAAATCTGGTACAACTCCTTTTAGTATCATACAAAAGCCATCTTATTTAAAGGTCCAGTTTAAAGTAGTTTAAAGCAGTGCTTCTCAAATAGTGGGGAGGCGCGGTGTGATGCCAGGGGGGGCACGTGTGACCCTGGGAAACATGCTTTTTTTCCGTACTGTACTAGAACTGTAGTGAAATTGCACATCAACAACAGTAGTTGGCAGTGGTGCTCTCATTGTTGCTCTGGGGCAGGGGTCGGCAACCTTAAATACGCGATATACAGAACAGACTCACCATCAGCAGAACATCGTCTGTCACAGAAAAAACACATATATTCCACTGAGTCGTGTCCTTTAGTCCGACAGAAGCTGACGCATCAGTGGAGAGCGTTTTTTTCCCCAAGCGCTTTTAGTTTATGCAAACGAGCCATGCGTTTCTGTAAAACGTAAACAAATGTGCGCAAAGCTGCATTAAAAACACATTAATATTTGAGTCCTTAGTGCAAAAAGAGTTGGAAGTTTCTTTCTTTTTTGTGTGTGTTTTGTTTTTAATGTTAATAAAAGAATACAATGTTATGCAGAGGTGTACTAATAACAATTTTCTAGACAAGTAATACTATTTATAGGGAGGGGGGCGTGAAATTTTTTCTTTTTCCTGGGGGGGGGGGTCACAGAAAATAATTGAGAAGCACTGGTTTAAAGCCATGTTAAAATGCTGTTACCTCCTCAAAAACATACCTGGAGTTGTTTTCTGTTTCATCCACACATGTTTTATTTATTATTTGTCTGTCTGTGAAGGTATATGGAGTTTAAAAACCTAGTGGAGCACTTCCTGTTTTACCGCATGACATCACAAGGTGGAACAGAGTGTTTTCTGTTTGAGAGGACAGTCTAAATATGCAGGATTTATGTGTTAAATGTGTGTGAATTAGGGATGCAAATTATCGATTAATTCATTAATCTATAGTTGATTGACCTTATCGATCGACGATTAATTGATAAGCGGCGTTTTTCACCTGAATTTTAGTGTTTCAATAGGGTCTTTAAGAATATAAGCTATAGTATACATAACACTGAGTCAAAAATACATGTATATCATAGTATTATTATATTGTATATTCCTCAATTAATTATTCCTTAGTAAAAAACACACAAATGTATTGATGCTGAATAACAAAATACATTCTTTATTGAAAATAAATTGAAGACATTTTTTGTAAAAACGAAACTTGCGCTTTTAGGTGCGTGGTACATGCGGCTTGACGCAGAGCTCCGTGATATGAAATGATAAAAAAATGACTTGATCGGAGAAAACATTTCACTCACACACACGCACAGTTGCACACACACCGGCACACGGGCTGGACAGCGGGCTGCTTCCACTGCGCTTTCACGTGGAGCCTGTTACGCAGCCCGGAGCGGAGGAACACGTGCAGCGCGCCGCGCACGTGTTCACGCAGACAGCGGGACGTGGAGCAAACCAAGCCGCAAAAATTGGGTGGGCAAGAGAACATTTTGCACTGCTTCTAGACCGCGGATGTAACGCTATGGTCCTTCTCGCGAGTGGGTTCACAGCTCGTGTTCACATTCCAGAGTAGTGCCCTCTCCTCTAGCGATTGGTTACAATTAATGCATTTTAATCGACCAACGTCTTGATCGACAATTAATCGTAAGTCGATTCATTGTTGACATCCCTAGTGTGAATGAAAGAAAACGCAACTCCAGGTCTGTTTGTGATAAGAAAACAACAATATAACATAGATCATAAAATAGCGTATTATGCACCTTTTTAAGTATTAATTAAAACCATTAATTCCATATTATTTAAACCACATACACTAAAATACTAGCTCTCATATCCCTCTAACTAACCAACAGTATCTCATAGCGTCCATTTGCTGTCAGGTGATGCTGGTCCTCTCTCTCTTTTCACTGCCGAATGGAGGCTTTATCTCGCTCGCCCAGACACTTTTTATGCTCCACCTGGCCTTTGCGTTTGAAGCCCTGCCCTTTCCTCAATGAGACCGGCCATTCAGCAAATACCAGTGTGTGGAGGGGCCTTTAGTCACCATTCTGCTCCAAATAAAATAATTACTCTCAAATTTTAATCAGCGCAAAGGTTTGTTGATACAGCTCAGCAAAACAGCAAAGAAATATGAGAGGAATAGACTTTCTATACTTTCTACTTTCTATACAAATTAAATCATCACAAACATACCTAGAGTTGTGTTTTGTTTCATTCACACGTTTAACACAAACCCTGCATATTTAGTTAAGTTTTGAAAACTTTACTGAAAACTAGGTACCGTAAATTTGCAGCTTTCTGGTCAAAAATGCCTAAATTTAAGTTTGTGTTGCCTTTACTGGCCTCTGCAATTTCAAGTAGTTGGTGAAATGACACAAACTCCCTTGATTACAGGAGTAGAGTTTAAAGTGTGCATACCTGTTCGACCAATGGCACTGTTCCTTTCCTCTTTGAAATCATCCTCTGTATCAAACAAAACACAAACTTGGCCTACATCATGTCCAGTGTTTTTGTAATTAAGAATAAATCAACATTACATTTTTTTAAGTAAAAGTGTGTGGTACTCTTTAATTATAAATAGAGCTGTCAGGCGATAAAAATAAAAAAAATCTTATTAATTACAGGATTTGTAATTATTTAATCTAATTAATCACATTTTAATCTTGTGAGAGAGAGTGAAAGAGAGGCAACCCACCTTGCGATTGAGTTTGTCAGTTTTTCTGTGGTCGCTTTGCTCATTCGTTTCCCAAATTCTGTGAGCGTGGTTTGTTGGTTTGTTGGTTTGGTGAAGTGCGCTCACGCTCGCTTTATCACCGGTAACAATGGAACTTGTCCGGACGTGTTTATCGTTCAAATGATCCGTCAGGCTGGAGCAGCTTGTGGAAAATTCTTTTTTACAAAAGCTACAAATCACGGCGTTCTTGTTGATCGTCCCGTCTTCATTCTTTTTAGGGACCGAGCCCGAAGGGGGACGAGGTCCCTATTGTTGTTGCTTTGTTTCCGTATTATTATTCGTGTTCGCACACGCTGGGGCAATTTTGAGCATGTTCCCATGCTTCAAAACGAACGAAACTTTGCACGGGCATCACAAAGTGCGGCCAGTACGATCACAAAGAGTCCCGTTCCCCGGTGACCCCCAGGAGCTCGATAGCGCCCCCTAGCGCGTTGTCTTTCGGGGCTGACATACCGTTTAAGATGGGCGCACGAAATTCGGTAGGGACGTGTATCTCAATAAGTCGAACAAACGCCTCACTGCAATGTCATGGCCACGCCCAACAGGAAGTGAGATAATTGGCCTTTTGTGTGATTTTGTGGTATTTTACATACAATGGAATTTGAAACACTTCTCCTACACCGTACCTCAGATGGGCTTAAATTATGGTGAACATAATCTTAAGACGTTGGAGATGTTAAATTGCGAAGGATTTTCAAATAGGCGGTAATATGACGATACGGCGGATCGATAAACTTAGGTATTAATTGAATGGGAGTTATGAATGGGAGATATTTATTGAATTTGGAGTTCTTCCTCAGACTAAAACTTCACAGGGTAATGTAGATGAGGACTACCAAGATTTTCAGGCCAAATAACTGGCAGTCTGACATAGCGCCCCCATATGACAGGCCAGTGAACTGTCAGAAATCTACCGCTAGTTGAGCCCCTAAAAGGAAAAATTGTCCGATATGCCTTACCATTTTTGCCAGGCACACAAAATTCGGTAGGGACGTTTATCTCCTTAAGACGAACCAAAAACGTATCTACAATGTCATGGCCACGGCCAACAGGAAGTGAGATAATTGTGCCAGGCACACGAAATTTGGTATGGGTGTGCGTCTCAGTAAGACGCAGGTGCGAGGTCCCGACCAACGCCGCTTGCGGCTTTAATTTATAAATAAACTTGCCGTTCAAAGGCTCTGGCAGCGATTTGCTCGCCACACGCCAAATTTAAAATGCGCGCATTGAATTGCCACTCATAATTAATTGTGTTATTTTTATAACGCGTTAATTTGCAGTGTAATTAATTAATCTAATTAACGCGTTAAATTGACAGCCCTAATTATTAAAGATAGTTTTATCACTGTCTGTCCACTTAATCTTTACCACTGCAAGATAGGGCAACTATAGAAGCAATAAAGACAATCTATAAAATGTTCTATTGTTTGTTTGTATAATTTACCGGCCATGTGGTTAAGTAGACTTCACTTCACTTATTCCAATTTAGTTAGTCCTGTTAGTTAGTCCTTATTTAGCCCAATTTTTTGTCCTGGTTGAGTTCTGGTTTAATCCTGTTTCGCCTAGTTTTTTTACTTGGTTTAGCCCGATTTTTGTCCTGGTTTAGTCCTGGTTTAGCCCTGTTTCGGTCCTGGTTTAGTTCTGGTTCAGTATAGCTTTTGTAATTGTAAGATGGAGCCACTTCTCGCTATGTTTCCCTTTTGTGCACAGTTTGAGTTTACATTACCATGACAACACAATATTGAGTAATTAGTAAGAAGTATTTTTTTTTCTATCCAGGTAGCATTTTGCAAAACAGCATATCATTTAAATCAACTGTGGACTATTTGCCTAGTATTTCTCGTGGTGTCCTTGACTTTGACGAGGTTTGAAATGCTAATGGCGCCTCTAAATGCTCACAAAGCAGCTTTCATGTTTTAACACAAGTCTGAGGATCCAGCAGTCGTTCCCATTATGCAGACAGACTCCTCATATAAGGGGAATTCTCTGCTTCATGGAGCCTATAGTCCAATACGAGCTCAATCAGGGCTACTGCGAGTGTTTTTGCAATTCACATCCAGATTTAGAGGAATTTAAAGTCCCACCGTGTAACTTTTTAGTAAACCGATCACAAACTGTATATAGAAGTGGACTATAAGTGAGTGTGATGTTCGGCTCCAGTCAAATAAAGCTCACCGAGGCTGGCAGTTATAGGAGCGAATTTGGAGTCAGTTACATAGAAAGAATAGGAATTTATTAATGGGCAAAATAGTGCAATAAAAATATCCGGATCATTAATATGAATATGGATTAATACGAACATTTTAAGACCAAAATGACGAAACTCGTGGGTGAGCTATTGGATGTCTTTATTCCACTGAAGAACATAGAAGTATCTTCACAGTGAGTGGGCTTGTATATCCACAAACCAGATTTTTATTTGGCCTGTTTCCACTGTAATGTAGTTCCTTTGGCTTTAATGCATTTATTGATTTGGTTTATTTAAATAGGTACGATCCGCGCATCATAATATCTCCTGTTTTACTGTTCTAATCCAGGATTAGTCCTGGATCTTGCCATATTTAGTCTTGTTCTGCTTCAACCTGATTAGGTTTAGCCCTGATTTAGTCTTGGTTTAGTCCTGGTTTAGACCTGGTTTAATACCAGTTTAGTCCAGATACAGTCCTGCTTAGTTCTGCATTAGCCCTGGTTTACTTCTGGTTTGATCTTGGTCTAGTGCTGGTTTAGTCTTGATTTAGTCCTGATTTAGCCCTGGTTTAGTTCTAGTTTAGTTCTGGTGTGAGTTTATACTCAGTTATGTTTAGTTTTATTAACTGACAAAAATATCAGTACTGACCATATTTTTTACTGTCAACAAAACATAAGTACAGTCTCATTTTTTGGAATTTTAATTAAATTTGATTCAGAAAAAAATGACATTGACAAACACTAAGACAAATTTTAATCAATGAAATGAACACTGCACTACTCCCTACCATCCAGTCTATTCTATATTTACTTACTGCAGTGGGGTCTGTTTTATCTGTAGTGTGACCATATGTTCTCAGCTCTGCTCTGTTGCAAATGCAGTGGTGGAAAAACAGGCTCGATCCGGTGAAAATTTACACGTTTTCTGGTGACGCAGAACTAGGATTTAATTAGACAAGTTCACAAAATATGCAAATGAGAGGTGGTCGGTCTGTGCGTGAGGTGTGGAAGAGAAGGAAGCATGTTTTTTCCACTGTTTTTGGTATTTCACATTTGAGAGTTTAAAGAGGCACTAGGTAACTTTTCTGATGGAGTACAGTGGCTTGCGAAACTATTTGGCTCCCTTGAACTTTGTGACCTTTTGCCACATTTCAGGCTTCAAACATAAAGATATAAAACTGTAATTTCTTGTGAAGAATCAACAACAAGTGGGACACAATCATGAAGTGGAACACACTTTATTGGATATTTTTAACTTTTTTAACAAATAAAAAATGAAAAATTGGGTGTGCAAAATCATTCAACCCCATTGAGTTAATACTTTGTAGCGCCACCTTTTGCTGCGATTACAGCTGCAAGTCGCTTGGGGTATGTCTCTGTCAGTTTTGCACATCGAGAAACTGATATTTTTGCCCATTCCTCCTTGCAAAACAGCTCGAGCTCAGTGAGGTTGGATGGAGAGCGTTTGTGAACAGCAGTTTTCAGTTCTTTCCACAGATTCTCAATTGGATTGAGGTCTGGACTTTGACTTGGCCATTCTAACACCTTGATATGTTTTTTGGTGAACCATTCCATTGTAGCTTTTGCTTTATGTTCTGGATCATTGTCTTGTTGGAAGACAAATCTCCGTCCCAGTCTCAGGTCTTTTGCGGACTCCATCAGGTTTTCTTCCAGAATGGTCCTGTATTTGGCTCCATCCATCTTCCCATCAATTTTAACCATCTTCCCTGTCCCTGCTGAAGAAAAGCAGGCCCAAACCATGATGCTGCCACCACCATGTTTGACAGTGGGGATGGTGTGTTGAGGGTGATGAGCTGTGCTGCTTTTACGCCAAACATAACGTCTTGCATTGTTGCCAAAAAGTTCGATTTTGGTCTCATCTGACCAGAGCACCTTCTTCCACATGTTTGGTGTGTCTCCCAGGTGGCTTGTGGCAAACTTTAAACGACACTTTTTATGGATATCTTTAAGAAATGGCTTCCTTCTTGCCACTCTTCCATAAAGGCCAGATTTGTGCAGTATACGACTGATTGTTGTCCTATGGACAGATTCTCCCACCTCAGCTGTAGACCTCTGCAGTTCATCCAGAGTGATCATGGGCCTCTTGGCTGCATCTCTGATCAGTCTTCTCCTTGTATGAGCTGAAAGTTTAGGGGGACGGCCAGATCTTGGTAGATTTGCAGTGGTCTGATACTCCTTCCATTTCAATATTATTGCTTGCACAGTGCTCCTTGGGATGTTTAAAGCTTGGGAAATCTTTTTGTATCCAAATCCATCTTTAAACTTCTCCACAACAGTATCTCGGACCTGCCTGGTGTGTTCCTTGTTCTTCATGATGCTCTCTGCGCTTTAAACAGACCTCTGAGACTATCACAGTGCAGGTGCATTTATACAGAGACTTGATTACACACAGGTGGATTCCATTTATCATCGTTAGTCATTTAGGTCAACATTGAATCATTCAGAGATCCTCACTGAACTTCTGGACAGAGTTTGCTGCACTGAAAGTAAAGGGGCTGAATGATTTTCCACGCCCAATTTTTCGTTTTTTATTTGTTAAAAAAGTTTAAAATATCCAATAAAGTGTGTTCCACTTCATGATTGTGTCCCACTTGTTGTTGATTCTTCACAAGAAATTACAGTTTTATATCTTTATGTTTGAAGCCTGAAATGTGGCAAAAGGTCACAAAGTTCAAGGGAGTTCAAATAGTTCAAATAGTTTTGCAAGCCACTGTATGTGTTAGCTGCTTGTTTTCACCCAGATGTTATTTGTTTGTGAAATCCCTTAGCCGTCCAGGTACGATCCATAGCAAAGGAGAAATTCAGTTCTGTCAGCTGGACAATAAACCTTTTGTCCATTCAATTTCGCCTTTGCTTATCAATCGCCATGGAAACAAGCAGGCAACGCTACCGGGCAGAGTTACAGGTTAGATCTGTGGAGACGTGCTCCTATTCACAATGAGAATGTGTGTTTTTTGCAATAAAAGACCTGTAAAAGTTGAGCTAGAGAAATTAAACGACAATATTATGCAATTTTTTATGGATGTTTTCCAACTCTGGAGTTCACAATCGTTTCTAAACAAAAGGTATAATGTAGCTGTTTAACTTGAAAACTACTGCTTTATTACATCACAAGGTGGAACAGAGCATTTTCATCTTTGGAGATACAGATACAGACAGACTAATAAGAGCGTGTAAATGAAACAAAACACAACTCCGGGTATGTTTTTGAGGAGGTAACAGCATTATAACATGACTTAAAGCTCACAAGAGTCACATTTTGTGTAATATAGGACCTTTAAGAACTAGACTAGCTTAAAAATGCAAATCCGCTCTCCATCTTGTCAAATCTATATTTTATTACCATTAAAAATACTACACATTATGCAAGTCTCATCCAGGGGAGGCCTGTGTGGAGCTGCTAATTGACCAAGACTGATGACAGATACTTTTAACCTTGATGTCTCCCAACAGCTTATTTATGAAGAAGGCATGTTATATCTGTATCTCTCATTCCTCTCCTCCTCTCCTCCTGTTCCTCGTTTAAATGCTCTTACTAATACTCTTAAGTAAACAGTTTTATTCCTGTTTAAGCATTGGTTAATATTTGTTCCTGAAATGGTCTTGATGTAATCCTGTTTAAGTACTTGTATATTCCTGGTATAGTTTTTGTTTTGTCCTGGTTTAGGTTTTGTATAGTCCTGGTTTAGTTTTTGTATAGTCCTGGTTTAGTTCTTGTATAGTCCTGGTTTAGTTCTTGCTTAGTCCTGGTCTAGTCAGGTTATTATTGTATTATTGAGATACTTCTGTGATTTTTGCCTATTAGCCAGCTGACAGGATTAAAAAAAAAAAAAAAAAAGATTCTTACATAGTCCTAGTTTAGTCCCAGTTTAATCCTTGTTTAGTCCTGATTTAGTGCTGGTTTAGCCCTGGTTTAGCCCTGGTTTAGCCCTGGTTTAGCCCTGGTTTAGTCCTGGTTTACTCCTGGTTTATTCAAGTCAAACAGAAAAATCTACACCAAAGTGAAATAAATAAAAGCATAGCGCACTCAGATGGCCGATGTCCAAAAGCTTTTTATATTTTTAAATTAGTTTAGGCAAAAAGCCTTCGTCAGATCATTTTTCTTGCTTTCGACCACAGTATTACATTAGAAGTCCTGGTTTAGTCCAAATATATATTTGTTGTAGACTTTATATATTCCTCCTAGTATGGCCTGCTCATTATTATATTATTTCTTTTTCTAGTCTTGTTTTATTGTAGCTCTGATTTAGTCCTGGTTTAGACCTCGTTTAGTCCTGGCTTAGACCTCGTTTAGTCCTGGTTTAGACCTCGTTTAGTCCCGGTTTAGTCCTGGTTTAGTCCTAAACCTCATGCAGAGCTGCTAATTACCCAGGCTTGTTGATAAATGCCTTTAACCCAGATGTCTCACAACATCTTATTTATGAGGCACACATGTTATATCTGTATCCCTCTCTCCTCCTTTTCCTCCTCTCCTCCTCCTCCTCCTCATCCCTCCTTTAAATACTCTTGGCCAATCACCTTGAGAGCGCGCGTTGCCTTTTTGATTTATCGTCCTGGGCTAGCAGCTTTTCCATCTTCGACCCCGGCTTGTCACGTAGGAGCTATAATTGGGGGACCGTGTGACCCACCTAACGCAAGCTGCACTGGAGAAAGTAAAGGGGGATGAGGAGGGAGGAGAGCAGGAGGGAGGGAAGAGAGGAGGAGGTGGGGTACGGGAGGGCATCCTTGGGAATTCTACCATGCTACCATTTCTCTTTTGGCTTTTCTCTGTGTTCCGAGTATAAAGTAGGACACCGCGTGCTTCCATTAATTGTTTTGCCCTTTATAACTCAAAAACAGCAGGAAAACAAATGAACGAGTGAGCAGAAAAAAGGAGGGATGTGGGAGAAGAGGAGTAGGGTTTATAAATTGTGGTTTTGGATAATGATGCTAATATTTCGTAACTTTTTGTAGATTTTGTTTGGAATTTTCACTTTTATTCCTGTTTTAGAATTGATTATGGTTTGTTTTTGAAAGGATTTGGTCCTTTTTAATTCTGGTTCAGTCCTGTTTTAGTTCTCGTTTAGTCCTGGTAAGCCTTGTTGTAGTCCTGGTTTAGTTCTCGTTTACTCATGGTCTAGTCAGGCTTCTACCATTTTGCCCTATTTGCCACAACATAATTTAGTCCTGGTTTAGTCATGGTTAAGTCATGGTTTAGTCCAGATTTACTCCAGGTAAAATCCTAATTTACTCCTAATATAGCTTTGTTGTAGACAAAGTTTCTAGTCTTTTTTTAATTGCAGTCCTGTTTTAGTCCGCTTTTATTCCTGTTTTGGTCCTGTTTCTTGCCTTGTTTTATTGTAGTCATGGTTTAGTTCTGGTTAAATCCTGGTTTATTCCTGGTTATGTCCTGGTTTAGTCCAGTATAACTTTGTTGTACAACCGATAAAGTCCTGTTTTTAGTGTTATTACTGTAGTCCTGCTTTAGTCCTTGTTTTACCACTTCTTTTGCCCTTATTTCAGTCCTGTTTCTATTCTCTTTTACTGCAGTCCTGGTTCAGTCCTGGTTTAGTCCTGCTTTAGTCCTTGTTTAGTCCTGCTTTAGTTCTTCTTTAGTCCTGCTTTAGTTCTTGTTCTAGCCCCGGTTTTGTCCTGATTTAGTCCTGGTTTTACCCCTGCTTTTTCCTTTATTTCAGCCTCATCTCTATTATGTTTTATTGTAGTCCTGGTTGAGTCATTTTTATTTTAGTCCTGATTTAGTGCTACTTTAGTCCTGCTTTAGTCCTTTTTCTAGCCCTGCTTTAGTCCCGTTTCAGTCCTGCTTTAGTTCTGCTTTAGTCCTTTTACCCCTTCTTTTGGCCGTATTTCAGCCCTCCGTCTGGTCCTGTTTTATTCCAGTCCTGGTTGAGTCCTTGCATAGTCCCTGTTCTGTCCTTTTGTACCTCAAACACAGCTCACTCTGATTGAACCACTAAAAGGACATACGCACTGAAGGAAATAGGACGTATCCCATTTTCTCCTTTTTTCTCCTTTCCTCTTTTTTATTTTACAGGAGGCCGCGTCCAGTTTCGCAGAGTGGGAGCGCCTGATGAAGGGAATGGGGTCAAAGGGCACTGCCGCAGACAACTCCTTCGCCGAGGTCATGGGGCTGGTCACGCAGATGTACAAGCAGACCGCCATCGCTAAGGTAATGAGGGAGCAGGTGGTACCCAACATACATCTTATATCCCCTCCCCATGGTTGTCACGGTAACTGTATTGAGATGACAGGAAGAAGATGTATTGGTTTGACAGTGAAGCAATTAAAATTAATGGTAAAAAAAATAATACGTAATATAGCTTTATTAAAGGTCCTGTATTATATTATTGCTCCACTGTGTTTGCCAGTCTCTTCCAATTTGCCTAACTCTTCTGGTGGACAGTCAGACCATTATAATTTATTTTTATCCAGTCTTGCGTTGTGTTTAAACTTGTATCTAACATGTATCTTTTATGTGTTCAAAAATATCTAGTCACTTGCTCCATGGAGATAGATACACTCAACAAAAATATAAACGCAACACTTTTGTTTTTGCTCCCATTTTTCCTGAGATGGACCCAAAGATCCAAAATTCACTCCAGATACACAACACTACCATTTCTCTCAAACATTGTTCACAAATCTGTCGAGACAATCCACCCCACCTCACAGGTGCGCCACATCAAGATGCCGATCTGACATCATGACCAGTGCACAGGTGTGCCCCAGACTGCCCACAATAAAAGGCCACCCTGAAATGTGCATTTTTTTTTTGCTTTATTGCGGGTCTGGGGACCAACATTCCACAGGCCACAATTGACAATCTGATAAACTCTATGCGAAGAAGATGTGTTGCACTGCATGAGGCAAATGGTGGTCACACCAGATACTGACTGGTTCTGAGTCCCCAGACCCCCAATAAAGCACAAAAAAAAAATGCACATTTCGGGGTGGCCTTTTATTGTGGGCAGTCTGGGGCGCACCTGTGCACTGGTCATGATGTCAGATCGGCATCTTGATGTGGCGCACCTGTGAGGTGGGGTGGATTGTCTCGGCGGGGCAGAGGTGCTCGCTGTCACACATTTGGACAGATTTGTGAACAATGTTTGAGAGAAATGGTAGTGTTGTGTATCTGGAGTGAATTTTGGATCTTTGGGTCCATCTCAGGAAAAATGGGAGCAAAAACAAAAGTGTACTAGACCTATGCTACATGAAACATTCTAACACCTCCATTAGTAAAAGTTAAAATGAGGTTTCAGGTTTTAGTTGATAAAATTTTGGAGTGCTGCAATAACAATCCACAAAGTGGATTTTAAATTATTAATATATATATGTTTATTAATAATTTTTAAATGGTCAAAGTCCTTAAAATGGCCTCACTTCTAGTAATACTTCATTGGCCATCTTTAAAAAAAGAGTAGAAACTTTGTCTTTAACAAAGCTAGGAGTAAATTAGGATTTTACCTCGAGTAAATCTGGACTAAACTAGGACTAAACCTGGACTAAACCTGAACTACACCTGAACTACACCTGGACTAAAGCAGGACTAAATTATCTTGTGGCAAATAGGGCAAAAAGGTAGAAGTATCTCACAATAGTATTTGACTAGACCATGACTAAACAAGAACTAAACCAGGACTACAACAAGGCTTACCAGGACTAAACCAGAAACCAGATTTAGGGTGCGTCCCATTACTCCCCTACCCCTACCCCTTTATCTACATCTTTGTCTTGCCCCTCGATAGCGAGCTGAGAGGGCTCGAGGTACGAATGTTCCCCTAAGAAATGGGACGACACTCGATTACTGTTTGCGTCATCATCCCTCTCCTCTACCTGGCTGCTACATCTACAGAGGCGACAACAATTGATGCAAATAAACATGAACAAATGTCAAGGATTATCGGGTACCTCAGCTCAACAAAAAAAGCTTGTTTATACATGAAAGTTTTATGAAATTGATAACGTCAGCTACACAAACATCACAAAAGTAACGTAGAACATAAGCGTCATAATTGTAAACCATGCTAAACTGTTAATCGATAATTACTACTGCTGAAAATACATTTATGAGACTCCTTGGCTGGTCCATGTGACGCTGCCATTCTGATCCCAAAACCTGCCCGAGCTTGTAGGCGTACCCCTTCGTTCCAAGTCTGGTCGAGAGCTTACTTCGTTTCAAGGGGTATGTAGCCCTCGGTCGTGGTCCTAGCCCTTGATCACAATTAGAATCGGGACACCCCTTGCCCTCACATGAACGCGCAAAACCAAGGGGTAGGACGAAGACAGAGAAATGGGACGCAGTCTTATTCTTGTTTAGCCCATCTTGGGTTTAGTTTAGAGTAATCCGTATTTTTTCCACACCCTTTTTTTCCCTTGGTTTTACTTGAGTAAGTCCAGATTTAGGTTCACTTTATTCATCTATTTAAGAATTCTATCCCAGTATTTAGGATTCCGTCACATGCAAAAAATCGAACAAATCTTTATTAAATTCTATAGGTTATAAATTTCAATACAAAATAATATTTGTGAGTAATAAAAAAGATATGTTGCTCCTTAAATAACCTGCTAACCTAGACTACTTATTACCTAACCGTGTGTTGTGTTATCTGTTCATAAAGTTTTCTCGTACCTGACCCTGATCCTCCTGGAGTCTGGAGTCTGAAGTGAAGTTTGTGCGGAGCTGCTGTCGGACACTTTACATTGATCTAGGCCAGTGATGCTAAAAGTGTACAGGACTCCACACAGGGACCAGAGTCTGAGCACTACAGGGAGAGGGGGAAGAGGAGGAGGAGAGATGAGAGATGGAGAGAGGGAGAAGAGAGAGAGAAGTTAAGGAGAGGAGAGGAAAGGGAGAGAGAAAGATTGAAGGACAGATAGGGGGAGCGAGAGGAGACAGGGAGTGAGAAGGAGGGACACAGAGGAAGAGTGGAAGGGAGATGGGGAGAGGGGGAGGAAGGGGGTCTGAATGATCAAGAAGGAAAAATAAAGTAGATAGGAAACATAGCTACAAAGTTTGTCTGTAATTAAAATTAGGGATGCATCAATACCGATACTAGTAATGAATATCAGCATAATACTGAAAAATAAGATGGTATCGGTTCCATGATATCGGTTCAGCAGATATCCTGGTTGGGCCTTTAATTCGCTGTAATAAGAGTGATTTTGGACTAAATTGTCTATTCATATCAGTTACATAACATTTGGATCGCTTGTGTAATAAGTTAACTATGTTTTAAAGGTGTATTGTGTAACTTTTCTGGTGGAGGGGGCATCAAACGCTTTTCTCCATGGAGATGTTATTGCTTTGTCAGGAATGTTTCACAGCATGGCGTTACATCTTTCTATCTTCATGTAGGGCTGGGCAGTATACCGCTTCATACCGAATACCGGTGTTTTTTTATGATATACATTTTTCATATATCCCAATACCGGTGAATGTGTGCGTACAAAATGTAGTGAACACAGAGCGGCGGAATGTGGCGCCGCGGGACATTGTTTGAGAGGGGGACTGTTTTGCAGTGGCGTGAGAGCGTTGGAAACTCATTGTGTGTTGAGCGGTGAACAACATGGATGGAGAAAATGTTACAGACACAGAGGAAGTGATACCGAAAAGAGGAGCCGTGTCAGTTGTGTGGAAGTACTTTGGCTTTAAAAAATCTGGCGCTGATCAAACAACCGTATTCTGTAAATGTTGTCAGGCTAAAGTTGTAGCCGCAGGAGGCGACACGAGCGATCTGCTTCAGCACCTCCGTCACAAACTTGTCCTGGAATATGAAGAATGCACGAAACTAAGATCTGCATCCTCTTCCACGTCTGCAGGGAATGTTTAAGTTGGCGCTGCGACACAAAACGCCACTCAGACGTCACTCAAAGACGCGTTTGCTAAGGGGACTGCCTAAGAAAAGCAAACGGTGGAACGATATTACGAACGCTATTACTATCCACTTCGCCAAAGACATCGTATCACTTAGTACATGAAAAAAAAAAATACCGTCAAATACCGTGACACCGATATATAATTTTTAAAAATATAGTGATATCAAATCTTCATGGAGACCAAACCAGACCAAGTTACAGGTCAGATCTGTGGAGAGACGACCCCGCTCACAGTCAGTATGCCTGTTTTTCTAGGTATTCTTGAACTATAAAACCACCTGTGATTGAATAAATGTAAGTTTGAATTGTTTAATGTAGGGATGCACCGATGTGAAAATTTTGGCCGATACCAATATCCGATATTAATGTTGCTGATATCAGCTGATGCCGATATTGGGCGATACCGATATTTATTTATTTTTTTTATTCTGAGATAACATTTTATACAGACTGAAAATCATGCAAAATTAATTTTTGAATGTCTTCTTTTATTTTCAAAACGTGTTTTTGTAACATTGTGTTCTGCTTCCTGATTGGCTAAGGGACCTTTGCCAGACCAGGACTAAACGCGGACTAAACCAGGTCTAGACCAGGTCTAAACAAGGTCTAAACCTGGACTGGACCAAGAGTAAACCTGGACTAAACCAGGACTGGACCAGGTCTAGACCTGGACTAAACTAGGACTAGACCAGGTCTAAACCAAGATTAAACCACCGCATCCATTTCCTGGTTTGCTATTAGCAGCAGTAGCTTCACTGGTGTACCCTGAGCCTTTACAACCGAACAGAGCCGAGTGAGTTTGTGGAAATGCAGCCGGCATATGGATCCCTCTGTAAACTAGCTCTACCTGTTCTTTTCCTGCCTGATTTGCTCTTAGTCGTGTTTTTGAGTCATGGCTGAGGCTAGCAGACGCACGCAGTCCGAGCACATCAAACCTCTGCATGAACGAACGCATGCAAGAGCCCGCGGTGGTTTAATCCTGGTTTAGACCTGGTCTAGAGGAGGCACGGTTTGGGCACAGGTCTTGTGCTCGCAGCCCCGGTGCGCCGGTCATGCGGATTTCAGCACAATGAGAGAAGACGTTAATTCGAGGGATTACTGTACTGACAAATATCGATCGTTAATATCGGCCCACTTTTACACATCGGGCCGATACTGATATGTTACAATTTTGCCAATATCGGCCGATACCGATGTTAATGCCGATATATCGGGCACCCCTAGTTTAATGTCAAACTGTGCAACATTTCAGGCAGAGCAGTTACCTCTTAATAGAAACCAGCAGGTGACAGGCATGATTTTGCTTACTAACAATTGGAATAAAGCAAGTTTGTAAGTAAGTGGTTATAGTATTGCCAGCTGTGAAATAAAAATTAGAGAATAGAGATACACTGATCTAGCTTTTTCAGTTCTGATACTGATTTCAATAGTACAGCTTAACGATAGATAAACGATACCAGTGCAGACACAGAGAACTTTTATTTCCTTAAAGGGATATGCCACCCCCAGGTCAAATTTGGGCATCTCCCCACAGTCCAGAGACTAAAATAAGTGGTGGAAAGCGTTTTCCTGGTGTGACCAAAAATGACCAAGTCAAGCTCTCCGTGTTGATTTGTACATTTATTTGCACTCGATATGAATGCGCACTACACAGAAAGTAATTGGGAAATACATTGAGCAAATTAATTCCCTTTGGCCGAAATCTTTCTCTGGCGCCGTTAGACTCCAGTCTAACGCGGAGTAGCTGCAGATACCGCGGCGGTCAGTGCTGACAGACTCGGACAATGGCTGGGTGACCAGGAAAACGCTTTCCACCACTTATTTTAGTCTCTGGACTGTGGGGAGATGCCCAAATTTGACCTGGAGGTGGCATATCCCTTTAAAACAAAACAAAAAAAAACCCAAACTAATCGAAATGTGTGATGGAGCTGTTTTTAACCATAGGACAGATTCGTAAAAAATAAAAAGTGAAACATTATGAAACTCGAGGTCAACTACACAGTAATAATCAATTTACACATCCAGACAGGATATTGACTGAACCGATGATATATTTTTCAGGAATGGTGGCGATATCAGATACAAGTTTTGGGTCGGCGTGGCCATATTAAAAACACCTTACTGAAAAATACTATTTGAAAATGTAGTAGTATTGGAGTAGTAATAAGTAGTTAAAGGTGCAGTATGTCATTTTCTGGGTGGGGCACATCAGCTGCGTAATTCCAAGGATGAAAGTTAAAGCCATACTTCGGAACATACGCCATAGAGATGGATACGTTTTATGCTGTGGAAAATTATAGCCGAAGGAGTAAACCAAACGGAAATAGGAGGAGATCCTACTCAAGTCTAAATAAGAGTCAGGTTTGTGGAGAGGCAAGTGCACTCACAGTAAGAACGCATGTTTGTCAAGGTATTTTTGAGCAATAAAAAAAAAAAAAATGTAATGAACAAATACTTGATACGTTTATAGCCATACTGTGGCTATAATTTCAGGCACACAAATAACATCTCTACTAGGCAACAAACCTTCTATACCAGAAAAAAGTTCCACAGTTCCACAGTTCCTCATTGTATTCTATATCCATGTGAGCAGCATGTACTGAACGGTGACCAAACCACTTTTCACAAACAAGACCAAGACCTCACAGCGAAGAAAAAAAGAAAAAGAAAAAAATATATAAATAAATAAAATATAAAATCATTGCCATGGTAACAGCCCCCATAATGTCTGCCGTCACCAGTAGCACTTGGACAAAGTAGCGGAGTTCTAACTGTGGTATTATTTAGCGGCGTCCATGGCGTGATTACACCCTATCTCCAAGTTACACAGCGCCAACCGAAATAGCATCTCCGCCGTGTTGTTTCCATGGAAACTCGGCTTCTCTGGCTCTCCTCTCCGGGTTTTAAAGATGTTTATGTTTATTTATTTATTTTATTCTAATGAGAAAAATATAAAGTGGTGTTGCTAAGTGTGTTTTTTCGAAGGGGACGGGCAGGTCAAAAGGGCGTGAGGAGGGGAATCAACAAGCTAAAGATGGACTGTGTAACTTCTTGGTTGGGGTCTGTCACCTGCTTGTTTCTATGGATATGTCATTGCTCTGCCTGGAATGTTCCACAGTATGAGTTTAAACAGCCTTACATTTATTCAATTACAGGTGGTATATACATATACAGGTGGTAAAACATGTATTCTGACAGTGAGCGGGGTCACCTCTCCACAGATCTGACTTGTAACGTGGTCTGGATTGGTCTCCATGAAGACAGAACGGTTTAATGCCATCCTGTGAAACATTCCAGACAAAAACACACCAGAAAAGTTCCACAATACACCCTAAAATAGCAAATGGATCTGACATGTAGGCCTGCATTTTAGTTCAGTTTGAGTGAATAAAGAAGTTGCAGCTATCTCAAAGTACACCATCTTGTAAGTCTGAATAATTTGAGAGAAATATCTGATTTCAATTTTTCTGATAAGTGTTGCGATAATATTAATAGGATTCTTAGACTTGGACAAACTTTATTGCTCCACAAGGGAAATTACTTGGACACACTAGCTCACACCTCACAATATAATATAATAACAGGAGAAAAATATAACAAACTTAATAAGAGACTGGTGTCAAATAAGACATAATTATATAAATGTATGCACAAGTAAAGTATGAAAACAGAAATATAAATCCAAATCCAAATATAGTAATATAAATACAGTATATCACAGTTATATACAAGAGGTTGTAAGAAAACAGTGTAAAGATGATATGATGATTGACAAAAACATATCTTTTACATAAGGGTGAGTTGTTGTACAGTTGTAGGGAGTATTATCTGTTACATAAGGGTGTGTTGTTGTAAACTTGTATGGAGTATAGTCCTGTATCTCTCACTGTTTGAGCGGGGCTTTAGGAGCCTGTTGGAGAATGTGCCCCTCTGTCCCTCGATAGTCTGTACTGTTCAAAGTTCACATTTTTAACACGTCCAGAAGGATTGACAAAAAGAATGAAATCTGAACTGAAAACTAATACAAGAATCACATTTCAGAACATGTTTGTACAGGTGTAAACTACAGGGTTAGCACTTTTTAGATTTTTTTTATTGCTGTGTAGTTTGTAATCTGTAAATTCTCAGCATTTTTAGCCTGGCCTTTTGAATACAACTGTAAATAGATGTTTTCTTGTTTTGATGTCAGCCTATAGATCATACCAAGTGTAACTTTCTGTCATATGCCTAGAATATTCCACCATATGTTATTTAACTTATCTATCTTAGAACAAGTTGCAGGTCAGATTTGTGGAAAGGAAACCATGCTTACAAAAGGAATAGGTGTATTTTTGAGCAATAAAAACACCTGCAATTGAATGAATGTAAGATAGATTAGTTTAATGCCATAGATGTGAACATAGGCAAAGCAATAGCATCTCCATGGAGACAGACACTCCAGAGAAGTTACACAGTGCACCTTTAAAGTGCATATTAGTCCATATTCCAGAATTTTCTGATTTCTGCTATAATGTTGTTTTCTCATCAAAAACACATTCCATTCACCCATGTGTAACACACAATCCTGCTTATTTAGGCAGAGTTCTTCTAACAGAAAACACTGAACACACTGAACTAAAGGTAAAAGGTAACTGTTAAATTGAAAACTGCCACAACATGACATCACAAGGTGGAACACAGCATCTTGAGCTTTGGAGATGTAGACGGACCAGGATTACAGGATAAACCAGGATTACTCAAACATGTGAATGAAACAAAACACAACTCCAGGTATGTTTTTTAGGAGGTAACAACATTATAACAAAGATAAAAATGCACAATAGTTAATTCTGTGTAATATAGGCCCTTTTAATAGCGTTGCACTTTCTCAGTTCCTCTTAACGTTTTTAAGTAAATAACTGATCTAAATATACGAACCTGCTCTTCTCATTATGTGGCGCGTTGGAGATCTGACCCTCCTCTCAATTAGCCGTTAGCCTTTAGCGCACGCTGGCCACTCTCGGGGTTAACCAAGACCGGAGATGAACGGTGAAGGCAATCATGGATGTCGCTCTGTCTCTCCTCACAACCGAGGGCTGAGGAGTGGTCATGATTGGATCTGTGCTCACTTAAGCCTGGATCTTTTAAACCTGAATCTTTTAATCTTAATCCTGTCGCCCCACTGAACAAAACACTTCTAAAACCAATACCTGCATTTCCTCTTCTTTGGACTTCACACACATGCACGCGCGCGCACACACACACATACGTACGCGTGCGCACACACACACTCACACACACATACACTCACTAAACTGGATCTAAATTAGGACTAGAATACTAGAAACCAGGACTAAACCAGGAATAGAACAAGACCAAACCAAAGTGCAAAAATGCATCAAATGCATCATCATCTATCATCTCCATGGAGACGAGCAGGCTAGGAGCCTCATTTATAAAGCTTGCTTTCGCACAAAGCATTGCGTAGGCACCCTCTACGCCAACCGCGGGATTTATGAAACTCTTCCTAAGCGCAGCATTTCGCTTATCTCTATGGCACCTAGGACCCTGCCGTGCGCTCTGCGCACTGTTTCGAGGCATGAGGAAAAGGCGACACGGAGACATGGAGAGGAGCAGAAGTGAAGAGAGTTTGAGAAAAGTGTTTGATCATCAAAGAGGGGCTGTTTATTCGACTCATTATTCATTCATTACTCATTTGAAACTGCACAAGCACATACACTTTCCCGGTGCAGCACAGGGTCTCTCGTAGTCCACGCCATGACCGTAGACTTCTATTGAACACTGTCTGCGGCTGTGACCACCACAGACAAGATGAAATAACAAGCAGACCTGAGGGAAAACGGAAGCAGCACAGGAGCGAGGCTTTGATTTAATCGTCCAAAATTAAAAGTCTGTGCACGACACAAAGCCTACTGGCCAAACCTGACCCAAACTCAAAATATTCCCTACATTTTTGTGAAACAGGGAGCTCTTGCAAATGAGGGCTTACTTACCCTGTCTGTATAAAGAACACAATTATGTCTGTACCCGTCCCAACACAGCCCCGCGAATTCATAGAGGTAAGACCCAGGCCCGCGCAGGCCTCAAACAGGTAGGCAGAGTTTGGATGTTCCGTGTGGAATTTACTGGCAGAATAACAACGCCTGATATGTGTTACATGCCAAATCTGTGCTCTGTCTGCTGAAGCGCTCGTCCCCTGGCTGCTGATCCATGTACCCCACCCTCACTCCTTTCGCTCTCCCGGGGAGGTCATCAGAATCTCTCGCATGCGCTCACAGCCCCCTCCTTTGACCATCAGACCACTGCCATCTACTAGTTTATGTGGATAAACAGGTCCATCTCCACGCATATATCATAGGCATACTATAGCGAACTCTGAAACACAGGGAGAAAAGAATTTGGATTTATCTGAGAAGATGCACTGCCGACATATTATGAAATGTTATGAAAAATTATTAAATTACGAGATGAGTCGATGTTGTCACTTTTAGTTTGTATTTATTTGTAAAACCTTGTTTAAGCCTTTGACGTGACGGTGATGGTGTGGTGCTGCGTGGATCGTCCCTCTCCGTCCCGTGTGTCTTGGTTAAAACCACTGATTATCGCCTCATGTTTAGGTAAATCTCATTCACGAGTCACTTTGCTCCTTTTAAGGTTTGGTGGATGTGTGGAGAGGGCGTGACGTGACGTGGCTTCACGTGTGCAGATTCTAGCTGCAAGTGGGATCTATGAAGCTCAGACTGCAGGGGGAGTGCGGACGGAGGGTTTTCTAAATTTGGACTTTGCATGGCGCACGCCTCTGGTGGCCTCTAGGAGTACGCACTAGCTTAGGAAAATTCCTGCGCAGTTGTTTATAAATGAGGCCCCAGATCTGTGGAGAGGCGAGCGCACTGACAGTATTCAGATTTTTGAAAAATACAGACCACTGCTTCGATCTGATTTATTCCTGGTTTAGATCTGGTCCAGTTCTGGTGTCCTGATTTAGGTTTAATCTTGCTTATTTATTCTTGGTTTGGTCCTAGTTTAGTTCTTAGATCTGGTTTAATCTCCCTTTTTTAGTCCTGGTTTTAGTCCAAGTTTGTCATACTGTCAGCGCACATGCCTCTCCACAGATTTGACCGGTAACTTGGCCTTGCTGTCTCCATGGAGATAGTTTAATACCATACTACCCAGATTTCTTCAGACAATTTTATGTATTTTTGGAGAAACATCCACTTTTTTCTTTATTCACAAAATCTCAAATGCCTTCTCTGGTGCCATGGCCCCTTTCTGCCTTGTACCCTGCTTTGCCAGTGCTGCTTTTTGGCCACCGATCAACCAGGAAATAAATAAATAAATGGAAAAAAAAATCTTTGGGTTATTTTTGTTGCCTAACCCACCAAGCATCTGCTCCCAATTACCCAGAGAGGACAGCTCTGATGCCGGACTTTAAAGCAGCTAGCAACCCTTCGCTACAAGTTTGTAACTCACTAATTAAACTCAGCAGAAAGGGGGAAAAAAAAAAAAAGCAGAGCCGTCAAAAATGCAGACCCCCCCAGACGAGATCAGAGCTGGGGTCACGAAGATAACGCTAGCACATATTAGCAAACGTGTTGGCTAATTAGCGAGCGAGCTAATGGCGGTGGTTCTACAGTACTACCCCCTTCTCGTGCAGGTGTGACGGGGACAGAGATGTTGGAGACGGGAGGTGCTCAAACATTGTCTGTAATTGTTGTCTGCTACTTTTTGCTCTCCTTCATTCATGTACTGTTTAGATACACTTTTTAATTGCTTGTGTAGTCATGTTTTTTGTTGCTGTGTGACCAGTGAGGTGATTTATTTATTTACTTATTTTTATTTACCATATTATATATAAGACTTCGAAACAGCACTTTATTAGCTATATTAACAAACCAGGACTAACCCAAGATTACTAGTAAATAAACATGAGCAAACGTGTTGGCTAATTAGCGACCCAGGGACAGCGGTGGAAGGTAGTGGGGGTGAAATGTTGTCTATTGAAATTGGGAGGAGAATTATGCATGATAATGAATACAATAATAATGTTGTTTATTGAATAATAATGTCTATTGAATAATAATGTTGTTCTATTGAAAGTGGGAGGAGAATTATGAATGGTAATGAGGCGACCAGATTTTCAAAATAAAAAACTGGGACACCTCCAGGATGCTGTGTTGGTAATAAGAAAATTGTGAAAAGAGTGTGTAACTCAGAACTGCACTGGTCCATTCATGACTTCATGTCATTCACCCAGTATATATCTAAAACAACATACAAACTACCACTTCGTGACATCAAAAGGTGGAATGGAGCATTTTGAGCTTTGGAGATGTACACAGACAAATAATAGAGGATTACTCAAACATGTGTGAATGAAACAACAAAAACTCCAGGCCTGTTTTTGAAGAGAACCACATTATAACATGACTAAAGCTCTTGAGTACTATTGAACCTTTATATTCTCAAGAGAATATAATAATTATATAATAATAATTATAGTTATAATAATATAAGAATTAATAAGATTATTAATAAAAATTAGATATTAGATCATTGTTAGGGCAACTGGTAAAAATAACAAATAAATTGAATACTTTTAATTCGCTTCCACTGGTTACAGTTTTAGTAGCGACAGATGTGTTATTTTAAAACTATTACTTCTACTTAAAGGTGAATTCCTTTATCCTGTAATGTCCCACAGTATGGCATTAAAGGTATCTAACTTGCATTTCTTTATTTATTTCTAAGTGTTTATATTCCTGAAAAGTCCCTTGGAAAAAACATTCTACAAAAAAGCATTCTTACTGTCTGTGATGTTGTCTCTCCACTGATCTGACCTGTAACTTCTCCTGGCCATCTTTCTGCAGACAGACAAGCTTAAAGCCACACACCATCGCCACGGAGACAAGCGGGTCACAGAAAAGTTACACAGTGCACGTTAGAGTAATATTATTTTGAAGTTGCAGTAGTGGGCTAGATAAAGCAGGGGTGTGAGGGGCTGTCAGGATCCTGTGTGTAGGAGTATCTTTGTGAAATGCTGTCTCCAAAAATGTCTACTAAGGCCAAATTAGACACAGGATTCTCACTAGTTTCTGCTATTCTCAGGACAGTTTTGATTTTATATATATATTTATATTTTTTGGCCTGGGGTGTTCAAATGAGCCCCTCACAGATATTCCCTTAAGATAGATCCAGGTACCTGCAGGCTACTCTTAACCCAAGATTGTAGTTCCTGTTTTTATTAAATCCAATTGCTTAGGTTCTTGTTGTCATACATTTTAAGTATTCTCTCTGTAAATACAAGTAATAAAAGCCACTAAACCTCAATGCCATTTTTAAAGCTCCACTATGTAACTTTTTTTGTTGCTTTGCATGTCTGAAGAAATGTTAGTATTATGTTGCATACTATATATATATATATATATATATATATATATATATATATATATATATATTGGCGTTCTTGTTGATCGTCCCGTCTTCATTCTTTTTATAAAATATATTATATATATATATATATAATATATTTTATAAAAAGAATGAAGATGGGACGATCAACAAGAACGCTGTGATTTGGAGCTTTTGTCAAAAAGAATTTTCCGATCACCAAAGCTGCTCCAGCCTGACGGATCATTTGAACGATAAACGCGTCCGGACAAGTTCCATTTTTACCGGTGATAGAGCGAGTGTGAGCGCGCTTCAACAAACCAACAAACCCCCAAACCACCGAACTACCAATCCAACAAACCAACAAACCAACAAACCAACAAACCACGCTCACAGAATTTGGGAAACAAATGAGCAAAGCGACCGCATGAAAACTGACAAACTCAATCGCAAAGTGGGTTCATTCATTCGCTCGCTCCATCGTTCGCTCGCTCACTCACTCACAATCTCTCTCTCTCTCTCTCAGTCTCTCTCTCACACTCTTAAAATGTGATTAATTAGATTAATTAAATACAAATCCTATAATTCATTAGATTATTTTTTTTAATCGCCTGACAGCACTATAATATACCAAGTTGTCTAGTTGCATGTTAGAAAATTTCAATATTATCTAGAATACAATAACAATAAATCTAGATGCTGATTTCAGAAAAAAATGCAGTGGTCTCTTATTTTTTTCCAGAGCTGTATATCGCTCACGTCTGTCTCTAGTACATTTTAAGTTTAATGCCTTACTGTGGAACATTCAAAGCACAGAGCTACCATGGAGACAGGCTGATGCAAACCCCTACCTCTATCTCCAAAACATTTTAAGTTTAAAGGTCCTATATTATGCAACATTTATTCTTTTCATTCTTAAAAAGTGGAAAGATGAGGAAACAACATTATAACATAGATCAGAAAATAGCATAATATGGGCCCTTTAATGCCATACTACAGAACATTCAAAGCACAAAGCTACCATGGAGACAGACTGATGTAAACCCCCTACCTCTATCTCCAGAACATTTTAAGTTTAAAGGTCCTATATTATGCAACATTTACTCTTTTCAGCTTAAAAAGGTGGAACAGAGTGTTTTTCGTTTGAGAGAAGAACGCAGCCTAAATATGCAGGGTCCAGGTCTGTCTGTGATGAGGAAACAACATTAAAACATAGATGAGAAAATAGCGTAATATGAGCTCTTTAATGCCATATTACAGAACATTTAAAGCACAGCAGCACCTATGGAGATGAGCTGATGCAAACCCTGTCTGCTGTACATTTAAACAACAGGTCGACACAGCACAGGTTACATAAGGAGATAGCAGAATAACTCCCATACAATAGTTGAGAAAGTGAACTTTTTACTTTTTGCAGTAATTGTGGTTTGAGCTGTCACTTTGACAGGTAACCGGCCTAATAGCCTCTTTTGGGGTTTTGCGAAGCTGGAGATTCTGAAAATACCTCCTTCTATTGCTCCTTCTGTTTCTGGGTTTGTCAAGAAGTAAAAAAAGACGAGTGAGTTAAAGAAGCGTGTACAGATTAGGCACAACAATATGGCCACATGTGTAATACAGGGTTATACTGGGACAGGTATTAAACCAGGTATTAAACCAGGTCTAAACCAGCACTGAACCAGGTCTGAACCAGGACTAAACCAGGACTGAACCAGGTCTAAACCAGGACTGAAGCAGGACTGAACCAGGTCTGAACCAGGACTGAACCAGGTTTAACCAGGTCTAAACTGGGACTGAACCAGGACTGAACCAGGGCTGAACCAGGGCTGAACCAGGTCTAAACCAGGTCTAAACCAGGTCTAAACCAGGACTGAATCAGGTTAAACCAAGTCTAAACTGGGACTGAACCAGGGCTAAACCGAGACTGAAACAAGACTAAACCAGCTCTAAACTGGGTCTAAATCAGTTCTTACCCAGGTCGAAACCAGGACTGAACCAGGACTAAACCAGGTTTTAACCAAAACTAAACCAGGACTAGGACTAAACCGGGACTAAACCAGGACTAAACCAGCTCTAAACTGGGTCTGAACCAGGACTGAACCAAAACTAAACCGAGACTGAACCAGGACTGAACCAGAACTGAACCAGAACTGAACCAGGGCTGAACCAAGGCTAAATCAGGACTGAACCAGTTCTAAACTGGGACTAAACCAGGACTGAACCAGGACTGAACCAGAACTGAACCAGAACTGAACCAGGGCTAAACCAGGACTGAACCAGGGCTACACCAAGTCTAAACCAGGACTGAACCAGGTCTAAACCAGCTCTAAACCAAAATAACATCCACAGGATCACACATACTGTATATTAGAATCTAACCTAATTAAACCTGACCTGCCTCTTCTCTCTGCTCCACAAATGACTCATGTGGTCGATTTGCACCTGTGTTGTGCTTAAAAGCTGAAATCCTGGAGAAGAAAAGGCTCCGTCTCTAATCATATCTGCAGCTTGTGACTTTATTGATTAGTCCTCACTATCTCCCACTCTGACAAATGCGCTGCTCCCGCTGCCTTTTCAAGTCGGGATCTCTGCGTTCAATAGAGGATCGATCACGCCAAGAGGAAGCCACAAGATAAATTGACTTCTTGTCTGATCCTTCTGATTTCTGCTGTGTGTGTGTGTGTGTGTGTGTGTGTGTGTCCGTGTGTGTGTCCATGTGTGTGTGGTGATAGATTTTTGTTTGTCTCTATTTTTGTAGCATCTGTTGGTGGTCAGTGATGGGAAGTAACTCAGTACATGTAGAGAAAATTGATACTTTGCAGCTGATGTCATCAACATTCCCTGGGGGTGTGTTGCTAACTGGAAGCACTGCTCTGTCTGAAGCTCTGTTATTCAAGTTAGACTGAGCTTTGTTTTAATAAAATCTGACCATAGAGGATTGACTTTCATATTGAATATTTTAAGAGCAAAATGACTCACAGTAGTTACAGAGAGAGAAGTGACAATTTTCCAATATAAAAGTCAATTGGGGCAGAGTTAATGAAGCCGGAAGTTCCCCCATGCTCAGCTCCAGTTTGGAACGTGGCGGCTCGTGGGTTAGCTATGTCCATTTCTAGTCTTTATATATATGTATATAGTATATAGTATATAGTAGTATATATGTATATAGTCTCAGTACGCTATAATCTAATGCAACTGATTAACTGTGAAAGTACTGTAAGTAGTACAGGCATTCAATATTCTGTATAAATCCATATTCATAGTGTATTCTCCCCTTTCTGTTGTTATCCAGGCTGGAGCAGTGAAGGACTACATAAAGATGCTGTTGGAGGACGAGCAGTTGAAGTTTCTGGTTTTCGCGCACCATCTGACCATGCTCCAGGCCTGTACTGAAGCAGCTATAGAGGCCAGGGTAATACAACTGAATACAACTGATCTGTCTATAATACTGCAAAATGTGTATAACAGCAGTTTAAAACAGTTTAAAATGTTTTTTCCACTCGTACTTTTCCCACTATTTTATGATCTATTTCTGATCTGTTTTATAATGTCGTTCCCTCAACTTGAGGATTTGCATATAAAATGTAAACCAGGGCAAAACCTGGATTAAACCAGCACTAAACCAGGACAAAATCAGGACTAAACCAAGGCTTAAACCAGAACTAAAACAGGATTAAACCAGGACTTGACCAGAAGTAAGCCAGGATTAAACCAGGTCTAAATATAACTGCTATATAATTCTATATCTTCCGTCATATATTTCATGTCTGCCGTATGTGTACAAAATGTAGAAAGTTTTAAAAATTAAAAAATCTAAAAAAAAACAAAAACAAACATTGAATGAGAGAGTAACTTAGTTCTGTTATACTGTTCTTATATATTTTTAAAAGTTGACTCAGACTCCCCTCTGCCCTGAACTGACTTTAGGATCCAGGTGCTGTGAACGAATGGGGCTGGTATCTTAAAATGACTTAGCCTCAAACTGTGATCAATATCCATAGGCAGTTTCCAATGCAATCAAATCTGTAGGTTTATATTTAGATTCTCATAACTCACCGCCAGCTCAGACCCACCTGCCTCATCCGCGTAATTATGACCTGCTATTTCTGGATATTTGTTCAGGTTTTATTGTTGGAAGTGGCCCCTGAGACTGACGGCCGTGAGTGGAAATTAAAATGTAATTAATGTAATAACAAGTGTAGCAATCTATAGGCTTTGTAAAAGTTAGTTATAGTGTCAAACTTGGAGGAGACGTTTTCAACTTTTGTCAGAGTTTACAAAGAGGTATTGTGAGGTTCGGGTACGAATTTAAAGGTATAATTATTATTATAATAATAATAATACATTGGTTTTAAATAGCGCTTTTCAAGGTAACACAAAGACGCTTCACAATAAAGTTCCACTAAAACAAGGACAGGACAGACAAAACAGTAATGAGGAGCAGTCATGTGTGAGGGCTGTAGGCTGTGAGGAAAAGGTGCGTTTTGAGCAGTTTTTTCAAGGTGTTTAATGAGTCTGGGTTTCTGCTGCTGATGTTTTTTCGGTTATGGTGAAAGCAGGAAACACCACAAGGCCAAGTCACAGATTTAAAGACGCTATGTAAACTTTTCCGGTGCGGAGTATGTCTGCTTGTAGAGAGATGTTGCTTTGTCTGGAATGGTCCACAGTAGGGTTTTAAAGTTCTTGCTTGAATTTATTCTATAAAAAGCATACATTCTTACTGTGAATGAGTTCTGACCTTTATCTTGGCTTGATGACGTTAACCACTGGTCTCCATGGAGATAAATAAGTGTAATGTCATACTGTGAAAGATTGCAGGCAGCACAATTATAATCACTGCAAACAGTTTAAAATGAATTAATTCTGACTCTTGTTGTTCGAGTTGTGTTTCGTTTCATTCGTTTCAGTAACTCTTTATTATTAGTCTGTCTACAGCTCTACAGCTCAAAATGCTCTGTTCCACCTTGTGATGTCATGAAGTGATAGTTTTCAAGTTAACAGCTCTTACCTTTAGTTCAGAAGAGATTGGTAATTCCAGGTCTAAAAATCATGTGTTTTCAGTTTGAGAGAAGAATTCAGCCTAAATATTGAGGATTTGTGTGTTAAACTTAGACATAGACAAACTATTGATCCACAAGGGAAATTGTTTTGGGTACGGTAGTAGCTCACTCATCAAATATAATATATAACAGAGGGTAAAAAAGGGAAAGAAAAAAGAAAAGTAGATGGAAATGAAAAAAACTAGATGGAATAGCAACCAAAGAGTTATAGACCAGTGTCAGATGAGACATAATTATATACATAAAAATAATGATAAAAGAAGAAATTCAATTTGTCAACTGGACAAAGTTTGTTTGGTCGAAAACGTTTTGCCGCTCATCCGAGAGGCTTCGTCAGTTCTGGTTAGAGTGCTGGTTAGACACTTGCTTATATCTCGCTGCAGGGAGGAGCTAACTAGCTAACTACTTTCCGAAACTATCTCGCCTATCTTACCAGCACTCTAACCAGAACTGACGAAGCCTCTCGGATGAGCGGTGAAACGTTTTCGACCAAACAAACTTTGTCCAGTTGACAAATTGAATTTCTTCTTTTATCATGGATTCTACCTGGACAACTGAGGGACTCTTCACGCACATAAAAATAATGTTAATAAGAGGAGAAATTTAATTGTCACAGTAGCTCAAGGTAGGGACAGTTTGAACAAGAAAGAAAAGTGCATGCAGGCAAGAATGGCATAAAGATAAGTAATAATAATAATAAAATAAATAATAATCGAATAAGTAATAATAATAAAATAAATAATAATCGAATAAGTAATAATAATAAAACAGTGACAGGGAGAATTTTGAAAAAACGATATTGCACGTTGGAAAAACGATATTGCACGTTAGGACCATACAGTGGAGTTATACAAGTAATAATAATAAGAAACAGTAACTAGGAGAGTATTGAAAAACAATATTGCACGTTTGGACTATACAGTGGAGTTGTACAGTCTGATGGCGGTGGGGATGAAGGATCTGTGGTAGCACTCCTTCTTGCACTGGGGGTGCCTCAGTCGACTGCTGAAGGAGCTGCTCAGCTCCTCTACAGTCCGGTGCAGGGGGTGGGAGGTGTCGTCCATGCTGGACGTGAATTTGGCCAGCACCCTCCTCTCAGCCACCTCCTCTACAGAGTCCAGAGGACAGCCCAAGACAGAGCTGGCCCTCCTGACCAGCTTATTGAGTCTTTTTCTGTCCCGTTCTGTGCTGCTCGGGGCCCAGCAGACGACAGCATAGCCGTAGAGGAGAGCAGAGGCCACCACAGAGTCATAAAAAGTCTATACAGGGGGTCCTCGGGTTACGACGGTCTCGGGTTACGACGTTTCGTGGTTACGAACGCGCCCCCATTAAAAAAATATGTATATATTACGCGTCATTCCGTCTTACGCGGTTTAGCGTGGTAAGAGATGTAAACAAACGCGAACAGCGCGCGGCGCACGGCGCAAGAATAAGCTCTGTTGTGGTTGTAGGGAGAAGAAGACAGCCTCATGTGCGTGCCCAATGTGGGCGGAAGTACCTGATGTGGGCTCTGATCTGCTCCTATGAAAGCGGCAGTGATAACCAAGCAGCGTAGTGGTCTAATTATTGAGATGGAAAGGTTATTGGTGCTTTGGTTGGAAGATCAAAGGCAAAATCCGGTTTACGACGAAATTCGGGTTACGACGCGTCTTAAGAACGGATCAACGTCGTAACCCGAGGACTCCCTGTATGTACAAATCACATTTAAATAGAAAGTAGTAAACACATGTGAATGAAACAAAACACAACTCCAGGTCTGTTTTTTGATGAGGAAACAACAATAGAACAGAGATCAGGAAATAACCATAGCCTAATATGGGCCATTTAAAGATGGCCCATATTAGGCTATGGAGCTTTTCTGGTGGAGGGTAGGCCACATGTTTGTCTCCATGGTGATGTTATTGCTTTACTTGGAATGTTCTAAGCCACTAACACTTCCAGGGTTAGTCACAGGTTTAAAGATGCACTGGGTAACTTTGGTGGTGTGGGGTATACCTGCTTGTATGGAGATGTTATTGCTTTCACAGGAATATTCCACGGTAGGGCATTAAAGTTCATGCGTGTATTCATTCAGTGGTTTGTGTGGGAATAAAAGAAAAAAACTCCAGGTCTGTCTGTGATGAGGAAACATTATAACACAGATCAGAAAACAGCTTAATATGCGCCCTTTAACGAACACCACAAGGACAAGAGGACTTTATGTCTATTACATAAAGGAGACCAAACCAATTATGTAATCCTTCTTATTAATTAACTCATATTTCTCTCAAACTTGTATTTCTGTTTCTCTAAAAGTAAACTTTTTCTAACCTCCCAGGGCTCATTTCACACACCATCGCCAGCTTCAGCACACACCACCTGTGAACAAGAGCAAAACTGTGATTGTTTAGCTCGTGTGTGTGTATGTGTATGTGCCTGTTAGCAGTCTGCCTGTTAGCATTCTGTGCGTTAGCGGTGTGTTAGAGGCGTGTGTGTCAGCGTTAGCATAGCTGGGGTCGGGAAAGGTGTTTCTCAGTTGAATTACGGTGGTACAGCTCGTGATAGCACTTCTCCCGTTCATTCACACTCACCAATTAACAGTGGGGCTAAAAAAAGCAGGATTTGATGAGGGGTATTGAAATCGCGTGATGTTTTTCGACGCGTCTTTACTTCCTGAGTGCTTCGATTCTCACCAGGTGTTAAGCAGAGGAGCGTGGATGTGCAACAAAGTACAAACTGTCTGACTGCAACTTTAGAAATACTTTTTATCTTCAGTTTTTTAGTATGTCCGAGGCTTTAGATTGGTGCTGTTGACGTTGCCATCTTAATAATGTATTCAAAAACATACTCCAGCTCATCATCTAAAGATCTAAAAATGTGTGCTCACAGACAAAAATAGGGAAATAAAAACACCAGGATCATTTCGAGCGGGTTAATAAGAACATTTTAAGACCAAAAGGACGAGGCTCACTGCAGCAGTTACAGAGACAGGAGTGACAATTTTTCAATGTAAAGCCAACTGGAGCCAGAGTCGATGGAGCCAAAAGCGTCCCCATGCTCACTTCCTATTTGGAACGCGGCGGCTAACGGGTTAGCTATGTCTATTTGTGTAAACAGTCTATCGTTTAAACACCAGAACACAAATATTCTGTCATTTGAATGAACAGTGGCTCATATTCTCCTACTTGTACAATAAAATGTATGTTTGTGTTATTTATTTTTATTTCAATAATCAGGTTTAAGAAGACTTGTGAAAGTTCTTGCCAATGAGTCAGTATTGTTTTGAACGAAGTATGACCGTGGGGAGGTATTGGCCCTTGAGCGTTCTAATGAAATGGCCCAACTGATCAACTGGCACAGCAAATTCAAGTAATTCTGCTCTAACTCTATAACTTCAGTCACATCACTTTCATTTCATTGTTTGACATACTAGCAATTTGCCAAAGGGTCTGTGAAGTCGAACAACATTTAACAGCTTTTAAAAAATCCCCTAAAACTTGCATTACTATTATTTTTCATATTTTTAAACTATTTCAGTGCTTTAGATTGGACTGCGAAAATCAAGTTTACTATGGATTGTAGCTAAGTTTAAATATAAGTGATACTTGTGCTTTAAGCCATGTTATAAAAACACCAAAAACACACCTGGAGTTGTGTTTTATTTCATTTTGAGTAATCCTTTATTATTAGTCTGTCTGCATCTCCAAAGCTCAAAATGCTCTGTTCCACCTTGTGATGTCACGAAGCTTCAGTTTTCAAGTTAACAGCTCCTTTTACTTTTTGTTCAGTAGAGATTGGCAATTCCTGAGCTGAAATCATCCAAATGATTCTAGTGAAGGTGTGTGGAGTTTCAAAACGCAGTGGAGCACTTCCTGTATTACTGTATGGCATCACAACAGAGTGTCTTCAGTTCGAGAGAAGAACTCAGCCTAAATAAGCAGGGTTTGTGCGTTAAACATGTGTGAATGAAACAAAACACAACTCCAGGTCTGTTTGTGATGAGGAAACAAATTTAGAACATAGATCTGAAAATAGCGTAATATGAGCCCTTTAAGAAATCTAAACTATTAGCAGGAATCTTCATGCAGAGAAATGATAAAAGAAAAAGAGAAAAAAAAATACACAATATTTTCTATAGGTGTATCTTACATTAATCTCCACATACTCCTGTCTCCCCGTGTTTACCATAAAACACCATGCAGTTTCAGTTTAAATTCATCAACGCACATTTCTGGTTTGTTTGACCTTTCGTTGCCCCCGAAACGGCCAAACGAGACCACAGCAAAGCAAGCGTCTGTTTCATATGAATGCGTTCGGTACATTATCTCATCCACAATAGTTCTCAAAATGCTCCGCCGGACTGAGACTCGAATCAAAAGAACGGCTCTCCCCACACCGCACATTAGCCAGTGTCGAGTTCAAGTTTAATGAATCAAAACATAGCTCAGTTCTTTGTCCAAACGCCGAATAAAACGGGACGATTTCATAATATCCTCCTCTTTTCAAAGCTTTTCTGTCTGCTTTATAGCGGCCGGGTTGATAATAAAATGGACGTAGTGTATTCAAAACTTGCCCATTCATGTCCACATAAAAACATTATATTTCTTATTGAGTCATTTCCATTTCCATTTTAGAATTCTGTATTGATACTTTGCAGCGGAGGCCATCAGCATTCCCTGGGGGCGTGATGCTAACTGTAGGCAATTTTGTAGTTTTCTAATGTGTGCATTGTGTCACCATGGTAACATTAGAGATTAGAGATTAGAGATTTCATAATATCTTCCTCTGCTCAAAGCTTTTGGGTCTTCTTCAAAACATGTCTATTGAAGTCCATGCAAAAAACTTATTATATTATACAAAATGGTGCTATAATGTTGATATTTTTGTATTTTTTTTACGTTTTCAGGCCGGGTATATCCGAATAGACGGAAGTGTACCATCTTCAGAAAGAATTCAACTTGTGCACAAATTTCAGAGTGATCCATCAACAAGAGTGGCCATCCTCAGTATCCAAGCGGCAGGACAGGTATGCATGGGATTTTTGAATGAATGAGAAATTGTGGGACAGTTGCCATAGCGATTAACGATTTTAAACTAAATATTATATGTTTTGCATGGGGGGAAAAGTCTTCAAAATGTTGCATATAACAGGAAG
The DNA here is from genome assembly GCA_036785185.1 of Paratrypauchen microcephalus. NCBI lineage: Eukaryota > Metazoa > Chordata > Actinopteri > Gobiiformes > Gobiidae > Paratrypauchen > Paratrypauchen microcephalus. The sequence goes on along the minus strand of JAVJIX010000043.1, from coordinate 6,516,167 downwards.
ATGAATGAAATGAAAAAATACAAAAGTGCATTATAATGTAAAGTAGTATAATTAAAGGGAGGGTATGTAAGAATGACCTATGTGTCCTTAGTTCTTAAATACATCTTCTAGAGATGTACCTGAACACATCATTAGTGAGGTAACCTGGGGTCATTGGGTGTTTCGGGTCTTTCAACATCAGACATCCTCGGCCAGGCCAGGTAGCACTCGCTCGCCCCCATGGTTCTCCTCCCCACATCCAGAGCCACCTCGAGGCTTTCTCGGCTGCTTCAGTGGTATCTTTGATGGCTCTGCACCGTGCTGTTCCTGCTATGCCCAATGCACCGAGCGCTCTGTGGAGTGAGTGGCCCACAATCCTCTGCAGCCAACCTTGATGGGCATGCATTTTGCTTTCCAGCCCTGAGCTCGGCAGTCGATGGTCAGCTGTTCATACTTGGACCTCTTTCTTTCATGGGCCTCTTCCAAGCAGTCCTCCCATGGCACTGTCAGCTCCATGCTTACGATGTTCTTGGTGCTCTCTGAGAACACCAAGATGTCTGGCCTCAGGGTGGTGCTGACAATGTAATTTACTGATAACTATTGTAATGTTCATTTATTCTTAGTTTCAAAAACAGTGGACATGATGGACTAGTTTATATTGTAATTCACTGTTTTGGTTCAAGACAGTTATCCAATCAGAAAGAAGAATGAGCCTCACATGTCTCATTTGGGTTGCCAGTTTCAAAACTGAAATCCAGTTGGTCTAAACCTAAACGCCTCTCTCTGATCTGAATCTTCACTACCTAAACCCCCAGCATTGAATGTGGTTTAGGTACAGCACTTTACAGTGCCGTGAAAAAGTATTTGCCCCCTTCCTGATTTCTGTGTTTTTTGCATATTTATCACTCAAAACATTGTCAGATCATCAAACCAATTTTAATATCACACAGAAACAACCCAAGGAAAGACAAAATTCAGTTTTTGAATGATGATTCCATTTATTAGTGCACAAAAAAAATCTAAACCTATCTGGCCCTATGTGAAAAAGTAATTGCCCCCTTAATCTAATAGCCAGTTGAGCCTCCTTTGACAGCAATAACTGTAACCAAACGTTTGCGATAATTGGTGATGAGTCTTTCACACCGCTGGGGAGGGATTTTGGCCCACTCTTCTATGCAGAATTGTTTCAATTCTGCCATATTGGAGGGTTTTCTTGTATGAACTGCCCGTTTAAGGTCACACCACAGCATCTCAATCGGATTTAAATCCGGACTTTGACTTGGCCACTCCAAAACCTTAATTTTGTTTTCTTTGAGCCATTCAGAGGTGGACTTGCTGGTGTGTTTTGGATCATTGTCCTGTTGCATGATCCAAGAGCGCTTGAGTTTGAGGGCACGAACTGATGGCCGGACATTCTCCTTCAGGATCTTCTGGTAAACAGCAGAATTCATTTTTCCGTCAATCACAGCAAGTTGTCCTGGTCCTGAGGCAGCAAAGCAGGCCCAGACCATCACACTGCCACCACCATGCTTTACTGTGGGCACCATGTTCTTTTTATCAAATGCTGTGCCATTTTTACGCCAGATGAAACGGGCTGCAGACCTTCCAAAAAGTTCAATTTTAGACTCATCGGTCCACAAAATGTTTCTCCAAAAGTCTTGAGGGTCATCAAGGTGCTTTTTGGCAAAGGTGAGACGAGCCTTTGTGTTCTTTTGTGAAAGCAGTGGTTTTCTCCTGGGAACTCTTCCATGGATGCCATTTTTGGCCAGTGTTTTTCTAATGGTGGAGTCATGAACACTGACCTTAACTGAGGCCAACGAGGCCTGTAGTTCTTTCGATGTGCGTCTAGGTTCTTTTGTGACTTCCTGAATGAGCCGTCGTCGCACTCTTGGAGTAATCTTAGTTGGTCGACCACTCCTGGGAAGGGTTGCAACTGTTCCCAGTTTCCTCCATTTTTGAATAATGGCTCTGACAGTGGTTCGCTGGAGCCCCAGAGCTTTGGGAATGGCTTTGTAACCTTTTCCTGAATTATAGACTTCTATCACTTTTTTTCTCATTTGTTCTTGAATTTCTTTGGATCGTGGCATGATGTGTTTGTTCTTGAGATGTTGTAGCCAACTTCACTTTGTTTGACAGGAACTATTTAAGTGATTTCTTGATTCAACACAGGTGGTGACAATCAGGTGTGGGTGTGGCATGTAGAACTGAACTAAGTTTTCTCAAAACTGTGGTTAGTCACAGTTAGTTTGTGATTTAACAAGGGGGGGCAATTACTTTTTCACATAGGGCCAGATAGGTTTAGATTTTTTTTGTGCACTAATAAATGGAATCATCATTCAAAAACTGAATTTTGTCTTTCCTTGGGTTGTTTCTGTGTGATATTAAAATTGGTTTGATGATCTGACAATGTTTTGAGTGATAAATATGCAAAAAACACAGAAATCAGGAAGGGGGCAAATACTTTTTCACGGCACTGTACATCAAGGAACCACTCACCCATTCGCGCACGTTCATACACCAGTGTACACAAACACTGGGGGCAAGTGTCTTGCCCAAAAACATAACAACAGCATTTATCTGTGGGAGCTAGAATCACAACACCAACCTGTGGGTCAGTGGACTATTGTCACCCAATCAAAAAGCATCAAAAATGTGCTAAAACATGGCTAATGCTAATGGTTGAGGTTCAAGTATGACACACAGCCTTACAGCCATTATTTCTCTTTTTTTGACACTGTTTTTTATTTTATATGATTATTGATGACCATTCAGTATCAAAGTTATCTATATTTTATCATCTCTCTCACCTTTAATGCTTGGCCAATGATGTTGCTTCTATCTCTGCCCCCCACACTGTCCTCTTCAGGGTCTGACCTTCACGGCGGCGTCTCACGTGGTCTTTGCGGAGCTGTACTGGAACCCGGGTCACATGAAGCAGGCGGAGGACCGGGCGCACCGCATCGGACAGACCTGCTCCGTCAACGTCCACTACCTCATCGCCAAGGGAACCTTCGACACCGTGCTCTGGGGCATGCTCAACAGGAAGGTCAGAGCAGTTTAAGGGACGCTGTGGAACTTTTTTCAGGAAGAGTCAGCCACTTACAGTGGCTTGCGAAACTATTTGGCTCCCTTGAACTTTGTGACCTTTTGCCACATTTCAGGCTTCAAACATAAAGATATAAAACTGTAATTTCTTGTGAAGAATCAACAACAAGTGGGACACAATCATGAAGTGGAACACACTTTATTGGATATTTTAAACTTTTTTAACAAATAAAAAACAAAAAATTGGGCGTGCAAAATCATTCAGCCCCTTTACTTTCAGTGCAGCAAACTCTGTCCAGAAGTTCAGTGAGGATCTCTGAATGATTCAATGTTGACCTAAATGACTAACGATGATAAATGGAATCCACCTGTGTGTAATCAAGTCTCTGTATAAATGCACCTGCACTGTGATAGTCTCAGAGGTCTGTTTAAAGCGCAGAGAGCATCATGAAGAACAAGGAACACACCAGGCAGGTCCGAGATACTGTTGTGGAGAAGTTTAAAGCTGGATTTGGATACAAAAAGATTTCCCAAGCTTTAAACATCCCAAGGAGCACTGTGCAAGCAATAATATTGAAATGGAAGGAGTATCAGACCACTGCAAATCTACCAAGATCTGGCCGTCCCCCTAAACTTTCAGCTCATACAAGGAGAAGACTGATCAGAGATGCAGCCAAGAGGCCCATGATCACTCTGGATGAACTGCAGAGGTCTACAGCTGAGGTGGGAGAATCTGTCCATAGGACAACAATCAGTCGTATACTGCACAAATCTGGCCTTTATGGAAGAGTGGCAAGAAGGAAGCCATTTCTTAAAGATATCCATAAAAAGTGTCGTTTAAAGTTTGCCACAAGCCACCTGGGAGACACACCAAACATGTGGAAGAAGGTGCTCTGGTCAGATGAGACCAAAATCGAACTTTTTGGCAACAATGCAAGACGTTATGTTTGGCGTAAAAGCAGCACAGCTCATCACCCTCAACACACCATCCCCACTGTCAAACATGGTGGTGGCAGCATCATGGTTTGGGCCTGCTTTTCTTCAGCAGGGACAGGGAAGATGGTTAAAATTGATGGGAAGATGGATGGAGCCAAATACAGGACCATTCTGGAAGAAAACCTGATGGAGTCCGCAAAAGACCTGAGACTGGGACGGAGATTTGTCTTCCAACAAGACAATGATCCAGAACATAAAGCAAAAGCTACAATGGAATGGTTCACCAAAAAACATATCAAGGTGTTAGAATGGCCAAGTCAAAGTCCAGACCTCAATCCAATTGAGAATCTGTGGAAAGAACTGAAAACTGCTGTTCACAAACGCTCTCCATCCAACCTCACTGAGCTCGAGCTGTTTTGCAAGGAGGAATGGGCAAAAATATCAGTTTCTCGATGTGCAAAACTGATAGAGACATACCCCAAGCGACTTGCAGCTGTAATCGCAGCAAAAGGTGGCGCTACAAAGTATTAACTCAATGGGGCTGAATGATTTTGCACACCCAATTTTTCATTTTTTATTTGTTAAAAAAGTTAAAAATATCCAATAAAGTGTGTTCCACTTCATGATTGTGTCCCTTGTTGATTCTTCACAAAAAATTACAGTTTTATATCTTTATGTTTGAAGCCTGAAATGTGGCAAAAGGTCACAAAGTTCAAGGGAGCCAAATAGTTTCGCAAGCCACTGTAGTTGTTTTCATGAAGATGTTATTGCTCAACGGGAAGGTCAGAGCAGGAGAAACCCGTTTAAAGGTGCACTTTGGAATTTTTCTGATGGAATCCAGCTTGTCTCCATGGAGATGTTATGGCTCAAGAAGAAGGTCAGAGTTGGAGAGCAGACAGGAGAGGGCAGTCTTTGGTTTAAAGATTGGTTTAAAGGACTATGGAACTTTTCTGGTGCCACTTGCTGGTCTCCATGGCAATGTTACTGCTCAACAAGAAGGTCAGATCAACGTGAAGAGATCCAACTTTTCTGATGGATCTTAGTTTTTTTATTGGTTGTCTAGTTTTGTCATGTCTGTCTAGAACTGTCTAATATCAAATGTGATATGTAGATTGGATTCAAGTCGAACTTGAGTAACAGAGCTTCAGACAGAGCAGTGCCCACAGTTAGCATCACATGTTGAACATTGATGACATCAGCTGCGAAGATTCAACAGCCAAAACAAACAACATTTTGCTGGACACAAGTCAAGTCAAGCCCCCAGGCCAAATAATAAGTTTGTTCTTTATTTGAAAAGTTACCCTCAAATACAACGAGGATGAGACTAAAATATAACAAAGCAAAAAAAAAACGTATGAGCTCGTGTCACTTTTGTCCGGGCCCGATCGATTACGTTGATGTATGGTCATGTAGCTGTGTGGAAACATCAGTGCTTCTTGTGTCTGTGCCTGTAGGAGACTGTGACTGGCAGCACTCTGAATGGGAGGAAGGAGTATTTAAACGCACACGAAGGCGACAAGGACAAATGGGACTTCCTGAACTTCGCCAGCGCCTGGACCCCGAGCGAGATGGTGCTGCCCCCCGGGGGAGACTCCAAGAATGTCAGCGAGGATGTGTTTTTCACTCATGTAAGTTTGATCGACTGCTACTGTCAAGAAAGCAGGAAAAAAATATATATATATGAAGGGCGGAAGGAGGAGGGGGAAGGGTGAAAAATGTCCCAGTCACCATTGTGCAGTTGAGTCGTGGTTTGCCATGTATTGTGAAAGAGACAAATGCTTTTCTATGGGAGCTTATTTTTATGGACCTTTTCGCTGGAAGTGACACGTTCTAATAATATGTTAGGGACACAGTTCAAAGTGGATATAGATGGGGGTTTTCCTTTCATATTTCTGACTTTACGAGGAACAAAATCTATTCGGTATCTGTTATTAAAGGTCCTGTATTACGCAAAGTTGACTCTTGAGAGCTTTAAGTCATGTTATAATGCCATTACCTTGTCAAAAACAGACCTGGAGTTGTGTTTTGTTTTATTCACACATGTTTGAGTTAGGGACTTACGATTAATTGTCGATCAAGATGTTGGTCGAACAAAATGCATTAATTGTAATTAATCACTAATCGCAGACACCCGCACCCGCGTGGTCACGAAACAAGGCAACCGCGCTGCACCAAGCTCGACTCACAGCTGGCCGCAGGCGCCAACGGCACTGCCCGGTGTACGCGCGGGCCTCGCATGTACACCGGGGCTGCGAGCACGAGATCGAACCGCGGCGTCCGGAATGCGTAGTCTCAGCTTTAGCCAAAAAACAGCCGCACGAAACCAGCAGCGGCACGTGGTGGTTTAATCCTGGTTTAGTCCAGGTCTAGACCTGGTCCAGCCCTGGTTTAGTTCAGGCCCAGTCCAGGTTTAGACCTGGTCTAGACCTGGTTTAGTTCTGGTCTAGACCTGGTTTAGTCCACGTTTAGTCCTGGTCTAGTCTCTTAGTCAATCAGGACACAGAACCAATGTTACACTATAAAAAAATGTTACACTATAAAAAAAAATTTGAAAAAAAAAATAAAAAATCTGCGAACCGCGATAGAGCGAGGGATTACTGTATTTTGTTATTCAGCATCAATACATTTGTCTGCTTTTTACTAAGGAATAATTAATTGAGGAATATACAATATAATAATACTATGATATATTTATGACTCAGTGTTATGTATACTATAGCTTATATTCTTAAAGACCCTATTGAAACACTCAAATTCAGGTGAAAAACGCCGCTTATCAGTTAATCGTTAATCGATCGATAAGGTCAATCAACTATCAATTAATGATTTAATCAATAATTTGCATCCCTAGTTTGAGTAATCCTTTATTATTAGTCTTTCTACATCTCCAAAGCTCCAAATGCTCTTTCCACCTTGTGATGTCATGAAGCGGTAGTTTTCAACGGTTACCTTTTACAAAACAAAACTCCAGGTCTGTTTGTGAGGAGAAAACAACAGACCAGAAAATAGTGTAATATAGAGCTGGGCGGTATGACCAACAATTGATATCATGGTATTTTTCAAAATTATACCGGTATCACAGTATTTGACGGTATTTGGTTTTTTTTCATGCATGACAAGGTGATAACCCCATTTCCTAATAATTTAGAGAATAATTACTGCAGTAAATTTGACTTGGTAAAACATATCTGGGTCCAGTGCTTTAATCATCTCCCTGAAGCTCCTTTCTCAACAGGACTAAGTGGAACCATGTCTTTGGCGAAGTGGATAGTAACAGCGTTGGTAATATCGTTCCACCGTTTGCTTTTCTTGTCGTAGGCGGTCCCCTTAGCAAACGCGTCTTTGAGTGACATCTGAGTCGCTACAACTTTAGCCTGACAACATTTACAGAATATGTTTGTTTGATCAGCGTCAGATTTTTTAAAGCCGAAGTACTTCCACACAACTGATATGGCTCCTTTTTTCAGTATACGTTCCTCTGTTTCTAACAACAATGTCCATGTTGTTCACTGCTCAACACACACTGTAGCCGTGTCCCAATTCGAGGGTTGTTGATCCGTGTGCGTAATTTGCATGTGTGTGTTGTTAGCATTAGCGTTAGCTGCGTGTCTCGGCTCTGTGGGCTGGACCTGTCCCATTTCGGCAACAGCCTTGGGGTCCGTGGAGACTAGTTCGAGGGCTGCAGCTTTTGCAGCCTTCAGAGCGTCCGAAAAAGCGGCTGAAAAAGCAGCGGAGGCTGCAACTCGCGAATTGGGACACAGCTTACCCTTCCACCGCTCTCATGCCACTGCAACGTTCCACTGCTCTGTGTTCCCGACGTTTTGTACGCACACACTCACCGGTATTGCGATAAATGAAAAATTCATATCATTAAAAAAACCCAGCAACAACAGTATTCGATATGAACCGGTATACCGCCCAGCCCTAGTGTAATATGGGTCCTTTAAAGGTCCACTATGTAACTTTTCTGGCCATTTGCTTGTCACCATGAAGACATTATCTATGGGTTTCAGCTTCCTGTTCTACGGTGCCATTTTGGTGGTTGATCATTCAAAAAAATAATTTTGTTTTGAATTGTTTCTTGCTATGGCAACCCTCCTAACTTTTCATTATTCTGAAACCCATGGATCGCTGTGCCAGAAATGTTCACCATACAGCATTAAACTTGTCTATCTTGCATTTATTTAACTACACAATACCTTGAAGAACATACAGTATCTCATATTCTTTGCATGCATTGGTAAACCTGGAGGTATCATCGGGACAGTTTACAGGTCAGATCTGTGGAGAGGCAAGCCCGCTCACAGTAAGGATACATGTTTATCAAGGTATTTTTGAGCAAAATAAACACAGCACAGGAATAACATCTCCATGGAGACAAGCAGGCGGTACATAGATAAAAAATAAACATGTAAAAAATCAAATACACACACCCATGATTGAAAATAAATGACGTCCATGACAATAAACTTACTTCACATTTGAATTTGAGATTTGCAAAAGCCTCAAATCTCTCATTCTCCCACATGTTCTGAAATGACAAATACAACCAAAATGTAGATTAGATCATGTGTATATGAACAAAGCTAAACCTCATCTGAGTATGTGAATTATTGCGAAATTGAAAAGTGAATTTTGGTAACCATGGTAACGTGAACTAATCATTATTTCACAGCAGGTTCTTCCTTCCTCTTTTATATGTATAATTCCAAGGTTTTAAATATCACTCTCAGGTTTACTTTCTGGTTGAGGGTCAGTCACCTGCTTGTTTCTATGGAGATGTTATTACTCTGCCTGGAATGTTCCACAGTATGAGATTAAACAGCTCTACCTTACACTTATTCAGTTAAAGGTGGTTTTATAGCTCAAAAATGCCTACAGAAACAGGCATTTTGACTGTGAATGGGGTTGCCTCTCCACAGATCTGACCTCTAACTTGGTCTGGTTTGGTCTCCATGAAGATAGAAAGGTATAATACCATACTGTGAAACATTCCAAACAAAGTTATACAAGAAAAGTTACACAATGCGCCTCTAAAGTAATGCTGCTAAGCCTATGGCAATATTACCGAAAGCTAAAAATGTGAATCTTTTTTGTATTTTTTTTCTTTTTTTTCATTTCACAGTTTGAGAAAAATAAACAACACGACATCCGTACCTTCTTCTCGCCAAACGCCAGCAACGAAAAGAAGAGGAAGCGCCTCGAAAATGAGTCTACGCCACAATCAAAAGAAACATCTCCTATAGTTGAAGCTAATTTTGATTTAGAAGAAAGCATCTCAACACCAGAAGATGATTTTTCTCCACAACAGAAGAGGCTGAAGACTCCTCAAGCTACCCCAACTCCTCTATCTCGATTTGGAGCAAAAAGGAGGGCAACTATAGGAGGAACCAGTGCTAAAAATCCTAAAATGTCCATCCTGGCTCCCCGTAGATTGACAGCAGGTGGGAGTTTGGGAAGAACGTGGAATTGTCAAGCTTGTACTTACTCCAATAATGGACTACTGCCATACTGTGAGATGTGTGAAGCTCCAAGGCCCACAGGTAAGAGTACACAGTATAGACTATTTTTTATAACTTATACTAGTAGCTACATGCTTTATTTTATTATTATTTTAATAGAATTCACTGTGCTTGTTTTCAGGAAATCACTAAGATACAATTTAAATGTCCAAAAGAAGAAAAAATACTATAATAACAAACTAAATGACTAAATAAATAAAAACACTATACCTACTGGAATATAATATTGTAAAACTGGTCATTTAAAGGTGCATTATGTAACTTTCCAGGTTTGCCACTTGCTTGTTGTCTCCTCGGGGATGCTATTGCTGTGTCTGGAATGTTCCCCGATATTGCATTAACCGTATTTGCCAGTTACAGGTGTTTTTATTCCTCGCTGTGATCGGGGTCACTAATATAGACGTGACATCTCTAATGGTGGAATGTTCAGCAGCCAGTTACCATGGAGACAGGACACAATTAGCAAACACAGCCACGAAGTTTAAAGATTTGTCTGAAAACTCATGAAAAAAAAACAAAAAACGGTACAGTAGTTAGCTTGTGACAGTAATTTTATGTGTGAGACTTTTTTAACGGCACAAATCATCTCACCTGTTGCAGTTCTGAACTAAATCAGCTCTTTCTGTCAGATTGTCTTAAAATAACGCTCAGATTAAAGTCTAACAGAGCTTCAGACAGTGCAGTGCCTCCAGTTAGCCTCAGGGAAAGTTGATGACATCAGCTGCAAACAATCACAATCACAATTTTTTGCCATAATTTAAGTTGCACTATGTAACTTTACTGGAAGAGGGCCCGCCAGTTACTTGTCTCCATGGCGATGTTATTGCTTTACCTCCGATATTCCAATATGGCATTAAACTTATCAATCTCCATAGAAACAAGCAGGTTACTGGTGATATCTGTGAAGAGGCGACCCCACTCACAGTAAGAATCCGTGTTTTTAAAGGTGTTTATATCATTTGTGTAAATTTAACACCATATTGTGACCCCCAACCTGAAAAGTTCCACAGTACACCTTTAAGCAGCCCTATTTTCACCCATACATGTTCATATATAACTGACATAAACAGATCTTTTATTCCCTCTTTCAGCCATCCTTTCTTTCTTGGTCGTTCTGTCTTTCTCCTCGTGTCGATGTGAGCGCGTGCTGTGTGTCGACATCAGACTTCAGAGCAGATTCAAACAGATGGAGTGGGCTGAAGGAGAGAGGGATGGAGGGATGGAGGAGGGAGAGCTACAGTCTATAACAGCGATTCACTGCCCCCACTTTGCTCCAGGTTCTGTCTGTGTCTCTATCCTTCTATCTCTCTGTCCTTCTCTCTCTCCCTTTTTTCATTCTGTCCTTATTCGCTCTCTCCGCCATCTTTTTTTCCTCTTCTTTATCTCCGTCTCTCTTTCCTCCTTCTCTACTCCCACTTCTTTTGCTCTCTCTTCACCCCTCTGCCCCATTCTCTTTCTCTCTTCTCCTCTTTCCCCTCTTTTCTCTATCCATCTCTTGCTCCCCTTTCTCTTTCTCCATCTTTGTCTCCTTCTTTTCCCTGTCTTTTTTCCCTGTCTACATCATCCTTTCCTCCCTCCTCTACCAATTGTCTCTCTCTCCTCTCTTTCTCTCTCCCTCTTTCCCTATCTTCTTTCTCTCTTCTCCTTTTACTCTCTTTGACCCCCTTCTCTCTCTCTCTCTCTGTCTATTATCCCTCCATTTTTTTCTCTTTTCTATGCTCTCTACCTTGCCTTCTGTCTTTTTCTCCCCCCTTTTTTGTCATAGCTTTCTCTCTTTTTCTTTCTTTCTGCCTCCCTCTCTACTTCTCTCTACCCCTGTCTCTCCATCCCTCCCTTTATCTCACTACCCCCTCTCTCTCCCTTCTCTTCTCTCCTCACTGCCTCCCTTACCCGCCCTCTTTCTTCTCTCTCTCTCTCTTTCTTGTTCTCTCCATTCATCTCTTTTTTTTCTCCGCACCCCTCTCTCTCTTTTGCCTTCTCTCTCTTCTCTCTGTCTACCCCTCCTTCTGTCTTTCTCTTTCTATTCCCTCTCTCTCGCTGGCGGTGCAGATGACAAGGACACAGAATAATTCGCACCTGTCATGCAGCGAGGAGACTAGGAGACGAGGAGGTAGGAGCTAAGAGACGAGGAGCTAGGAGAAGTGGAGAAGGGAGAGAATCGAGGCGCCGACTTTTGAGGCTCGCGTCTGGCACAAAACTTGGGGAAAAGTTGAGCTACCGGAGCTGATTTTTGACAGTCTGTGATTGGACCTGGCAACAAATACCTCTCTGTGTGTTTGTGTGTGTTTGGGAGAGAGGAAGGGGGGATGTAGAAAAGAAGAAAGGGATGGAGAGAGAGGGTAGATGGAAAGAGATAAGGGAGAGAGGGGGGAGAGGGCATAGAAAGGAGAAAGAGATGGAGAGAGAGGGGGTAGATAGAGAGAGAGAGATGGAGAAGGAAGAGAGGAACGGGATGTCGAAAAGAAGAAAGGGGTGGAGAGAGGGAAGGTGAGAAAGAAAGGAGAGAGTGGTTAAAGAGTTAAAGCGAATATATAGAATGAAGACAAACAGAAGAAAGAAGAACAGAGAAGAAGGCCGAAAGAAAGAAATAGAGAGGAAACTATGAAAAAAGGGGGGAGAGAACTAGCGGAAGAAAAGGGAGATAGTAGAGCCCGACTGATAAGGATTTATTTTATTTTTTTCCGATATGATACCGATATAACATGCTTTGGAGCTGCCGATATAACAGCCGATATATTTAGTGACATAAAAACTCACTGTGAATCTTCAACTGATTATAAAACTTTTGGATTTTAAGTGGGTTTGTTAGGCTTTATTTACTGTTACTTGGCCTCTTTACGGTCATATTTAAAGACAGTAGGTCGGCCTAATGGGATTTTTGACATTCTTACCTGTAAACAAAGTAAAAATTACAGCTATTAGCCTTTAGTGGTAAATGCGTGTGCGCCGCGGTAATTAATTATAAGCGTAAATGCGGACCGTTCACAGCTCTATTCACAGCTCATCTATATCTGTGCAGATCCACTAACATGGACACGGCCTCTATAGTCACTTTACACTAGGCCAGTGTAAGAAAACAGGCCGTTTGTGTGGACGCTTGCAGCAGCTAAGCACTAACCAATGAGAAAGAACCAAAAGTAGCTTCAAAACCAACACATTTTCAACACTCACCGTTCACACAGGCTCCTCTCAGATCACAAGTCTTCACAAATAAGAATTATTTTAATCCTGACTTGAAACAATCGTTTATAAGAAGAATCTAATCCAGCATGTTGACAGCAGCTGTGTGTGTCCTCTGTCCATGGGACAGTCCTCTCTCTGTTTGTGTCCTCTCTCTGTGTGTGTCCTCTGTCTGTGTGTGTCCTCTCTCTGTGTGTGTCCTCTGTCTGTGTGTCCTCTCTCTGTGTGTGTCCTCTGTCTGTGTGTGTCCTCTGTCTGTGTGTGTCCTCTGTCTGTGTGTCCTCTGTCTGCGTGTCCTCTGACTGTGTCCTCTGACTGTGTCCTCTGTCTGTGTGTGTCCTCTGTCTGTGTGTGACCTCTGTGTGAGTGTCCTTTCTTCTCTGCACTTGCTCTTTGATAAAAACAGCAGTAGTTTTGTTTTTGAAGTTCACTTTTATTTCTAGTTAATATCTTGTATCAGACACCAGAGCATTTAAAGCAGCGCCTCAGAGCTGTGAACATGGATCTGTGGCTGTGCACTGGTGTAAACAAGAGCACGTGTGTCACATGCCTCTGGTGGTGCGTTCAGGGGCAGTACGGTGTTACACACAGACAAATTACTCGTCTGATAAATACTGATGCGGCTCCACATAATGGAGGGATTACTGTGCGGCTCCACACAGTACTCCCTCGTTTATCGCGGGGGTTGGGTTCCAGAAATAACCCGCAATAAGAGAAATCCGCGAAGTAGGACAACTTTATATTTTACAATTATTCTACATGTTTTAAGGCTGTAAATGCCTCACCACACACATTATACGCTTTTCTCAGACTGGTATTAACCTCTTCTCACATTTCTCTCTCGTTTAAACACTCAAACTTTCATAGATTTTCAACAAAATGTATTAATAGTGACGCGTGGGGGGAGACACAGCTCCGGAAGCCCTGCCGGACGCGCGAGGAGCACTGCCACGTCCCGGGACGCGACGCACACCAAGCCCTTGGAGAAGTGTGCGACACGTGCACCCCTCATCGTGGACAAATCCGTGACAGAGCAGCGTGACCGGCGCGACGCCGCACATACACCGGGGCTGCGAGCACGAGATCGAACCACGGCGCCTGGACCGCCGCCTCTCATCCGAGCCACAAACCGAACACGCACAAATGAATGCAAGAGCCGCACGAAACCAGCAAAGAGCCGCACGGAGTGATCTAATCTTGGTTTAGACCTGGTCCAGTTCTGGTTTAGTCCAGGACCAGTCGAGGTTTAGACCTGGTTTAGACCTGGTCTAAACCTGGTTTAGTTCTGGTCTAGACCTGGTTTAGTCCACGTTTAGTCCTGGTCTAGTCTCTTAGCCAATCAGGACGCAGAACACAATGTTACACTATAAAAAAAAAAGTTACACTATAAAAAAAAAAATTCCGCGAAACAGCGAGGCCGCGAATAGTGAACCGCGATAGAGCGAGGGACCACTGTATCAATCAATCAATCAAACATTATTTATAAAGCGCTTTTCATACAAAATTGTAACACAAAGCGCCTTACAGTGATTAAGGATTAGAAGATTGACTTTATTGCCATAGAGAGTCTAAGCTTTATAAAGAGGTATAACATGCCCACATGGACGACCGTCCCATATCAGCAAGAGTTGGGCCAATATGACTCCAAGTGCCCATATCGGCCGATAATATCTGCCAACCGATATATCGGTCGGGCCCTAGGAGAGAGTACAGAATAAAGAATAGAGGAATAATAGAAGGATAGAGAGTAAAAGAGAGAGTGAGAGTGGGGGTAGAAAAGAAAGGACAGAGGAGATAGAGAGAAAAGAAATTGAAAAAGAGTTCGTCAAAATGTCTGTTAAGGTGGACAGATGGAGCGAAATCTTGAAAATAAATGCCAAAAATATACTTAAATATTTGTGAATTTTTATGCAGATTTTTTGGATTTTTTTGTCACTTGTCACCAAAACTTTCTTTCCTCAAATCTGATTTTTATAAAGATTGTTGTGTGTATATTTTTATAACAATGGAAACTGGTTTTATAAAGACATGTGTGCGTATGTGTGTGTGTGAGAGAGAGAAGGGTGCGTCAAATGTCTAATATTAAAGTTTGGTGGGAAATTTGTCAAAATATTTCAAATATTTTGGATTTTTTGTCATTTGGTTGTCACAAAACTTCTCCAAATTTGGTTTTATAGCAGATTTTCTAGTGGATAATATCATTCAGAATTCTATGGTGGAATTCGCTGTGTAAGTCGTAGACTTGTTGACATGGTTTATGGTTAATACCTCTGTAATTGCGTTCTTTTAGCGGCACGGTGGCTGAGTGGCTAGCGCTCCTGCTTCACAGCAAGAAGGTTCCGAGTTCGATCCCCGGGTCGCCCAGGCCTTTCCGTGTGAGTTCTGTATGGAGTTTGCATGCATGGTCTGGGTTCGATCCCCGGGTCGCCCGAGCCTTTCTGTGTGGAGTTTGCATGTTCTCCCCGTGTCTGGATGGGTTTCCTCTGGGCACTCTGGTTTCCCCCATCAACCCAAAACATGCACCATAGGTCCTCCAGCTGAGGTCCATACACCTTCACTAAAATCTTGGTTAAAATTTGGTTAATTTCAGCCCTGGAATAGCACATCTCTACTAAACTTAAAGGTAAAAGCAGTTAATTTGAAAACTACCACTATGACATCACAAGGTGGAACAGAGCATTTTGAGTTTTAGAGATGTAGACAGACTAATCATAAAGAGTTACTCAAACATGTGAATGAAACAAAACACAACTCCAGGTTTGTTTTTGACGAGGTAACAACATTATATCATGGTTTAAAAGTCAATTAAATGTAATATGGACCTTTACATTGAAATCACAATTTGAATAAAACTAAAACATATCATTTATTATTTTTATTCTGATGTGATAGTATAAAATGTCTTAAAAGTAGAGTTGTTCTCTCCTGAACTAAAGGTAAAAGATAGCTTTAAAACTACCACTGACATCACAAGGTGGAACAGAGCCTTTTGAGCTTTGGAGATGTAGACAGATTAATAATAAAGAGTTACTCAAACATGTGTGAATGACACAAAACACAACTCCAGTTATGTTTTTTTATAATATTTTCAACATTATAACATGAATTAAAGTTCACAAGAGTCAATTTTGCATAATATAGGAAAATAAATAAATAAAGTTGTCTTCAAAATATTAACCAACACTGATAAGGTTCAGTATTTGTAGTAAAGTTTGGATGTCCTGTAGGGTTATAAAGGCCTGAAATCATGACTTCATTGAATGTTAACTTTCAATACTTTTACATCTTCTCTCTCTACTTTATTCAAACACATACCAGTATTTATAACGTGAACTGTCACATTTTATTTTAACTGATCCCACCTCTGTGCAAGCAGATGCTATGACGCTAACTATTCAGCATCTCACTTCATCACTGTCTCTCTCCTCTCTCCTCATTCACACAGCCAGGCCCCTTGTCAACGCGCAACTTAACAAGATCTAAATCTGAAAATGACATGACTGATGCTAAAAAAAAAGAAGAAAAAAAAAAAGAGAGAGAAGACGAGTGAATTTATGGATATAGCTATTCACTTCTTCTGTCTCTAAGCTAAGAGAGTGAAGTTTGACAATAGTACGGACGCTAACAATGCATTTGAGGAACAGCGTGGTGGTTTTGACAGTGATTTGAGGATTTCTTGAAGTGAAATAAAACCGCCTGTAACAGATGGAGGAAGAGGGATGATCAGTCTGTTGTCCCATGAGACATTCGTAGACATGAAAGAAGATCATGAATTCAGATACCCAGATTGTATGTTTACGCTATATTTTTCTGTCTAGTGTGTGCTTAGATTTTAATGTGTAATTTTTTTATATTTTGATTTTGATTAAAGGGGCTTGAAAATCACTATATAAATGCAATAGCTAATAATTATAAAGCATTTCACTGTCTGAGAATTAGGAAGTGTGCAGTTACCAGCTAGGTGCTAGGTATTTCTTTAAACTCCGCTCTGGCCTCTGAAAGTTGTGAAAAGCGCTTATAAAGTCATCACAGCGAATAATTAGGACACTCTGAATGCATAAGGGAAGTGAGGAATAACTTTGGACCCACTGCAAACTGTTGAAAATGAACCAGTTCTGTTTTTCATGTTTTTAAGACAATCAAAATTAGGTACAGCGCCTTTAACATACTGAGAACGTTGACTGGTACTATTAAAGGGCCATATTAGGCTATTTCCTGATGTGTTATAATGTTGCTTCTTCATCACAAACACACCTGGAGTTGTGTTTTGTTTCATTCACATGTTTAACGCACAAATCCTGCATTTAGGCTGAGTTCTTCTCTCAAACAGAAAACACTCTGTTCCACCTTGTGATGTCATGTGTGATGTCATGTGTATTAAAATGCTAACTTGAAAACTACAGACATCACAAGGTGGAACAGAGCATTTTGAGCTTTGGAGATATAGACAGACTCATTTTTGAATATAGGTTATTCCAGGTTATTCCAGGTCAAATCCATTGAACTACATTGGACTACTAAGTAAATGTAGCTGTCTAAAGCTGTACTGGCATTTTTGTCAACACAACAACTGGTATTAATTACACCACATTGGATTAGTGTAGCGCTGTATCTCCACTGATGAGACCTGCTTTTTAATTAACGTGTCACACATTATTACTTCCTCTTTTTGACGACGTGCGGCATCTTGGGTAATTTAGCCTTCCATTAAAACAACTCTATAGCGTTAGCATTTAGCCCGTCCTCCAGGTATTATTTCTGTGAGGATAGCTACAGAGGTGGAAGAAGTCCTCAGTTTTGTTACGTAAATAAAAGTGCAGATACTGGATTACCTGTTTAAAAATGTACTTAATGGTAAAAAGTTAAAGTATTTCTCAAAGATTTTCAGATCTAATAAATCTTCAATGTAGATTTTTTTTTTGATAAAGATTTGGGATGAATTTTGCTCAACAAAAATAACAGAATTGAGTTTTTTTTCCTCCATCTCTTTCATTTATTTTTGTTTGCTCAAACTATGAACATGTAAAAAAATAAACCCTCAGCCTTTTCAGCAAAAATAAAAAAAATACTTTTAATTTTCAGTTCTGTCCAGAAATGTACTGGAGTATAAATTACAGATACTTGTTCTGAAATGTAGTAAAGTAAAAGTAAAAAGTATGACTTAAATCTACTTAAAGGTACACTCTGTAACTTTTTACATCACCTGTTTGTTTCTATAGAGATGTGACTGCTCTGCCTGGGATGTTTACATTTATTCAATCGCAGGTGTTTTTATAGCTCAAAAATACATAGAAAAAGGTAACTTTTCTGGTGGAGGGTCCGTCAGATGATTTTCTTCATGGAGATGTTATTGTTTTGTCTGGAATGTTTCACAGTACGGCATTAAACCTTTCTATCTTCATGGAGACCAAACCAGACCAAGTTACAGGCGACCCTACTCAGTCAGAATGCCTGTTTTTCTAGGTGTTTTTTGAGCTATAAAACCACCTGTACGTGAATAAATGAGAGTTAGAGCTGTTTAATGTCATACTGTGGAACATTCCAGACAGAGCAATGACATAACCATAGAAACAAGCAGGTGACAGACCCCCCAACCAAAAAGTTACATGGTGCATCTTTAAGTAAAATACAGATGCTTAAATGTTTTTACTGAAGTACAGTACTTTACTACTTTTAGTGACGTTACGTTCCACCACCTGCTTGCTAGCACTTTCTCCTCGCGTTGGAAGAAGCAGTCCTAGCAGAGGTCAAGCGGGGTCACGACGGTTAATCAGGTTTTGTTTGTCTGCGTAAAGGGACTGTCAGCTCAGGGGACTTCACAGGTGAATTATCTCAACCTGATTTGATTAAAGGACGCGCCGTGATGTGCAGTAATACTACGGTCTCAACATGTTAGAATCCAAAAAGTACTTATTGAAGATGACAAGGCGTATTAAAGATGTGTTTTGTAATAGCATTAGGCTTTTGTAACTGGCTTTATATGAGCAAAGGAGTCACAGCTGTCTTCTTAATCATACTTCTAACTTTGACAACACAATAAGTGGCATACACAGCAACGACAAAAGAGCAAGCATTCTGTTCTGAGTTTAATATGCATAATAGTACATAATAGTCAGCAATTTTCAAGTTAATGTTTTATGATTTGGATGATTTCATCTGTTGTGTGGCAACCTGGATCAGACTGATTCAGACGTGTTTTCCCCTGAGTTCTACACGTTATCTATCTGGAACTAGGGATGCACTGATCCACATTTTTTCACTTCTGATCCGGTCCCGATACCTGAATTTGGATATCTGCCGATACCGATATTCCAATCCCAAAACTATTCGTTTCAATATTATTGTCATTATTGTTAAACTACAAATAAACTCATCTCTACAGGCAGGTAGGCCTATAATATGAACAAATGTTTGCATGTGTGTCCCAAAAGGAAACTTGAGGTAAGTATAGGTCTTGCATTGTCCCGTAGAATTACATGCACTTTTCTCGCGGGATCTCCCAGTGGTTTAACATCTCTGTAATGGATGCTGTGATTGTAGCTCGGTTGTGTGAGCCTCTGCACTTTTTTACCTGGAGCGCCGCACAACAGAGCCTGTGTGAATCGCGGTCAATCCAGTGCACAGTGAGGCTTATCAGTGACAATGGGCAGACATCCGATGTCCAAATATCTGTAGTAAAGCTCAGATCTGGAGCTCTTTTTAGCTTCCCAGCTAACTTGGTTGACACTCGGTTGTAGAGTTCGGGTAGCGCAGTCTCGGATAAATAGCTTCCGCCTCTCGGTACAATGGCTTTGCAAACATCGCACGTTGCTGTCTTGCTTTGAGGTGTTTCTAGTAAAAAGTATTTCCACACAGCGGACATGTTGTGATGAAAAGTTGGTTAATTGCCTTGTGCTGCTCAGGACTAGACTAGCTTAGTGTTCGCCTGCTCGCTCCTGCTGCTAGTTCGCCTGCTAGCTGGCTGCAAACTGTGGAATGTATTCCAGAACGGAGGCGTGTCTCATCATTACTCTGTGTCTCATTGAGATACGCCTCCGTTCAGGAAATCCATTCCACATTTTGCAGCAGGAGCAGAGCAGGCGACAGGGAATCACTCGTGGAGTCATTTCAGCAAATAATGTGTATATACAGACATGGCTCATGGATTGGAAATTTTCGGAGGTTGGATCGGAAATTTCCAATCCGTGAATTCCATTGATATTGGAACCCGATACCGATACTGGATCGGATCGGCCCCATCCCTGTCTGGAATAGACCTCGGCGATTTATCGATTAAATCGATTGATTCGACTTTACAGTTCAGGACAATGTATTTTTATGAAAATCAATTTTTTTTGTTATTTTTTACATGTGAGCGGAACTAATGCGCGGCCACGTTTTACACGGGTAAGTTAGCGGGGCGTACCCAAACATTGTACGAGCTAGCGCGGCAACAAGTGAGGGAAAGCCGGAGCTTGTATCAAACAAAGGTGTTCTACATCTGTTATATGGAACTGGTTCGGTTTTCTTGCGACGGACTTAGAACAAACGAGTGCTCGCCGTAAGGTCTTTTCAAAAGCTGTTGCAGCACGACAAATCCTAGCGCCGGAAGCTGTTGCACGCAGCGGAATGGGAGAAGTGCAGGTCCGAACGGAATGAAAATAACCACCGTCCAGTCTCTAAAACATTTTCGAACTGTTTGCAGTATGATAAGCATGACCCACGACAGAAGGCAATCACACACGCTGTTGTATGTTTTACCAAAAACATGATGTATGTTGTAAAAGACATGGTGCCCATATATACTGTGGAAAAGCCCGGATTCATTAACATGGTGAAAGTTTTGGACCCGAAGAATGTGCTACCAAGCCGCAAATATTTTTCTGAAGTTCCCACAGCTGTATACAGACTGCACAAGCTAACATACATGAACACAGACAGAGGCTCCCTCTTTTCTGTATCACTCGAGGAAAAACTAAAACTAAAACACAACACTACCCACTCCAGTCCATCTTTCCCACAATCAGGGAATAATTTAGCTCCATAAAATACTTCATTATAAAAGAAAGATATTTATATAACTGTGATATATATATATATTTTTTTAAACAATAACAACTTAATTGATGCTAGGTCTAATGTATTTGTTTTATAAAAGAACATTGCATTGTTTTGAGCCATTTGTCTGTCATCTGTTTTTTTGTTTTTGAGTAGGGCAGAGAAAAATTGGTTAAAATCGGATTTTTTTTTTTCTAAATTGAGATTTTATTTTTAGGCCATATCGCCCAGCTCTAATCTGGAACGACAATCACTGAAAGAGACCAGAAAAACGCGGACCGTCTTGGTGGCTTGGGATGACAGAATGACCGAAATATCGAGACATCGTATCGCCAAAGGTCTCTCAATAATATCGTGGGCCATCACAATATATCGAATCACAAGTTCCTTTGCTTAAATCCGTTGTTTTATAGTAGCGATGATTACTAAACATAGGGAACTACATATCCCATGATTCATTTCAGTGCAGACAACATGAAAATTGTATTATTATGACAGTATTATGACAGTAATGAGTTGCACCAAAGTCTTGTTGTCAAGGTATTTTAAAAGCAATGAGGATCCTATCTACAATTTTATTTGCTTCTCCAAAATAACATAATATCGTACCGTGTGTTTTGGATATCGTTGTTTGAATCTGATTGATCAAAGCGTCAAAGTGAAACTTTAGTTGAGAGAAAAGCACAGACATCTCCCCTGTCCACAAATGCACAAAGCGCTCTTACCTTCTGCACCTTTTTCACAAATTATACAGTCTGTATTGACGCTAAAATAGGCTGAATTAGATCTGTCTGCATCGCCATGTTTGTTTTGCTTCGTTTGAGCGCTTCACCTTTGGCTTCAGCACAAACCTCAATGTGACTGGTCCGCCCGATTGTTAAAAATATTGCAAGAATCTATTTTGCTATAGCAGGTTTGTTGTGTGGCAGCGTAATAGAGCAGTGGCTGTCATTCTGTGCCAATGACATCTTCAGCTCATACCCCTCATATAAGCAATGCGCAGATTATTTGATTATTATTTTTAAAAGTGCTGTGCTTGATTTTACCGTCTTAAAAAAGTTAAAAACAGAACTACAGTGGTACCTCACCTTACGAATGACCCAACAAACGAAAATTTCAAGTTACGAAACGCCTTCACGGTAAATTTTGGTCTCTAGATACGAAAGAAAATTCAAGTTACGAAACGCGAAATCTCAAAAATTCAAATAATGCGCGCTCAGCCACACACATTATAGCTTTTCTCAGACTGGATTTAAACCCCTCTCACACCTGTCCCCCATTCAAACCCCCAAACCCCCACAGATTTCCAACAAAATGTATCAATATTGAAGTGTGGGGGGAAGCGGGAGGGGGGAGAAAACTGCGCGCGGACATGTGTGACCCGGCGCGGAGCTGCCAGCAGGTCCAGACCAAGGTCTAAACCTGGACTAGACCAGGACTAAACCTGGACCAAACCAGGACCAAACCAGGACCAAACCAGGTGGATTAAAGCCTATTTCCTGGTTCCGTTTCGAGTCACAGTTGAGGGGAGCAGCGAGTAGGACCGCACGCAGTCTGAGCGCGTGAACGCATGAACGAGACCCATGCAAGAGCCGCGGTGGTCAGGTCTAGAGGAGGTCTAGAGGAGCCGCGGTGGTCTGGACTAAACCAGGACTAAACCTGGACTAAACCAGGAGGAGCCGCAGTGGTCTGGACTAAACCAGGACTAGACCAGGTGGACCAAAGCGCCGCGCGCGCGTCCACCCCCTGGCCTCGCCTCGAGCCACAGCCGAGGCGAGCCGCCGCTCGCACGCAAGAGCCGCGGCGGTTCAGACCCGCTCCAGACCTGCCCGCGTAAGGTGCTCACAGAGCGGCCTGGATAGAACCGTGAGGTCGGCCTCTTCAAGACCTCCAGGCCGGTGACCGGGACAATCCTCTGAACTATGCCCACGTAAGGTGCTCACAGAGCGGCCTGGATAGAACCGTGAGGTCGGCCTCTTCAAGACCTCCAGGCCGGTGACCGGGACAATCCTCTGAACTATGCCCACGTAAGGTGCTCACAGAGCGGCCTGGATAGAACCGTGAGGTCGGCCTCTTCAAGACCTCCAGGCCGGTGACCGGGACAATCCTCTGAACTATGCCCACGTAAGGTGCTCACAGAGCGGCCTGGATAGAACCGTGAGGTCGGCCTCTTCAAGACCTCCAGGCCGGTGACCGGGACAATCCTCTGAACTATGCCCACGTAAGGTGCTCACAGAGCGGCCTGGATAGAACCGTGAGGTCGGCCTCTTCAAGACCTCCAGGCCGGTGACCGGGACAATCCTCTGAACTATGCCCACGTAAGGTGCTCACAGAGCGGCCTGGATAGAACCGTGAGGTCGGCCTCTTCAAGACCTCCAGGCCGGTGACCGGGACAATCCTCTGAGCTATGCCCACGTAAGGTGCTCACAGAGCGGCCTGGATAGAACTGTGAGGTCGGCCTCTTCAAGACCCATGCCCGCTTAGGGAGCTCTTAAGGCGGGCTGGCAGTGTCCCCCTGGGTCCCTGGATGTCTGGGGCTCCGTGCCTGGCAGGTCTAGAGCAGGTCCAGACCACACTATAAAAAAAGTTACACTATAAAAAAAAAAAAAAAAAAACTTGGATCGGGGCCTTGGAACGAATCAGGCTTTTTCCATTGAAATAGCTACTCAACTTACGAAACCACTTCTGGAATGAATTAATTTCGTAAGGTGGGGTACCACTGTCCTTTATTTAAAATGCTTTTGCAGTGGTCCAAAGTTATTACTCACTTACTTCATACATTCAGAGCATCCATGATTCATTATTCGTGAGTTTATACACATTTTTCACAACTCTGAGACAGGTGCGTGTTGCAGTGACGACAAAGATCACAACAACTAGCATGCTAACACACACTTCCTGACTCTCAATAAAATGATTTCTAATTAGATGCAAACAGCACACAGTGGACTTATTTTTACCTCAAGAGCTGCTAATACAAAACATCTGTAATGGGGCAAGAAATATTGTGCTCAAATACATGGGAAAAGATAAGAGTTTATTTATCTCACACAGGAGAAATTCACTTGCCACATTAGCTCCAGGCAGTTTAGTGCAAAAGAAAGTTTGAACAGAAAGTGCATGCAGACAAATAGTAATAATAATAAAAACAAGTAAAGAAGAGAATATAGAAAATATTGCATGTTTGGACTATACACTGCAGTTATACAGTCTGATGGCAGTGGGGATGAAGGATCTGTGGTAGCGCTCCTTCTTGCACTGAGGGTGCCTCAGTCGGCTGCTGAAGGAGCTGCTCAGCTCCTCTACAGTCCGGTGCAAAGGGTGAGAGGTGTTGTCCATGATGGATGTAAGTTTGTCCAGCACCCTCCTCTCAGCCACCTCCTCTACAGAGTCCAGAGGACAGCTCAGGACAGAGCTGGCCCTCCAGCTTATTAAGTCTTTTTCTGTCCTGCTCTGTGCTGCTCGGGGCCCAGCAGATAACATTGTAGTAGAGGAGAGCAGAGGCCACCACAGAGTCATAAAAAGTCTTGAGCAGAAGCCTGCACACTCCAAAGGACCTCAGTCTCCTCAGGAGGTGGAGGCGACTTTGGCCCTTCTTGTACAGAGCGTCAGTGTTGTGAGATCAGTCCAGTTTATTGTTGAGGTGAACACCCAGGTACTTGAAACTGTCCACAGTCTCTATGTCCTGCCCCTGGATGTTCACCGGTGAGTGAGGTAATGGTCTTCTCCTGAAGTCGATCACCATTTCCTTTGTCTTACTGGTGTTAAGGCACAGGTGGTTGCACCCATACCAGTTCACAAAGTCTCTGATGACCAAGCGGTACTCCAGCTCGTTCCCCTCAGACACACAGCCCACAATGGCCGAGTCGTCAGAGAACTTCTGGAGATGGCAGCTGTCCGTGTTGTATGTGAAGTTCAAAGTGTAGATGGTGAAGAGGAAGGGTGAGAGGACAGTTCCCAGGGGAACCCCAGTGCTGCAGACAACCACCTCTGACTCGCAGCCGCACGTACTGTGGACGGTCAGTGAGGTAGTCGATGATCCAGACAGCAAGATGTCCATCAACTCCCGCGCTCTCCAGCTTCCCCCCCAGCTTCAGCCTGATGGTGTTGAAGGCACTGGAGAAATCAAAGAACATGACTCTCACAGCACTCGCGGTGGTCTCTAGGTGGGTGAGCGCCCGCTGCAGTAAGTAGATGACGGCGTCCTCTACTCCTACATTTGGCTTGTAGGCAAACTGCAGCGGGTCCAGGGTGGGGCTCACCACAGAGCGGCGGTGACTGAGGATCACCCTCTCCATGGTCTTCATGAGGTGGGAAGTCAAGGCGACTGGTCTGTAGTGGGCCGGTTCCATGGCGTTTGTTGTTTTGGGAACTGGGACCACACAGGTGGTCTTCCACAGGACAGGGACCTTCTCCAGGCTGAGGCTCAGGTTGAACATGTAGCAGAGAACCTCACAGAGCTGGTTTGCACAGGTTCTCAGCAGCCTGGGGCAGATACCGTCAGGTCCTGCAGATTTCCTCTGCTTCAGCTGCCTGAGCTCCCTCCTCATCTCGTCCGGTGTGATGGAGAGGGGGGAGTGAGGGGGGGACTGGGGTGGACTGCAGGGGGTGGTGGTGGTGGGGGGTAGAGGGGGACTGGTGCAGAGGGGGTGGGGTGGGGGGGTCCAATACTTTAACAGGCAATCAAACCTGTTAAAGTAACAGTTTAATTTGTCTGCCCAGTGCTGATCACCATCAGCTGTCCCTCTGGCACTCTGTCCAAAACCAGAGATGTTCCTTAGGCCTCTCCGCACGCCCCGTACGTTGTTTTGGGCCAGCTGCTCCTCCAACTTCCTCCCATCCAACATCAGGTACATGGCTGTTCACTTTACCCCAGGTGTCCTTCCTAATGCAGTTTTCAGAAATATGCATGTAGAAAGTACCACGTGAGTAGTCAGATGCTTTTCCAGTTCAGAACACCACAAATCCTTTATTTTTAGCGAGTTGATAATGTCACTTTGTTGCCTAGCGCTTTCTCGTTCTTGTATAAGTGTTCTTTCTCTGAGTTAAATTTAAATCCTTATTATTTTCTCAACGCTAGGTGTGATTTCTACCAAGATATTTGAAATGGAGAATTTGAAGAAAAAAGTTGCTAGACGCAGAGGACGCACTAAGCTAATTAGCCACCTCCCCTGTATATACAACTATATGTCGCTTGGATTTGTCAAAAGGCCACTGCAGCCGCTACAGACTCCCCTGAAAATGTCATGCTAGCTAGTCGGGGGACACGCGAACTTCTCTCTGCCCCCCTTCGCCGCTAACAAGTCCACGTTGCTCAATTTGTGTCAAAATGTCCACCGCCGAGGAAGATGTTCGCGACTGGAAAACCTACAGGACCTAACCCCAGCCAGCATGACACTCTCCCGAGGCGCAATTATGTTTGAGAGGCGGAATTTGAGGCACGATAATGTAAACAAGAGAGAAACCGTGTAATGTTATTGTACTGGAGTTTGTAATGCGTAAGGGAACATCAATACAGATGTAAAGGGGAAAGGAGGTGGATTCTTGATTCAAAGCTGTCTTTAAAGGTGCTATGTTATGCAAAATTGACACTTGTGAGCTTTAAGCCATGTTAGAATATTGTTAGCTCATCAAATACATACCTGGAATTGTGTTTTGTTTCATTCACACATGTTTGAGTAATCCTTTATTATTTGTTTGTCTATATCTCCAAAGCTCAAAATGTGATGTCATGAAGCTGTAGTTTTCAAGTTAACAGCTACTTTTACCTTTAGTTCAATAGAGATTGGAAATTTTAAGGCTGAAATCATCCACATGATGATTGTGAAAGTGTATGGAGTTTACAAACACAGTAGAGCACTTCCTGTATTACCACATGACATCACAAGGTGGAAGAGAGAACTTTTGAGAGAACGTTTGAGAGAACTAAGAAAAAATAACTAAAAAAAGAACTCCTAAATATGCAGGATTTGTGGGAATGAAACAAAACACAACTCCAGGTATGTTTTTCATGAGGAAACATTCTAACGTAGATCAGAAAATAGCGTAATATGGATCCATTACGTAACTTTTCTGGTGAACAAGATGGAAACAGTGTAATGCGATTGTACCGGAGTCTGTAATGCATAAGAAAGCATCAATAGGAACAGCTGTTTAGGACAAAGAAGATGAATTAGCGGTTCAAAACTGTCTTTAAAGGTACACTGCATAACTTTTCTGGTAAATAACAGATGTTTATAGGGAAAAGTAGGTGGTCTGGTGGCTCAATATTGTCTCTTTATAACTTTATAACTGCACTGTGTATCCTTCCTGATAAACAAGAACAAAATAATGTAATGCTATTGTACTACAGTCTGTAATGCATGAGGAAACATGAATTGCATGGAAACAGCTGTGTATAGGGAAACGGCTTAAGTGAATTAGTGGCTCAATATTGTCCCTTTATACTGTATTGTCTAGTAGTAGCAGCAGTAGCAGTAGTAGTAATCAGAAAATGCCTTTTTATTTGATTTGAATATGAGTAAATTAAATAAAAAAACAATGATTGATACAATATAGAGTAAAAAAAACATGTGTGTATACTTTTTTTCTAATTGTAGTTAAGGACAAACCTTAAACTGTCCTAACATGAGTACTTCTCCCATCTCTTTATAATATCCTTCTATAGATTTCCCAGTCTAATCTCCATGTGTTTTAATGGAGCTTTGACTTTTGCTCTCTGCTGTAAGTCATAGGCCTATAGTGTATGTCAAATGTAAGAGCTACTGAATTATTAACTATTATTGATCATTACTGCCCCAAACCACTCGAGTCGCTGTTTTCTATCAAGCCATTAAAAACCCACTTAACATAACACCGACCTTGCATGCATTGACATTTCGCGGACACAACGTGACCCAGAAAACTGCACAACCATTTTAAAACAATTTGAATTTATTAGTGGTTTTAAATGGGAGCTTGTACCAGAACTGAGCAATAGCATTTACTTTAAAGGCCCATTTACACCCTTTTCTCATCTATTTTATATTATATTGTTTCCTCTTCTTTTGTTTCATTCACACATGTTTAACACACAAATCCTGCATATTTAGGCATATTTAGTTCTTCTCTCAAACGGGAAACACTCCACTTTGCGATGTCATGTGGTAATACATAGAAAGTGCTCCACTGTGTTTTTAAACTCCAAACACCTCCACTAGAGTCATTTGGATAATTTCACCCCTAGATTTGCCAATGTCTACTGAACTAAAGGTAAAAGGAGCTGTTAACTTGAAATCTACCACTTCATGACATCACAAGGTGGAACAGAGCATTTTGATCTTTGGATATGCAGACAGACTCATAATAAAGGATTACTCAAACATGTGTGAAACAAAACTCAACTTCAGGTCTGTTTTTGAGGAGGTAACAGCATTAGAACATGACTTAAAGCTCACAAGAGTACATTTTACCAATATAGATATGGCATTATTAGTGCTGTCAGGCTATTAAAAAAAAAATCTAATTACAGGATTTGTAATTAATTAATCTAATTAATCGCACTTTAAGACTGTGAGAGAGATTGAAATCGAGAGAGAGAGAAAAAGAGATTGAGAGAGAGAGATTGAGAGAGAGATTGTGAGTGAGCGAGTGATTGAGTTTGTCAGTTTTTCTGCGGTCGCTTTGCTCAATCGTTTCCCAAATTCTGCGAGCGTGGTTTGGTGGTTTGGTGAAGTGTGCACTATCACCTGTAAAGATGGAACTTGTCCGGACGTGTTTATCGTTCAAATGATCCGTCAGGCTGGAGCAGCTTCGGTGATCAGAAAATTATTTTTGACAAAAGCTCCAAATCACCCGTTCTTATTGATCGTCCCGTCTTCATTCTTTTTATAAATAAACTTGCTGTTCTGGTCCTGGCAGCGATTTGCTCGCCGCACACCAAATTTAAAATGTGCGCATTGAATTGCCACTCATAATTAATTGCGTTAATTTTTATAACACGTTAATTTGCAGCGTAATTAATTAATTAACGCATTAAAGTGACAGCCCTAGGCATTATACTTGTATATATTTCCATAGAGAATATATTCATAGAGGAAGGTGTTTGGGCAGTAAACACATATAAATATTAGATTGAGATTTAATGCCACATGTGGGACATTCTAGGCAACATCTTTTTTAAAATCTTTTTTGTTGAAAATCAAACCATGAACGCTCATATTCATCACCAGCTCCTGAAAACTAGTTGCTTAAAACTTTTTGTCTGTGTTTGCTAACGTGTTCATTGTGTCACCATGGTAACTGCAGAACATCCCCCCAGAGTGATGTCAGTTAGTGTAGTTTAACCTGTCAAATTCATTTTAAACCTTCTTTGTCCTCTGCTCTCTCAGCCTCTCAGCTCTGTTCAAATTAAATACTATTATGCTACTGCAAAATGTACCGTACATTATCTTTACAGACCGCAGACTTGTCTCACTGCCAATCCATCTGACACGACCACAGCCTGTTGAGTTGTCATGGAGACGACTTATGGGGCCTAATAACTGCACTAATGAGCCATATCCAGTTTTACTTTGTCGTCAGCAGTGGAGTTGTCATGCTCCCAACCTCTTCATTTGATTAATATCGGTTCATGAGGGAGTAAAAACGCTTAAAAGATGCCACGCAGAGATGTTATTGCTTTGGAATTTTCCGCAGTATGGCATTAAAAATATAGCTTTTTTTATTTTTATTTAAAGGTGCATTGTGTAGCTTTTCCAAATCGGTGTCATTTCTATCATCGTGAAGAAACCAAACAGACCAAGTTACAGGCCAGATCTTTGGAGAGGCGACCCCACTCACAGTCAGAATGCCTGTTTTTCTAGGTACTTTTGAGATATAAAACCACCTGTAATTTAACAAATACAAGGCAGAGCTGTTTAATGCCATACTGTGGAACATTCCATGCAGAGCAATGACATATCCATAGAAACAAGTAGCTGCCCAACCAAAAAGTTACATAGTGCACTTTTAAAGTAAGACTTACTGTGAGTATCACCTCTCCGCAGATCTGACCTGTAACTTGGTCTGCATGGTTGTTACAGTTGCTAGTGTCTATGGAAATAGACAAAATTAATGCCAAACTGTGGAGCATTCTGGGCAAAGCAATAACATCGCCATGGAGACAAGCAAACGGCATACCCTCCAATAAAAAAAATCACATAGAACATGAACACACAATAATGGAAGCTTCTTTTTATGGTATTAATAGTTTTTTGTTTAAGATTTAGCATGTCTTTTAGTTGATTGTTCTACTTTAGTCCAGGTTTAATCCTGTTTTAATACTGATTTAGTCTGTGGTTTGGTAAGATGTATTTTTACGCTATCTTTAAAAATGTAAAAATTTGAAATGTTGTGAAAATTGAATTTAACTGTCAAATAATTTCAATAAACCAAGTCATAATATATCTGCTTCCTCTTTCTTCCTAACAGTTACTACAGATCTACCATCAAAACCAGACCCATCACCATCCGACCCAGAAGATCCCATTGTCCTCTCTGACAGCGAAGGAGTGGAACTTCCAAACAATCACCATGAAACAGTAGAAGACGAAGAAGAAGAAAAGCGCCTCGAACAACAAGACCTCCAAAACAAACAAGATGGCTGCCCTCCTGATCAAACACAAGGTAATCCCACCTGCAACTCCTGCTTTTCATATAGAGTGGAATTGGTAGTGGAGCATTGTCAGCTGCTGTTTAATATTATCACTTCACTTCAATAATGTCCGTATCTGATTCCATATGGGGCTATGGTATTATTATTCTTACCCATATTACTATAGGAAGGCACTTGCTGTTTCTGTGACGATAAGATATTGAAATAAGCTTGAAAAATGCATATTGACTTGGTTCATTTGCATTCAATACATGTATATTTATTATGTTGCATTATCACTTGAGGACAGCCAAAAGGAAAAGTTATAGCTATCTCCATATACACTATATTGTCAAAAGTATTGGCTCACCTGCCTTGACTCGCCTATGAACTTAAGCGACATCCCATTCTTAATCCATACGGTTTAATATGACGTTGGTCCTTTGCAGCTATAACAGCTTCAACTCTTTTGGGAAGGCTGTCCACAGGGTTTAGGAGTGTGTTTATGGGAGTTTTTGACCACTCTTCCAGAAGCACATTTGTGAGGTTACACACTGATGTTGGATGAGAAGGCCTGGCTGTTCTATCAGGTTGAGGTCAGGACTCTGTGCAGGCCAGTCAAGTTCATCCACACCAAACTCTCTCATCCAGGTCTTTATGGACCTTGGTTTGTGTACTGGTGCACAGTCATGTTGAAGAGGAAGGGGCCATCTCCAAACTGTTCCCACAAAGTTGGGAGCATGGAATTGTCCAAAATTTCTTGGTATGCTGAAGCATTCAGAGTTCCTCTCACTGGAACTAAGGGGCCAAGCCCAGCTCCTGAAAAACAACCTCACACCATATTTCCCCCTCCTCCAAACATTACACGTGGCACAATGCAGTCAGACAAATCCCGTTCTCCTGACAACCGCCAAACCCAGACTCGTCCATTAGATTGCCAGATGGAGAAGCATGTTTTGTCACTCCAGAGAACACGGCTCCACTGCTCTAGAGTCCAGTGGTGGCATCTTTATATGACTACATCCAATGCTTTGCATTGCACTTGGTGATGTTTGGCTTGGATGCAGCTGCTCGGCCATGGAAACCCATTCCATGAAGCTCACTGTTCTTAAGCTAATCTGAAGGCTGAAGTTTGGAGGTCTGTAGTGATTGACTGCAGAAAGTTGGCGAACTTTGCGCACTATGGGTGTCAGCATCTGCTGACCCCACCCTGTCAGTTTACGTGGCCTACCACTTTGTGGCCGAGTTGCTGTTGTTCCCAATCACTTCCATTTTGTTATAATACCACTGACAGTTGACTGTGGAATATTTAGGAGAGAGGAAATTTCACGACTGGACACAGGTGGCATCCTATCACAGTACCACACTGGAATTGACTGAGGTCCTGAGGGTGACACATTCTTTCACAAAATTTGCAGAAACAGTCTGCAGGCCGAGGTGCTTGATTTTATACACCTGTGGCCATGGAAGTGATTTCCATTATTTGGATGGGTGAATGAAGACTTTCAGCAATATAGTGTACTTCATGACATCACAAGGTGGACCCGAGTATTTTGAGCTTTGGAGATATAGACAGACTGGATTACTCAAACATATGTGAATGAAACAAAACACAACTCCAGGTCTGTTTGTGAGGAGGCAACAACATTATATCATGCCTTAAAGCTCATAAGAGTCAATTTTATGTAATTTGGACCTTTAAGTACTAGTAGTAGTAGTAATAGCAGTTGTGGTGTTGAATTTGTTATAGAAATAGACAAAATGTTATTGTTACCTCATGAATCTATGAGGATCGACCTCATATTCCTATATGTGTTGCCATTTGAATTGTAAAGCAGTTATATATTTTTATTACACAATCCATCCCCTTTTTTCTCTGCTTTGACAGTTTGTTGAAATTCTTTTTGTTCTTCTCTTTTTCTGACTAAAGGTTCTTTAAAAAAAAACAAAAAAAAAACTTTTTAAAAACATTACATTGGCACCCTGAGTCACTCACAGCTTCATGTCCTCAAGCTACCCCAGTCACAAATATAATTCAACTTCGTTCTCACAAAAACTGAAAATAAATATGCAAATTAGCTCCCCTATCGTTAGAATCTTCCATTGTCTCCACAGTAACAGCATTTTAGCATAGCATTTAGAAAGTGTATGTTTTATTTCATTAGTGTACCCTTTAAGGATGATATGTCAGTTCCGAGAGTGGTTCCAGTATATTAATGCCATACTGTGGAACATTCTATGCAAAGATATAGTAACTCATCAACAACAATGTAGAAAAGAATGTGGTACCCTCTGATGAAAGAAAAGTTGCATAGTGCATCTTTAAATATGCAAGTTTCTTTTTGTGGTTCTAATATGTTTTTGTTGAAAAAAATTTATTTCTTCAAATTAGAGACGGTGTAATCCCCTTTTTGAAGATGCATTGTGTAATTTTTCTGGTGGAGGGTCGGTCAGATGGTTTTCTCCATTGAGATGTCATTGCTTCATCTGGAATGTTTCAGTGTTTATTTATTTATTTATTTGACAGGGACAGTGCAATCAGACATACACTCAACAAAAATATAAACGCAACACTTTTGTTTTTGCTCCCATTTTTCCTGAGATGGACCCAAAGATCCAAAATTCACTCCAGATACACAACACTACCATTTCTCTCAAACATTGTTCACAAATCTGTCCAAATGTGTGACAGCGAGCACCTCTGCCCCGCCGAGACAATCCACCCCACCTCACAGGTGCGCCACATCAAAATGCCGATCCGACATCATGACCAGTGCACAGGTGTGCCTTAGATTGCCCACAATAAAAGGCCACCCCGAAATGTGCATTTTTTTTTGCTTTATTGGGGGTCTGGGGACTCAGAACCAGTCAGTATCTGGTGTGACCACCATTTTCCTCATGCAGTGCAACACATCTTCTTCGCATAGAGTTTATCAGATTGTCAGTTGTGGCCTGTGGAATGTTGGTCCACTCCTCTTCAAAGGCTGTTATGGACGAAGAACACAGGTGCATTTTATTGATGGCATTTTGAATGCACAGCGATACCGTGATGAGATCCTGAGGCCCATTGTTGTGCCATACATCCATGAACATCACCTCATGTTTCAGCAAGATAATGCACAGCCGCATGTTGCAAGGATCTGTACACAATTCTTGGAAGCTGAAAATGTCCCAGTTCTTGCATGGCCAGCATACTCACCGGACATGTCACCCATTGAGCATGTTTGGGATGTGCTTGACCGGCGTATACGACAGCGTGTACCAGCTCCCACTAATATCCAGCAACTTCGCACAGCCATTGAAGAGGAGTGGACCAACATTCCACAGGCCACAACTGACAATCTGATAAACTCTATGTGAAGATGTGTTGCACTGCATGAGGCAAATGGTGGTCACACCAGATACTGACTGGTTCTGAGTCCCCAGACCCCCAATAAAGCAAAAAAATGCACATTTCAGGGTGGCCTTTTATTGTGGGCAGTCTGGGGCGCACCTGTGCACTGGTCATGATGTCGGATCGGCATCTTGATGTGGCGCACCTGTGAGGTGGGGTGGATTGTCTCGGCGGGGCAGAGGTGCTCGCTGTCACACATTTGGACAGATTTGTGAACAATGTTTGAGAGAAATGGTAGTGTTGTGTATCTGGAGTGAATTTTGGATCTTTGGGTCCATCTCAGGAAAAATGGGAGCAAAAACAAAAGTGTTGCATTTATATTTTTGTTGAGTATAGTTACAGAACAGAGCTTGCAGCTGATGTGATGCAGACAGAGTTTAGCAAATGCTCATTTTCAACCCTCGTCCCTGGTTGAGACATAAAATCTAAAGTACATATAAAAAATACAATTTGATCTATATAAATGCAGTAGTGCAAAGACATGTAACACTCACTCATTCACTCACTCGGCTGATTCATTCACTCATTCTAACACTATTTACACATGGGTACAGCTTTGGTTTATCTTGAGCCAAGATTTAAGTTTAAAGGTGAACAGTTTCAACTTGCAGATGGAATGGGCCTGTAATTGATTAAATCTAAAATAGATCTATTTATTGCCATACTGTGGAACATTCCAGGCAGAGCAATGACATCTCCATAGAAACAACCATTGTCCACTCCCATCATATTTCCTTATTGTCCACTCCCATCATATTTTCTTAGGTCCCCCACCATACACCTTCTCAATTATGCAGGGTGTATTATTGCAAATTAAGACCTCGGTTACAGTAAGGCTGTCTCCCAGGGATACGCAAAGCAATAAATCGCGCTAATTACAAAGAACTAATTACGGTGAGCAATATTAAGAATGGCCGCGCTGCTGAAATGCTAGGCTTGCATAGTCTTAAGTAAAGCTGGTGACCTGGGTGCTGCCTGTGTATTTGCTAAAGGAAGAGGCATTTAAGGTCAGAATTAATGTAGGATTTTAGAGATTTGTGGGGTCATTTTGGGTTATGAAACATTTTTAACATTATATAATATGATTATAACCAACATAGTTGTGCAATTCAAAGGACACAAATAAGGGACTTTTGAATTGTGGGAAATGAACTGTTTGTTTTTCCCGTGTCCATGGAGACGATGCAAGAGGCTAGCTAAGGAGCCAGCTCTGGGCATTTGAGATGCTACAGGCTTCTTACACCACATGTGGCAGTAAATGTGGCAGAAGTCCTTCCAGAGAAAATACTCAGATCAGACATGGATCTGTAGGCTCTACCTGACCAGACCAGTCCTCCTAGTAAACTGCATTGAGACCTTTGACTCTCTCTCCCTCATAAAAGTGCATTATGCAACTTTTTCAGTTTGAGGGTCAGCCACTTGCTTGTTTCCATGGAGATGTTGCTTTGCTTGGAATGTTCCACGGTAAATCTTGCGTTTATTTTGTAAGAGAAGTTTCTAATGCTCAAATATACTGGGAGAAACATGCAGTTACATTACAGTGAATGGGATTGCCTCTCCACAGATCTAACCTTTGGTGTCACCCGCTTCTCTCCATGGAGATAGCTTAGTAGCCCATAATACCATACTGTGTAATATTCTGGGCAAAGCAGTAACATCTTCATGGAGACAAGAGAAAAGTTACCCAGTGCGCCTTTAATATTATCTTGTCGACAATATATTACACATCTCTAGTTGAGCTTTCCTCTGACCACATGCATTGAGATAATTTAAAAAAAAATTGTGAAATGAAATGAAATCCTTTGACTTTTATCCAGACAGTGGCGAGGCTCTGGTTTTAAAGTCCATGTAACTTCAAAGGAGAAATAGACCTGTTAACAGCCAGGTTATCACTCCCTATTAGCTTCTAACATCTTTAGAACAGTGTGGAACAGCTCTCTGACCACTGCTTTTTAACCGGATCTGAGCACGCCATCTCCCCCTGACATCTCAATGCAAGGCGGACACTCAGAATTCCCAGCGTTCCTGAATGTAACCCTACCAAACCAATGTACCACTGCTGTTTCTTCCTGTTGTGCTTTCTACCTTCAAAAAAAAAAAAAAAAAATCAAAGGTTAACTCACTTCTCTTTTAAAAACATTCTTTCTAACCTGACTGGAGCCGGGAGATAAAAGCTACACCGGTGATCACAAATGGCACCTCTAAAGACTCACAGCCGGATACCATTTTGGGACCCCGCCAAGTCCTTTGGTGGTTTCTATGGCAACTGCTAATATCTGTCTATACATCTGTTTTTATTTTCATCCATCTCATCACGGTCTGTGTGATCCTTTGCTTCACTCAAAGTACTCACAGTCTATATCTGCTGGTACAACTAGGTTGATTTAACTGCTAATTTAATATAATGGTTAACTGCTAATAATATCTATCTCATTATTATTGTGTCCTTGGGCAAGACATTTTAGCTCTCCACAGATCTGCCTTGTAACTTGACCTAGTGACGAGAGACTGGAGATAGTTAAGTTAAATGGCATGTTGTGGAAAATTCCAGGTAAAGTTAATGATAATAATAAATGGGTCAGATTTATATATAGCGCTTTTTGGACACTCAAAACTGCTTTACTGTGCATTATTCATTCACTCCACACTCGCTGGTGGTAAGATACTATTGTAGCCACAGCTCACCAATCACACATCACTTTCATACCAGGCAATGTGGGCGAAGTGTCTTGCCCAAGGACACAACAACAGTTTTTGTGGCACCTGAGTAGTCCCAGTAGTCTCCCATCCAAGTAGGGAAATTAGTCTCCATCATTTGACCCATAATTCAGTGATATTGGGTTAAACCTGTGAGGAGCAGTGGAACCATCTCCAGATCTTGAGCTAGTCTTGGTCAGGACTGTTTTAACTGGAGGATTTGACCTATGGTGCAAGTTTTTGATAGTTATAAAAATTACAGTTTTATAAAATTAAAAGTGTGCATTGCTTCATTCCCACTTGACTTCTAAACGTTTTAAGCTCCAAATATCACCTCCTCCCTCTCTTTCTGTGTCTCTCTCCCTCCTTCTCTCCTTCTCCCTCTCTTCCTCTCTCACCTGTGAATGGAGCAGAGCTGGACACAGAGGAGAAGTGATTGCTTGTCTCCACGGTGACAGGAAACTAATCTCAACGCAATCAAGGAGTGTGGGCGTCCTGAAACTGAACATTTGCTTCTCAAACCCGCCATTAGCGCGCCTCCCTGACCCCACAGGTCACTTTTATTGGACAACTGCGGTGATGCGAATTAAACCCACGCTGATACAGACTGATGGGGCTAAATAACAAAGTAAGAACTATCTACATGCACACTTCAGGCTCCACTCTGTTAGATAGATGATCAGCCAAAATATTGAGACAACGGACTGGTGGGCTCTTGGTTTAGTCCTGGTTTAGTCCTGGTTTAGTCCTGGTTTAGTCCTGGTTGATGGGTCTAAGTAACAAAGTAAGAACTAGCTACATGCACAGTTCAGGCTCCACTGTGTGAAGATCATAGACTATAAAAAAGTGGACTAAGCAAGTGTGACGTCACCCATAGCATTCAGCTCTACTCAAATGAAGCTCCGGATACAGAAGCGAATTTGGAGCCAGACTCCATAATTGGAAATCTGACCGCAAGTATCATAGCAACCACAAGGACCAATCATGATTGAGGTTATTAAATGTGCCCGCCCTTCTCACCGGAAAGCGGGAATGGGGCTTATTTAGCAACAAAACGTGCTAGCTGTCAATCAAACTGTTGTTAACGCTAGTGGGAGCGATCTCTGGGAATGAAGGCTTCTGATTGGTCCATTAATTATGTTCATATCTTGATTTAGGAATAAAATAGTGAAATGAAAAGGATAATGTACAGCGGGTTAATACGAACATATTAATATCAAAATGACGAGGCTCACAGCAGCAGTTACAGAGAGAGATCCAATGTTACAAGATCCCAATGTAAGCCAGTTGGAGCCAGAGTCAGAAGCAGCTGGAAGAGCCTCCTGGAGAACTTCCTATTTGGAACGCGGTGGCTGGCTAGCGCATTAGCTATGCCCACTTATATATACGGTCTATGGTTAAGATAGACTAATGACATTTTTCTTGATGGTTATGATGCTGAATTGTATTTTA
Source organism: Paratrypauchen microcephalus (assembly GCA_036785185.1). NCBI lineage: Eukaryota > Metazoa > Chordata > Actinopteri > Gobiiformes > Gobiidae > Paratrypauchen > Paratrypauchen microcephalus. The sequence goes on along the minus strand of JAVJIX010000043.1, from coordinate 6,478,312 downwards.
GAGGATTATAATACTGATGAATTTGATGTACATAAAGTAAGTGTACATTTGAGAGGATACTGAGGACAATGATTTTGAGTATTTTTAAGATAATGATGAATTTGAAATCTTGTATTTATGGAAATTAGAATGAATTAATTTTGATTGTTTTAAAGGTCCCATGGCATGAAATTTTCACTTTCTGAGGTTTTTGAACATTAATGTGAGCTCCCCTACCCTGTTTAGGCCCCTCCCCATGGTTAAAAGTTGCGAAATGTCTAAACTGAGCATTTGCGATCCTTTTCTGCGTTACAAAAAATCGGAGCTCAAACAGGCGATTTTGAACAAGGCACCTTATTGACGTCAGATCGAAAAAAGAAATGCAAATGCAGTTCCACCCCCGTCTGTCGGTACTCAGCGTCTCTGTAAATCACGCCCAGAGAGTTTGGACCGCGAATGCGCTAGGCAATGCGAAATGCGTTTTTTTATTTGCCTGGAGGCACGTCCGAGTGTTTCTAGGCTCGGAAGTCCTTTATCTGAGCCTCTGGACCTTTGAACAGCAGTGGTTTAATTTTATTTTATGCGGAAATATGTTTATTTTTCAATGGAACGCTTCAAATCTCTCCCACCATGCAAAAACAAGGAAATGGATCAGCTGAGGGCTCAGAGCGAGAGGGAGAGTTTGGCCACGCCCCCACCCTCTACTATTGGCCAGCTCCTTTCTCCTCATTTGCATTCAAGCAACAACGCCCATTATAGAGTGTTCAGAGTGAGAAAAATTACTCTTTCTCAGCTTATCTCTGTTTCTCATGTTTCTCATGAGTGTTGATTTTGAAGAAGGATTCATTTACAGTATTAGGGAACCATTAAGGAGCCAAAGCATCAAGAAGTACCATGTCATGGGATCTTTAAATGTTTAATGATTAATTGGATTGCGGTTTCTTTAAAGGGCCACTAAACATCAAAATTACGTTTTTCTTCTGATTAGCTGTGTAAATGGGTTTAAAATGGAAGTATACCTATCCCTGCCCTTATTTTGGCATGTTAGTACAAATTTGTTAAAAATCTGACTTTTAGGTTAAAAGCTGTGTCTGTACCGACCTCTTTACAGTCAACTATGGCACCACATTTGAATTTTCAGGTTGGACTAATGGCCGCCAATGAGTCAGATGCAGAGTTATTACGTGACAAGCACAACCAATGGCGGTCCACGGGCGGTACATGAGGAGTCCCACACCTGCTCCCCCAAACCTGCCGGGCACCACCCATTCTAGAGGATTTTTCAAATTTTGCTTAGGGGCGGAGTAAAACTTCAAGAGTGTGTTTAATGGCTCTTTAAGGAGACACTGTGTGAGTTGGTCTAATGTAAACAGTTTCTTTAATGCCTGTGTACCTGCCCAATTACTGCAGATGGAAAGTACTTTGTAGCTAAATCTGGCGCAAAGCATCTATTCTCTCTGAGATTAATGTTTTCTGTGCACTGCCCTTGTTTTAAATAAAAATAATAAAAAATAGAAGATCAGCTAAAATATTGTGACAACTGACTGGTGGGGTGTCTCTTGTAACCAGTGATCAGTTTGACTTGGTTTAGTCCTGGTTTTAGGCCTGGTTTAGGTCTGGTTTAGTCTGGTGTAGTGAACTAAATCCAAGATAGATAAGATTAAGGCCCTACTACATTAAAGGCAAAACAATATCGTTTCATCTTGATTTAGTTTGAGTTAAGTTCTGGTTTAGTCCTGGTTTATTCCTGGTTTGGTCCTGGCTTAGTCCTGACAGTTCAGGTTTAGTCCTGATAGTCCCGCTGTTGTTGGTTTAGTCCTGGTTTAGTCCTTGTTTAGTTCTGGCTAGTGGTGCTCAAATTGCAAGACAGGTAGTTTTTCTCCCCAATAACAATTTTTACAACACTACGTCCAGCTACTTTTCCCACAAACTCCCTAAACCATCTCTGCTCAGGAAAATCACCAATATTTTCTGTTTCCATCTTTTGCTTCGATCCGGGCCCAGAACCCAAGATGAGTCAGTCCAATTAGCCTGTGTGTTGTCTAGCTGTTGTGGTAAAAAAAAAACACGGCTCTTCCCTGGGGTTGTTTTGAAGTCACTGCTCATAGGGCCTAAGTGACAGGCTAATAAGACAGGCTCTGTAAGATGAATTGCCCCCATCCCTTAAATGCCCCACTTAAAGCCTCCGCCATCGCCCATCGCGTTCCTGCACTGCAAAAACCAAACACACGATTGAGGCGAGAAAGTGCTTACAGCTAATAAGCCTGCCTCTGAGCAATCCTGCACAATTCTCCTTTTGTTTTCTGTGTAGGAAGAGAGTGGGGAGGTACACTGTGTTATCTGCTGCATGGGGTAGGGTTTTAGAGTTTAGACCTGGTTTAGTTCTGGTTTAGTCCTGGTTTAGTCCTGGTTTAGCTTCCCTCTGCACAATGTTCCTTTTGTTTTTTGTTTTTGTAGGTAGAGAGTGGAGAGGTACACTGTTTTATCTGCTGCATGGGGTGGGATTTCATGGTTTGGACCTGGTTTAGTTCTGGTTTAGTCCAGTTTTAGTTTTTGTCTTGGTATAGTCCTAGTTTTGTTGGGCTGTTGTTGGGCTGTAGGGCTGTTTTAGTCCTTGTCTAGTTCTGGTTTAGTCATGGTTTAGTCCCAATTTTGTCCTGGTTAGTCTTGGTTTAATCCTGGCTTAGTTCTGGTTGTTTGCTGTTCACTAGTTAACATTTAGTCATGGTTTAGTCCCAATTTTGTCCTAGTTAGTTTAGTTTAGTTTTGGTTTATTTCTGGTTTAGTCCTGATTTACAGTAGTCCTGGTTTAGTCTTGGTTTAATCCTGTCATAGCTCTGGTTGTTTGCTGTTCACTGGTTCACATTTAGTCGTGGTTTAGTCCTGATTTTGTCCTAGTTAGTCTTGGTTTACTTCTGCTTAAGTCCTGTTTTAGTCCTGCTTCAATCCTGTTTTTGTTCTCGTTTAGTCGTCATTAGTCCTGGTTTAGTCCTCTTTAGTCCATTTAGAAACGTAGTCTATGGTTAATAGTTAATAACAACAAAGTCCACTGAACTGCCCTGTGTTGTGACCAGAGGCATATTTTGATGATTTCCGAGCTTTCTCTCAACATCCACATTGTGTTTTCTTTGTTTTGGTCCCGATTCTCCCCCTACGAGGTCCATACTTCAGCGCACAGACTTCACTGGTATTGTTTGGAGATGATACTTGTTAGTAGTGCCCTCAAAATGTTATTGGTGAAGTAAAGTGGTCCAATCCACCTGCATCTCTCCAGCCCTGAGTATCCAAACACTGTGGACCTGAGCCATAGAAAACACCACCACTGAGAGAGACAAACACAGGTCCAGGTTTAGTTCTGGCTTGGTTCTGGTTTAGTCTTTGTCTTTGTCAAGTTTAATTTTGGTTTAGATTTGGTTTAGTCTTTGTTTAGTCCTGGTTATAGTTCTATTCAGTCTTAGTTTAGTCCTGGTTTAGTTCTGGTATAGTTCTGGTTTAGTCTGAGTTTAGTCCTGGTTTAGGCCTTGTCTAATCCTGGTTTCATCCTGGTATAGTTTTACTTTAGTCTTAGTTTAGTCCTGGTTTGATGATGGTATCTAGTTTAGCCTTAGATTAGTCCTGGTTTCGTTCTGGTATAGTTCTAGTTTAGTCTTAGTTTAGTCTTGGTTTGATCCTGGTATAGTTCTAGTTTAGCCTTAGATTAGTCTTGGTTTCCTTATGGTTAAATCCTGCTTTAATTCTGTTTTACTTCTGGATTAATCCTGATATAGTTCTGGTTTAGTCTTGAGTCTAGTTCAGATTTAGCTCTGGCTAAGGTCTGGTTGAGTCCTGGTTTAGGTTTAGATTAGTCCTGGTTTCATTATGTCTTAGTCCTGATATAGCCATAATTTTGTTTAGGTCTGGTTTAATCCTGGTATAGTCCTTGGTTAGTCATGGTTTAGATTTGGTTTAGTCCTTGTGCAGTCCTAGTTTAGTTCTGCCTCTAGTCTTGTTTAGTTCTGTAAACTACTGGTTAAAATTCCTCCAAATGATATTTCAATTTGAGATGGTACTTGATATCCATGCCCTTAAAACGACCTGCAAAATGGCCCAGTCCAATTCACAGACTGTGTACCAGAGCCTCGGAAAATTGCACCGGTGAGAGTGACAAACATAAAAATGAAGGATATGGGAGTGGGACATGATAGGTCAGGGGGAAGAAATATGAGCGTAATCCTGCCCGGAAAAACACAAGCCGTGAACACAACATCAGCTGTAAATGTCTTTGTTGAAATAAAAACCTATGTGATTTAATGGTACACACATGGATACAGAAGCGCTACAGAGGGCAGAGGAATCCAACAGGCAAGGAAAGATTGGAAAGACCTGTGTATGTGTATCAGAAATATCGAAAAATAGATAATATCGTAACTGCTGTTTCAGAGATACGCAGGATTAAAGGTGCTGTGCCTGATTTTTACTGTTTGCAGAGTTTGCAGTGGTCCAAAGTTATTCCTCACTTACCTTATGCATTCAGAAAGTCCTAATCATTCAGAGACCAGAGTGGAGTTTTGCCGTCGCCGCAAAGCTAACAACAAATAGCATGCTAACTGCGCACTTCCTGATTCTGACAATTTACCCCAAGAGCTGCTTTTAAAATATATTTGTACAAATTTTCAGCCTAATTATTCAGTGTGATGAGTTGAAGTACTTTTCAAAACTCCCAGAGATCCGTATGGAGTTTTGCCGTGATGGTAACTCTAACATTAACTATGCTATTACATACTTACTGATTATTGGACAATAAAATGCTTCCTATGATTCAAATATGGTCTAAAACAGAGGTCCCCAACCTTTTTTGCACCACGGACCGGTTAATATCACCCAAAATTTTCACGGACCGGGGGGGTGGTGGGAGTGCACGTAGATATTGGCGGATAAATACCACAAAATAAAATTATGCGAACAACACAAGAACTGTGGCATATTATAAATATAATAATAATGGTGAATCCACTGTGTACTTGTATGTAATCATGGAATCACCTGTTGCGATAAATCCATATTTCAAGTAGGTCTCCTGGTATTGTCTGTTAAATCCAGCTTTTGTTTTCTTAGTGGTCATAAACTCTTGACTTCTGTCTCCTCACTGGGCCTTTTCCCCTTTGCAAAGACATTTTCCGAAGATGTCTGTTTTTTCCTCATTTTGTTGGCATGTGGGTTTAATATTAACGTACGTTCACAGCCTGAAGTGACCCAAATCAGATTTTTTCACCTCTATGCGAAGCGTAATGAAGTTGACTCGATGTTTGCTTCTTTAGATCTTAATACGGGAATGTTAAACCACGAATATCAAGCGAACGTCAAACATCGAGCCAACTTCATTACGCTCTCTTTTCGGAACACGGATGGACCACTCAAAATGAAGGGGGGGAATGAGCCACCGCGGCCCAGTACCACATGGCTCACAGACCGGTTCCAGTCCGGTGGTTGGGGACCACTGGTCTAAAGGATGGTGGTGTAGCAGGTTAAGCTTTTGTCCAGGAACCGGGCGGTGTTTGTTCACAATTTCGCTTGAGTACATCCAGTTGTTTTGTCCCTGGGAGGATTGTCATAAAATAATCATGAGGTGCAATATGTAACTTTTTGGTTGGGGGTTCATCACTTGCTTGTTTCTATGGAGATGTCATTGTTCTGCCTGGAATGTTCCACAGTATGACATTAAAGAGCTCTATTTTACATTTACAGTGGTCCCTCGCTATATCGCGGCTCACTTTTCACAGCCTCGCTGTTTCGCAGATTTTTTTTATTCCAATTTTTTTAATAGTGTATCAATGCGCATTGTGTTCTGCGTCCTGATTGGCTAAGGGACTGTAGACCTTTGCTGATTTGTCAGTCCTTCTCCTATGTGTCGTGTCTCTTGTACAGTACAGAATGTGTTCAGTTTGCCAGATTTATATAAACGTTCGATCGCTTCAGTGTGACTCTGAAGTGCTGTTTGCAAGTTTTCTCCCCGACAAAACCCACAATGTCGACGAAACGTTCTCAAATATAATCGAAGGTGGCATGTCTGTTTATAAGAATCTTCTCACCCAAAAGAAAAAAGAGCGCACTCGGAAAAAGACGCCTGCACCAAAGAGCAAGGATGAAGAGGCGCGGCCAGAGGAACTGTGAAATACACGCGTCACTATTAATACATTTTTTGGTTGAAAATCTACGAAAGTTTGAGTGTTTAAACGAGAGAGAAATGTGAGAAAACGTTAATGCCAGTCTGAGAAAAGTGTCGAATGTGTGTGGTGAGGTGTTTACAGCCTTAAAACATGTAGAATAATTGTAAAATATAAAGCTGACTACTTTGTGGATTTCGCTTATCGTGGGTTATTTTTAGAACGTAAATCCCGAGATAAACGAGGGACCGCTGTATTCAGTCGCATGTGGTTTTATAGCTAAAAAATACCTAGAAAAACAGGCATTCTAACTGTGAGCGGGGTCGCCTCTCCACAGATCTGACCTGTAACTTGGTCTGGTTTGGTCTCCATGAAGATAGAAAGGTTTAATGCCATACTGTGAAACATTCAAGACAAAGCAATAACATTTCTGTTTAGAAAAGCATTTGATGGGCCCTCCACCAAAGTTATACAATGCACCTTTAAGATTATTAAAGAATTAAAAATAGCAACTGGGCCTGAATCTTTCTTAATAAACTCTTTGTTCATTATGAATTAAGTCTTTGCTCATGCTATACTAAGACTAATTTAAGTGTAGCTATTTGTAGTGTAGTGTAGAGTATTTAGTTACTAAGGCAATGTTTTACTTTGAATTTTTCCATGTTAACTTATGACTTCTAATACTTCTAAGACTTCTAACTATAATATAAGAAACCACATCTTCTTCCTAGCTGTGTAATGGTTCTAATGTAGTTCTCTAATTGGCCCTTTCTAATCCTCCATTTCTTTATTTTAACAAACTAAAACTTCTAATTAGACCAACTTTAGATGCATAGGTTTGCCTTCCTGTTTTCTAAGCTTGTTTAATACACACATTTATTTGTACAAAAGAAAACTAAGGGAGTATAATACTACTTTTATTTAGTGTTTAGTGTCGTAATACTAAAATTTCAAACTCGATTTTGATACTAAGGAATAGACTTGATACTCAATACTGATTCCTATACCACTATTATATTAAAAACACTATTTTTGTGATTTTTAACATTAAATCATAATACTTTCGTTTCTGTTTCCATGTGATCTTATATCTGTGTAATCCTCAGTGGTTCAGGTAGGTTCCATAGTGGTCCATGGGCGTATACTAGTCTATGTGCTCTTATACTTGTTCTGGTACAGCTCAAGATCATTCTAAAGCTGTTCAGGAAAGTTTCATTTCTGTCCTGTGAACGTGACTTTTTATGTATGATTTTGGATACAGGGTCGACACATGGACCATAGAGAATAAACCCACAACCTCATCTAAAAATATCAAAAAGTGTCCTAAAATTGCATTACACTACATATATTTGTGACTATTGCAAAACAAAACAAAAATCTCATCAATCTGAATTTCTCGTAACATAATCTCATACTTGTCATTGTGAATGTCAGATCTTGGCTGCGTCAATAAATGTGGTAATTAAAAAGAGAGACAAAACAGCTCTCGTAATGATTTCCTGTGACAGTTATAAATGGATCTTTGCTACTGTCCACCACCAACATTTTATTTGGACTAGGCTCTGGTTTAGTCCTTGTCTAGCCCTGGTTTCATTCTGGTTTAATCCTGATATAGTCCTTAGTTCTATAGCTGTGGTTTAATCCTGGTTTAGTTTTGGTTTGTCTTGGTTTAGTCCTGGTTTATTTCTGATTGAATCTTAGTTTAGTCCTGGTTTATTTCTGGTTGAATCTTAGTTTAGTCCTGATTTAGTCCTGGTTTAGTCTTAGTTTAGTCCTTGTCTAGCCCTGGTTTCATTCTGGTTTAATCCTGATATAGTCCTTAGTCCTATAGCTGTGGTTTAGTCCTGGTTTAGTTTTGGTTTAATCTTAGTTTAGTCGTGGTTTATTTCTGGTTGAATCTTAGTTTAGTCCTGATTTAGTCCTGGTTTAGTCTTAGTTTAGTCCTTGTCTAGTCCTGGTTTCATTCTGACTTAGTCCTGATGTAGTCCTAGTTTATCTTAGTTCTATAGTTGTGGTTTAGTCCTGGTTTAGTTCTGGTTTAGTCTTAGTTTAGTCCTGGTTTATTTCTGGTTGAATCTTAGTTTAGTCCTTGTTTATTTCTGGTTAAATCTTAGTTTAGTCCTGATTTAGTCCTGATTTAGTCTTAGTTTAGTTCTTGTCTAGTCCTGGTTTCATTCTGACTTAGTCCTGATTTAGTCCTAGTTTATCTTAGTTCTATAGTCGTGGTTTAGTCCTTGTTTAGTTTTGGTTGAATCTTAGTTTAGTCCTGGTTTCATTCTGGCTTAGTCCTGATGTAGTTCTAGTTTCGTTGAGTCTTGGTTTAGTCTTGGTTTATTACTTACTCAATTCTTGCTTAGTCCTGATAATAGTCCAACTTTAGTTCTAGTATAGTTCTGGTTTAGTCCTGGTTTAGTTTTAGTTAAGTTTAGTTCTTGTATGGTTCTGGTATTGTTCTGGTTCAGTCATTCTCTTGTCGAATAACATTACAGTATTGTATTGATCCCAGGCTCCTAATGTGTGCATTGTGTCTCCCTGGTAACTGCTGAACATTCCGCTATATAGACACACATGTAGAACACACCCAGCGTGTCACTATAAAGCATCAGTACTGTACTGTAGGACATCCCAAACAAGGTTATGACATCCCCACAATGACAGATGCGACACCAGAAAAGTTACACAGCTCACCTTTAAAAAACAAAACAAACATATTCTCCAATGTTGCCCCATAGAAACAGCACACGTCCCTCTCCCCCATTAGCCTGGGCTGGTCCGTCTGTTCCCAAGACAAAATGTGCTTTTGTGGACACTGATTTAAGAGCAGTATTATGTCAGTGTTATAGGTCATTGTCCAAACGAGCTGTGGTCCTCTCATTCTCACAGCTCTGACCTTTGCTGGAGCCATGAACAAGCTGACATTAAGGGCCCTGCTCCCACTCGCTCCACCAAACATCTCTCCTCTCTTCCCTTCCTCCGTCGTCTGTGGTGACTCGTCATTTCATCCTTCTCTCTCTCTCCTCTTTCTGTGTCTCTTTCTCTTTCACTTGTTTTGGTACAAATGATCACTGGTCACTCTTATTTGTTCCTGTACCTGATTTTTAGTGTCTTAACATGCAAAACAGAATTCATCCTAATTATTCACAGTGATGAGTTTATAAGCACTTTTCACAACTTTCAGAGGCTGGAGCAGAAAAACAGCGTGCACCTCCTGATTCTCTGACAATAAAACACTTTATTAATAGATGCAGACTGCACATAGCAGACTTACTTTGACCTTAAGATCTGTTTATACAATAAATCTGGACTGGGACAAGACAACTTTTGCTATAGTTCAGTATAAATAATAGAATAATATAGAATTGGACCTTACTTCATCCTTCTCTCTCTTTCTCTCTCTCTTTCTCTCTCTCTTTCTCCCTCTCAGTCTGTCTTTCTGTCTGTACCTCCCTCTCTTCCTCTCACTTTCTCTCCCCTTCTTTCCTTCTCTTTCTCTTTCTCTTCTGTCTCTCTCCCCCTTTCCATCTCTCTCCCTCTTTCGCTCGTTGCCTTTCCGCCATCTCTTCAGTTAAAATAAATTGGCCAGTTGCAGTCAGATAAATTGTTGTGTGTTGTGATATAAAACAGGACAGGAAACCGTGGGTTGTGGGTTGTTGGGGAGAGAACAGATCAGGAGCTAATTTGTATCAGCGTTTTTAGGGTTAAAGTCAACTCTGATCTGTGTCCATATCAAAATAACTGGGACAAACTAAAGACAAATCATAAAAATACATATAGGGGAATGCTGAGATGCGCTGTCTTCTAACATGGATAAAAAACATTAAAACTTCTGGGTTGCCTTTAAAAATACAGTAAACCCAAAGTATTTTTATATTGTTGCTGATATTTTGTCATGTTTCAAGTAGTGCTGTCAGGCGATTAAAAAAATTAATCTAATTAATTACAGGATTTGTAAAAAAAAATCACATTTTAAGAGTGTGAGAGAGATTGAGAGGAAGAGATAGAGAGAGAGAGAGATTGTGAGTGAGTGATCGAGCGAACGAACCCACTTTGTAATTGAGTTTGTCAGTTTTTAAGTGTTTGCTTTGCTCATTTGTTTCCCAAATTCTGCGAGTGTGGTTTGGTGGTTTGGTGGTTTGGTGAAGTGCAGACGTGTTTTGCGTTCAAATGATCTGTCAGGCAAAAAACTACTGTTAGACAAAAACTACAAATCACCGCGTTCTTGTTGATAGTCCCGTCTTCGTTCTTTTTATAAATAAACTTGCCGTTCAAAGGCCCTGGCAGCGATTTGCTCACCGCACGCCAAATTTAAAATGCGTGCGCATTGAATTACCGCTCATAATTAATTGCGTTAATTTTTATAATGCCTTAATTTGCAGTGTAATTAATTAATCTAATTAACACGTTAATCTGACAGCCCTAGTTTCAAGAAATTAAAAATGCATTCAAGATACGTGAAAAGTCCCTCAGTCGTCCAGGTAGATTCAAGATACAATATTTTAGCACGTGCTATCACAAACAAATGCTAAATGGATATGTTCAATGCCATAGTGCGGAACATTCCAGGCTAAGCAATAACATCTCCATGGAAACAAGGCGCTAAACCAAGTACGAAGTGCAGCATGTGCAGTTCAAAGGACACAAGTAAGGGACTGTTGAATTGTTTGAAATGAGCTGTTTGTTTAAGGAGCTAGCTATGGAGATTTGAAATGCTACAGGCTTTTTAGATCAAATGTGGGAGAAGACCTTCCTGAAGATGTACTAAGAGACCTTACAGAGGAAATACTGGAATGGCCCATTTCCTTGACCTTTCCTCATGTGTTCACCTGGCGCCCCCTGGAGGCTGCTGTGACGCTGCAGAACACAGAAGAGAGACACTTTTGTCCTGGGGGCTCTTCCTCTCCACAGATCCGCTGACCCTCCCTGACCAGTCCTCCTGTTAAACTACACTGAGACCTTTGACTGAGACACAAAGGGCACTGAGAAGCGCAGTGGAAATGTCGTAACTTGAATTTCCCTCCCAGGATCAATAAAGCCTCTGTTTCGCTTTATCTCTTTCTCACCTCACTCTTATTCCCTTCCTTAATCACTGCAATTCACTCAGTATCCCCTCCAATATACAATAACAATAAAACAATATAAATAATAGAATAATACAGAATTTCATTATGGTTAAAATATGTGTTCTGCTGGTGTAGTTACAATAGTTGGGTTCATTTCTAATACAGAGTCCATCATGAATGCCTCAGTGGCTGCTTATTGTATTTCTGTGCTTCAGTCTACACTCACAGCTAACAGACCTCAACAAATAACTTGACGTTGCTGCACCAACTTGTTTTAGAAAATGTCACCGATAATTACGTTTCATTTCTGGGGCCGCTGTAATGAAATGCTTCAGAAGTCATAAATCGTACATGCAAATATGTCCTGCTTATGCATACACAGAGTACAAATGTTACGGAGGTGTAAACTAATTCTGAATATTAAAGTGTATAAGACAGGTTTTTGTGTTTTTGTGATTATGAGTTGGTTTGCTGGGATAGTACTTGTGGAGAATACTTAGAGTTTTACATCAGTTGAAGAAAACATCGAAGAAAAGTACAAAAATACCCCTCTAAAAATTCTTCAACACAGAAAATTCCATTCAAAATGCAGAGACAACTTATGCACAAGGAAGGATTTTTCTGGCAGTTTAAATATATATTTAACTAAATAAAGGTGATGTAATTTCTTTTTATTCTAGTCATAACTATTAGATGAGCTTTGGCCTGTAAAAGCGAGACACGTGTGGGCCCGAAAAATAGACTCAAGGCAAAATGTAAAAAGTAACCAAGATTTATTGTCCCAAGAGGATAGGTGGTTTGTAGGAGAGAAGCCAAGAGTCTTCAACACGGGAGCTAGGAACAAAGATGTAGATAAATAATTTTGATAAAAAGGCAGGAATTAAAAAATACAGCCAACTGAAAAATCACCGTCAAGTTGACATAACAATCTGGCAGAATGTGGCAGGAGAGCTGGCCTTTTGTAGTAGGCTTGATTGTAGAGAGCGTGCAGGTGCTCCCAGCAGACCTCGCCCACGTCCACACATCAAATAGAGAAGACTCTAGTCATAGCCAGGGGCGTGACATGGCCCTTGTTAACGTGATGGTTTCCAGGTAACAGTTATGGAATTATCTCATGTCCAACCAGGAAATACAATTATAAGCCTATTACACAAAATGGACTCTTGTGAGCTTTAAACCACGTTATAAAGTTGTTGCCTCTTCAAAACATACCTGGAGTTGTGTTTGGTTTCATTCACGCCATCTCCAAAGCTCAAAATGCTCTGTCCCACCTTGTGATGTAATGAAGTGGTAGTTTTTCAAGATAATCTCTACGTTTTGCCTTCACCAAAAGGAAAAAAATATGTATAAAACACAATTTTTTAGTAAGATTTTCAATATATTATGTACTCATATACACTTTTAAATGTCTCCTAGCGCTCACTGTTGCAACACTTCAAGAATAAGACTAAGAATAATAAGATACTGAGATGTTAACAACTGTGTATGTTTTTTAGATGGGAGAAATGGCCAAGATGAAGAAGACCCCAGCCTCCCAGTGTACCCAGGACTGCAGTTCTGTGCCAGCCAGTACACAGACCGCATATATGTCTACACTAAGGTAAACTTTCAATAATTAATAATTCATAGCATTTATATAGCGCCTTTCATGACATCCAAAGTGCTTTACAGTTCATTGTTCATTCACTCCACACGGTGGTAAGCTACTTTTGTAGCCACCGCTGCCCTGGGGCAGACTGACGGAAGCGAGGCTGCCAATCTGCGCCATCGGCCCCTCCGACCACCACCACCAACACTCACGCACACTCCACTTTCATATGCTTTCAATACAAGCTTTATACATGTTACATTGTTTTTGAATCATTTTACATAATTATTGATCAACACTTAAAGGCACTGTACCATATTTTTTATTGTCTTAAAATGGGAGAAACCGAGCAGTTTGCAGTGGTCCAAAGTTATTCCTCACTTACCTTTTGCATTCAGAGCGTCCTAATTACTTTTCACAGTTTTCAGAGACCAGAGTGGAGTCACGGTTAAGCTTACAACAACTAGCATGCCAATGTGCACTTCTTTATTATTGGACAAAGCCTTATAATTAGATGACTTATTTTGACCTCAAGAGCTGTATATACAAGATATCTGTACTGGAACAAAGTACAGAAAGAGTGCAGGCCCTTTGGATTAAGTCAACGCAAACGGCATGCTTAAACATACTGAAAATTTTACAAACATTTTCGATTCGTCATAAGTTCCCATCTGATAAAGTTGACAATCACCTCATTATAAGAAGCTAGGACTAAATGCATTTTAAATTAAGTACTACTACTTTCTTTCTTTAGGCAATAGAATGTGATTTTCAACATTAAATCGTAGTATTTTCTCTTATATTCCCATGCGGTCTTATATCTGTGTACTCCCTCAGTGGTCCATGGGCGTAAACTAGTGTATGTGCTCTTATACTTGGACTAACACAACTCAAGATCATTCTAAAACTGTTCAGGAAAGGTTCATTTATGTCTTGTGAATAAGACTTTTTTTTAGTACTGATACTTGATTAAATGAGTACAGGGAGTCCTCGAGTTACGACGTTGATCCGTTCTTAAGACGCGTCGTAACCCGAATTTCGTCGTAAACCGGATTTTGCCTTTGATCTTCCAACCAAACCACCAATAACCTTTCCATCTCAATAATTAGACCACTACGCTGCTTGTTTATCACTGCCGCTTTCATAGGAGCAGATCAGAGCCCACATCAGGTACTTCCGCCCACATTGGACACGCACACGAGGCTGTCTTCTTCTCCCTGAACAACCATGGGTCAAATGCAGAGCGTCAAATTCTTCCGACGTGCGCCGCGCGCCGCGTGTCGTTGTGTTTACATCTTTTACCACGCTAAACCGTGTAAGACGGAATGACGCGTAATATATACATATTTTTTTTAATGGGGGCGCGTTCGTAACCACGAAACGTCGTAACCCGAGACCGTCGTAACCCGAGGACCCCCTGTATCTAGTTTCAATACTAGTTTTAGTATCGATTGGTATCTGAGTCTCAATACTTTTGACAGCCCCAACGTCGGTGGTGGAAGAAATACTCAATTTTGTTACTTAAGTAAAACTACAAATACTGGAGAAAAAAAGTAAACGTATCACATGAAAAAATCTACTTAAGTAAAAATATTAAAATATCCATTTAAACAACACTATTTCACACAGATTTTCAGAACTATTAAAGCTTCAGTGTACTGTTTTTGATAAAGATTTGCGATGAATTTGCAACAGAAATAACTGAATTGATTTTTTTTCAGTTTTTATTTGCATATTTTTGTTTGCTCAAACTATAAACGAAAATAAACCTTCAGCCTTTTGAGCAGGTCTCAAACTATAATAAGAAATACTTTTACTTTTCAGTCCTGTTTGTAGTGAAGACTGCAGTGAGCGCTACATTGGAGAAACAAAACAGCCACTTCACAAGAGGATGTACCAACACAGGCGGGCGTGCCAGAGTGGACCGTCATCTGCCGTACATCTTCACCTAGAAGCCACGGGCCATTCTTTTGAGGACAGTGAGGTTCAGATCTTAGCCAGGGAAAAGAACTGGTTTGAGAGGGGAGTTAAAGAGGCAATATTTGTCAAAAAAGAGAATCCTTCTTTAAACAGAAATGGGGGAGTCAGACATAACTTGTCTCCCATTTATAATTCCATTCTCAAACCAAAGTCAAAACAGACAAAAGAAACAAAAGGGCAGACAGGTCAGGGCCAGAGGTGTTGGGACGGTCGTTAGGGTTGAATAGGTATGCTAAACTAGACGCCAGAGAAATTCGAAAAACAAAAGAGAGAATCGCAAAACAAATTAGTTGAGATAGTTTCAGAAGAATTCAGGGTAGTGAGCTCCTCCCTGCAGCTAGATATAAGCAGTGTCTAACCAGCACTCGAACCAGAACTGACGAAGCCTCTCGGATGAGCGGCGAAACGTTTTCGACCAAACAAACTTTGTCCAGTTGACAAATTGAATTTCTCCTTTTATCTTTCAGTCCTGTTGAAATTGTAGTGAAATAGAAAGTACAGCTACCTGCTCTCAAATAAAGTAAAAAGTATCCATTTAAAAATCTATTTAAGTACAGATATTTGTACAGTACTTTACTAATTTTACTTTGTTACGTTCCACCACTGTCTAATGGTGTGCAAAGTATAAGAGTGTACGAGGACTGCTTTCCTTTTTCCGTGTTAGTTTGGTGTCGCAGCAGCATAGATTTCAATTTGAAGTGAAACACAAGCACATTTAATTTGACAACGCGCATTCTCAAGTCGGTGAAAACAAGGTAAATTGAAAGGGCATGCTACATCGTGATCGTCTCTCATTACCCGAATCCTCGTCACCATTTAAATGAGGAAAAACAGACACTAAAAACACACTTCATTTTACTCATTTTGAAATCTTAATATTGGTGGCGGTGATGTCATACTCCCAACTTTTTCTACGTTTTTTTCCCATTAATTCACATTGTACTTTGTCACGAAATATCCAAAAATGTTCACAAATGTTGAACCTGATTTCTATCTGTGGCTGGACCATTAACTTTCTGTATTACAACAAAATTTGGCTTGTTAACGATAATAATTTCATAGGGATGGGACATGTTTTGTGTTTTTGCTTTGCTCAAAGTTGGGATGTTAACTCAAATTAAATGTGCTAAAAATAAGTCTCATCCTTTTCAGGAGGTCTCAAGTAATAAAGAAAAGTACTTTTTACTTTTCAGTCCAGATCTTAAATGTAGTGGAGCAGAAAGTAGAGATACCTGCTCTCAAATGTAGTGAAATTAAAGTGAAAAGTGAAATATTGTACTTAAGTATTGTAGATTTACTTTTGTACTTTATCTTCCACCACTGCAGAAAACAGACTCCAAAAATGCACTTTTTAATTTTATTCATTTTGCAATCTTAACATTGCACAAAGCGGTGTCTCCGATTTGCAATTTCACTTAGCTGCATAATTGGCAAGACAAGACTAGCTACTGTCATTGTTAAGAAGGTCAGAGAAGGAAATGCCGTTGTTTTGAATTAACTTTGATTAGCTACAATTTGAAAAACACCCCATTATGCGAGATATACCAGGTTTAATTATCAAGTTAGAAGTCCTCAAGCCCTCTTTTGTCTACACACATTAGAGGCAAATTGAAAAAAAAAGGAAAAAAAGGAAGAAAAACCAACAACATATGGCATTTTTATCGAACAAATTATGACGTAAATAAGATCAAGTTAAAGTTGCAAATTGGTCCTTAAGTTGAAGTTTTTAAGTTGGCAGGAAAGTGTAATTAAGATATTTTCAGGCATTTCTTTTGAGAATTTTTGGCAAACATGTCAACAATTAGTAGTCTGTTCAGGGTGAATTTTGACAGAGTAGTTCAATTAGAAACATTTCAATTTGATACCGTCTTTTGAATGGAGTTTTGAAAGTACGTGTGAAAGAAATGTGTTTATTTTAATGCTGTCAGGCGATTTAAAAAATTTACCTAATTAATTACAGGATTTGTAATTAATTAACCTCATTAATTGTGGTTTGATGGTTTGTTGGTTTGTTGAAGTGCGCTCACGTTCGCTCTATCACCGGTAATTATGTAACTTGTCCGGACGTGTTTCTCGCTCAAATGATCCGTCAGGCTGGAGCAGCTTCGGTGATCGGAAAATTATTTTTGACAAAACCTGCAAATCACGGCGTTCTTGTTGATCTTCGTTCTTTTTATAAATAAACTTGCCGTTCAAAGGCCCTGGCAACAATTTCCTCGCCGCACGCCAAATTTAAAATGCGCGCATTGAATTGCCACTCATAATTAATTGCGTACATTTTTATAACATGTTAATTTGCGGTGTAATTAATTAACCAATCTAATTAACGCGTTAAATTGACAGTCTTAGTTTATTTTATTTATTTGCAGTTATAGTAAACTTAAAGTAAACTTAAAGATGTTGCCTTGTCTCGTAGAAATGTGAATACTTTGCTTGTAATGTTCCAGAGTATGGCATTATGTGGATTTATGTAGGATTTACTTAAAGGGATAGTGCAGGTTTTTTTAGGTTAATCTGTATGGGTTTCCTTCTAAAAGTTACGTGTGTTGACACCGGCTTACCTCTGACAGTCTCAGCTGATCCCGGTTCGGCTCGCTTTCTGGAGCCCACGTAAGTAAGTCCGGTAACTTCCCTGGAACATGAAATTAAGCTTGTTTTTCTTCTCAAAACAAAACATTTGTTAGAAAGGTGATATATTTGCGTCCGAAACAGTTGTCCACGAAACATCCAGCAGCGTATTTCACATTCTCGTATCGTCTCTCTCCACTAGTATCACTACGCCCATGTTAACTATATCAGCCTGTTCACTTGTAAACTTTGGCGTAGACATCCGCTGAAGGTAGAGTTAACATGGG
Source organism: Paratrypauchen microcephalus (assembly GCA_036785185.1). Classification (NCBI taxonomy): domain Eukaryota; kingdom Metazoa; phylum Chordata; class Actinopteri; order Gobiiformes; family Gobiidae; genus Paratrypauchen; species Paratrypauchen microcephalus. The sequence continues at coordinate 6,460,707 of JAVJIX010000043.1, read as the reverse complement.
CGTAGAGATACGAGTGAAGAGAGACAATACGCAAATGCGAAATACGCTGCTGGATGTTTCGGACGCAAAATATCACCTTTCTAACAAATGTTTTGTTTTGAGAAGAAAAACAAGCTTTATTTCATGTTTCAGGGAAGTTACCGTTACACACGTAACTTTTAGAAGGAAACCCATACAGATTAACATTAAAAAAAAATGCACTATCCCTTTAAAGGTGCGACTCTCCACGGATCTGAACTGTAATGTAGCGTAGTGCTGTAACCTACTTGCCTCTCGGTTTAATCTATACTGTGGAACATTCTAGACAAAGCATTAACATTTCCATGGAGACAAAGTGGCAGACCCTCCACTAGAAATGTGGCACAGTGCACCTTTAAAGCCCCAGTATGAAACATTTTAGCCTAAAAATAGACTTAAATTAAAGCATGTTTTATTTTTATTTTTTTTATTACACACAAAAACATACATCTTTACTGTGAACGGGCTTCCATCTTCACATACCTGACTCTTTATACTGTATGGCCTGGAAGAGGGCCTGCTCCTGCTTGTTTCCATGGAAATATTGCTTCTTTGACTATAATCTTCTACAGTATGGCATAAAACGTATCTGTCTTTGTGGAGAATGTTCCATCTTTCTAGTTTCACCTCCAGAAAGTTGCATACTATCTTTAATTACAGATGTTTTTATTGCTCAAAAATACCTCGGAAAAACACGCATTGGCTACCTTTCCACAGATCTGACTCATAACTTGGGCTCTCACCCCACGCCAGGCAAAGCACGTAGAAAACCAGAAAAGTTACTCATTGCGCCTTTAAAATAAGTTTGAATATTCCTTGTGGGGGAATCAAAAGCAAAACTTGTACAGTCTCCGTATGTCACAGATTTGAAGAGTCAACAATGGGAGTTCTAATGGCAGGGCTGACGAAGCATTGTACTCTGAGTGGAAGAACGAAATCAGTCAAAACCACTTCAACTCTGCCCATTTGAGTCATAGAAAGAGCTGATGGAGAGAAAAGAGAAAGTAGCAGAGAATAAAATGTAGAGGCTGTACTTTGGACCACCAATCATGTTTCATTAAAAAGACTTCTGACAGGTACCAGCAGGGGGCGACTGCAGCTACGAGACGAAAAAAATCATGCGACTACTCTTTTCGCCAATGAATAACACAGAAAGATAATATGGTAGTTCTTTATATGTTGGAGTTTTGGGAGGAAAAACAATAAAAAGGACAAAAAATATGGTTACTTTGCTTTTCGAGATGTAAGATCATTGCGAGACAGGATCAAAAGTGCCGCCTCTGGCCACAAGAAGTAAACTAAAACGACAGATTTGTGGGACGTATGTATGATACAGTAATTTACCCCAGAACTAAAAGATCCCTGTTTACTATAAAAATAACAGGATGACGTTTTTGTATTATATTAAAAATGAAAAGATCCCATTTTTCTAATACCAATATCACCATTTTTCTCGGAGATGGCACGACTCCTCTGTAATCAATGGAAATAGGAAGTTAAAGTTATACTGTGGAACATTTTTCAGGGCGATAGATACATTTTGTGTCAAGCCAAAAAAACATGTCCATGGAAATAAGCCCACTTATAGTGAGGATGCAGTAAGGATGCACAATAAACAACCAAAAATAAATAAATGAACATGCTTTTTAGTCTATTTTTCATTATTAAAAGTTACATGTAACAGTAGAGGCTGAAATAAATAAAAAATCTAGAACAAAATATATCTAAATTTCTTTTCTGGTTCAGTATTGGTGCATCCTTATTAAGACTATAAAGATCAACTGGTCCTATATTACAGAAACTAAATTCTTGTGAGCTATAATCCACATTACAATTTGCCTGGAAGAATCCATGACTCATCGCTGTACCAGCGAGTGAGTCTGGTAACGCTTGGTCCAAAATGTGCTGCAGTTGCACGTAGACAGACAGCTAAGTGAACCAATCAGAGATTGCGCCATCTTGATTCAAAACTGAGGAGGAACTTCCGCTGCCTAAGAGTGACTTTGCGGGCAAAGGCGAGTGCACTGACGTCACCATCTTTGAACGAATCAGAATCGCGGAGTCCGTTGTTAACCGGAGGAGCGAGAGTGGATGGAGGGTGTCCAAATGGTATTGCGCTGTATAGGAAATACAGAGAGATATCATTTGGCTGGCCAGGTAACATTACAATGTTGTTACCTCCTCATAAACATACCTGGAGTTGTGTTTTGTTTCATTCACACAAGTCTGAGTCACACTTTATTATTCGTCTGCCTACATCTCACTGTTCAGGAAAGATTGGCAATTCCAGGACTGAAATTATCCAAATGATTCAAACACAGTGTTTTCATTTTGAGAGAAGAACTCAGCCTAAATATGCAGGATTTGTGTGTTAATTAAACGTGTGAATGAAACAAAACACAACTCCAGGTATGTTTGTGATGATCAAACAACATATAACATAGATCAGAACATAGCGCTCTTTACAGATTATTTGATGGAAGGAAGTTCAAACTATAATACATACAGTCCAGTATAAATGGGCTTTGGATAGTGCAGATCTAAACAGACACAGACAAAGCTCAAACTAACCCTGAATGTGACTCCTCGTCTCGCTCCATTGAATCTTTGGCACCCGTGAAGAGCCATTCGCCAACTGCTCTCTGCATCGATCGAACTCTGATTCTTAATGCGCTTTTTGTTTCATTCATGAGGGATCTGACTCCGCTCCATTCCACCATTCAGGCTTCTCTTTTTACCATAGACGACACTGACTAAACCACCAACGCGAGATAAACCCGCTATATATAATGTCTGTTGTTGTATCGTTTAAATGATGAAGTGTAGGAATTGCGTTGGGGAAGCTGTCTTATGGGGATAATCCTGGTTTTCGGAGAGGAGAATTCACATGGGAGACCGCACACGACGTAGAATCACCAAGAGATGTGACAAAACTATCAATAAGAAATACAGCGAGGATTAAAGTGACTGTATCCTATTTTTTTCCCATGTATTTGAGCAAAATGAGTCCTCCCCCAGTACAGATATAATGCTTAAAGGTCCTATATTACACAAACCTAATGAAGTAGTTATGCAGCCTGAATTGTTCTTTAAAGATGTATTGTCTACATTTTGTGGTGGAGGGTCCATCAAATTCTTTTCTCCAAGGAGATGTTCTTGCTTCGCCTGGAATGTTTCACAGTATGGCATTAAACCTTTCTATCTTCATGGAGATCAAACCAGACCAAGTTACAGATCAGATCTGTGGAGAGATAACCCTGCTCTTCACCCGGGGGACCTGGGTTCGAATCCCCCCCGGCAATGAGCAAGCCAGTGTGGATCGCTTCGCAGTATTGCTCCCCAGGCACCTGAAAGATGAGCTGCCCACTGCTCCTGAAATAATTTCCCTACGGGGATAAATAAAGGATGTCTTCTTCTTCACATTCAGAAGTCCTGTTTTTCTAGGTATTTTTGAGCAGCAAAACCACCTGTAATCGAATAAATGTAAAGTACTGTAATGCCATACTGTGGAACATTCCAGGCAGACCAATGACATCTCCATAGAAACAAGCAGATAACGGACCCCACAACCAAAAGGTTACACAGTAAACTATGTTCTTATAAATTTGTTCTCTATGATCTAAGTGCATAACCCTAAGGCCATAAGACCAGGTTACAGGTCAGATCTGTGGAGAGGTGAGGCCACTCATTGTCAGAATGCAGTGTTATTCACAATACAAGCACTGATAATTGAATAAATGCCATATTGATACTTCGCAGTACTCAGGCTAGGGATGTTTTACATGTATATACGTGTATATAATGGAATGTTCAGTAGTTACCATGGCGACACAGTGCACACATTCGCAGTCTGGAGACTCAAGTATAAAATACATCTAAATGCATTTTCAAGAGCCTGTAATCAATACGAGCGTTCATGGTCCTCTTTAGGAGTTTGATTTTCAATTTTATGTGAGAGATTCGTTTAACAGCACAAATCCTCTCCTCTGTTGTAGTTCCAGCTAAGCCAGCTCTTTCTGGTAAGATTGTGTTAAAACAAAGCCCAGATTAAAGTCTAACTTGAGTAACAGAGCTTCAGACAGAGCAGTGCCTCCAGTTAGCTTCACACCCCCTGGGAATGTTGATGTCTCTGTCAGCTGCAAAGTGCCAATACATAAGTTTAAGCCATACTGCGGAACAGACAGATACTTTATTCATCCTGAGGGAAATTCAAGTTCCAGGCCAAGGCACAACAACAACCAGAAATCCAGCAGAAAAGTTACATATTGCATCTTTAATCCTTTACCACCCCCAGCCCCTTCAAACCCACCCACATTCTACGTTCTCTATTATAAGCGAGTCCAGGTACATTACTTGTTCAATAACAGCTCATAATTCAATCCGTTTGTATCGTCGGCAGTGGCTTTCATCACTGTGAAGTTTATACGAAGGCCAAGTGCTTATGGTCGTTCAAATTGGCAGTAGTTAGAACTAATGACGCCGTAATAAGAGGAAAATGTCTGTGGTATTTATTTTATTTTTTTAACACCGTTGCCGTTAGCGACGCCATGATTACCCATAATCACCTGCTTTCTCCTGCTCTGTTTTTTCTTAAGTCTCATTATAGGTTATTTAATGTATGTGTGGTGTCATAATAACAATAATAATAATAATTCCCACACGTTTGAACTTGGATTTGAATAAACAGAGATCGCTGGAATTCTACAGTAAGCAACGGAGGATAAAACACGCGCTATAGAAAAGTGCATAATTGGCCCTTAACATAACTAGGAAAAAAATATATATAGTAAAAAGTGATTGTGTAATTTAAAAGGATGCAAGAAAAGCTCTGCTAATGTATGGGCGCTGTAATGGGAGGATTTAAGAGCCAATTGGGTTAAAGAAATTAAGCTTTAGAGGAGGTCTGCATAGTCTTAATAGCACAAATATTGGCTGGTAAAGGAGATGGTTTGCCCTGAATATTCCTCAGTATGGCATTAAGTGATTCTTAAAGCAGGTGAAGCTACAATGCCAAGTTACAGAGCAGATCTGTGGAGTAAGGATGCGTGTCTATTTTTGCAGTAAAAACAACTGCAATTGAACTGCACTTTTCTTTCTTGTTTTTCAAACTATCCTGGAGCTACTGTGGCAAGTAAATTTCTCCCGTGTGAGATCAATAAGGTCTTATCTTATCTTATCTTATCTTAAATGCCAGATAAATTAAGGTAATGCTATGGAACATTCCAGGCAAAATACTAACATCTGTATGGAGACATGCAGATGGTGTAACCGCCTATAAAATTATACATAACCAAAATTGTAATAGACAAAAACAAAACTCCCACATCCCACCCCCAAAACCACTGGGCAAACAAACAATAACTGTCAGTCAAGTCCGGTCCTGTAACATTTTGTTTTTTTTTAGTCTGTTTATGCAAACTGCTGCGATATTTTTGGTACCAATTCATTATATTTGTTGCTATGACCCAGGCATGCCCAAACTATGGCTCATATTACGTTTTTTTTTTTTTTTTTAATCTACCTTGATTAAGCCAACATCTAATATTTAGTGTGCCCTATTGACTCACTGTATTGATCACCCTCTGCTTTGTGTTTAAAGGTCCCATGGCATGAAATTTTCACTTTCTGAGGTTTTTGAACGTTAATGTGAGCTCGCCCCCCCCCATGGCTAAAAGTTGCAAAATGTGTAAACTGAGCAAATACGATCCTTTTTGTTTGAAAAAAAGACAGCCCAAACGGGTGATTCTGAACAAGGGAACTTTCTGACGTCACACTCAGGGAAAGGTTTCCCCCCTCCCCCCATCTGGATGTCTACCCACCGTCTCTGGAAATCACGCCCAGGGAGTTTGAACCGCAAACGAGCTACGCAATGCGAGATGCTGTTTTTTATTTGCTTGGAGACACATGAGAGTGTTTCCAGGCTCGGATGTCCTTTATCCGAGCCGTTGAACCTCCGAAACAGCAGTGGTTTAATTTTATTTTCTGAGGAAATAGTGTTTTTTTAAATGGAAATCATCTCATATCTTCCTCCGCGCTTAAACGCGGAAGTGGGGCCAGCGCACAGTGCACCGCTAATCCAGGAAAAAGCGGAGCATTTGCCCACACCCCCACCCGCTGCACTGGCCTGTCTCTGTCCTCCTCATTTGCATTCAAGCAACAATGCCCAGAATAAAGTGTTTCAGAGACATATTTAGCCTCATGAAGACAGTCAGAGTCATATCTCATGCACTGAGGATTTGAAGAAGGATTAATTTACAATATTAGGGAACCATTAAGGCGCCATATAAAAGCATCAAGAAGTACCATGTCATGGGATCTTTAAATTAAAAAAAAGGTTTGGACACCCCTGCTATAAACTATTAGTAAAAATGTAGATTCATAGAAGATGGCTTACTATCATTAACTTTCGTTCAATTAGAATCTCAAAGTCTGCAATTATTTACAGAATAAAACAAGAAAACATCCAGTCCTTATGGGGTCTTATTGTACGTAAAAGCCGCTAACCCTGTAGTTTAGACCTCTACAAACGATGATGATGCTTGTATTAGTTTATCCGTTCAGATTTCACTCTTGCCTGTGAACGTGAACGCTCCTGGACATGTTTGAAATCTAAAACTGTCTTAATTTCACAGAACGAATCTCAAATCCAATCACAGTCGCAAGAAAAATGACAGTATTTTCCAACGTGATATTCTGAGCTGCCTTAAAGCTTTTGGCAGGCACAAGATGGCCGCCCTCGTCTCTCCGGTTTCATCTCTATAAACATATTTGTGTGTGTATAATACCCACAGTGCACTCTTATATTTCCCCACAGAGCCGTGAAAAGCTCTAGATCGCTCGTATCTGCAGGCTGCGAAAAACTCCATCCTCTGAGCTCTGTTTATGCTGGAGTAACAACTACGCTCTGGGCACTTCTCTCCTCTCTGTTTGTCTCTGTCTCTCTATCTCTCTGTTTCTCTGTCTGTCTTTCTCCTTCTGTGTTTCTGTCTGTTTTCTTTCTCTTTTTTGTCCTCACTCTCTCTGTTCCTGTCTGTCTGTCTCTCTCACACACACTTTTCTTCTCCCTCGATCTCTATCTTTCTCCCTTTTGTCTTCTCTCTGTCTCTCTCTTCTCTCTGTCTCTCTCTCTCTCAGTCTTTCTCTTTGTGTCTGTTCCTGTCTGTCCCTCACACACACTTCTCCCTCAATCTCTATCTTTCTCCCTTTTGCCTTCTCTCTGTCTCTCTCTTCTCTCTCTCTGTCTCTCTCTGTTTTTCTCTTTGTGTCTGTTCCTGTCTGTCCCTCACACACACTTCTCCCTCAATCTCTCTCTCTTTCTCCCTTTTGTCTTCTCTCTCTCTCTTCTCTGTCTCTCCTTCTCACACACTCTTTTTTCCCTGTCCTTCTCTCCTCTTTCATCTCACTTCTTTCCTTTCCTTCTTGCTGTTTGTCCTCTGTCCTCTCTCTCCTCCCCTCTTTCTCTCACTCTCTGTTTCTTCCTTCTGTCCTCCCTCTGTCCTTTACCCCCCCCCCCACTCTCCTTCCCTCTCTTCTTTTTTTCCTTTTTCTCTTCTGACCCCCAATGTCTACCTCCTTCTCTCTCTTTCTCCCCTCTTTCTCTTTGCCTTCCTTGCTCCCTCTTCTTTCTCTCTCTCTCTCTCTCTCTCTCTCTCTCTCTCCATTCCTCTCCCCCTCCTCTTTCCTTTCCTTCTTGCCATTTGTCCTCTGTCCTGTCTTTCTCCATCCCTCTTTCTCTCACTCTGTTTCTTCCTTCTGTCCTCCATCTGTCCTTTACCCCCTTCTCTCCTTCCCTCTCTTCTTTTTTTCCCTTTTTCTCTTCTGACCCCCCAGTGTCCACCACCTTCTCTCTTTCTCCCCTCTCTCTCTTTGCCTTCCTCTCTCTCTCTTCTCTCTCCCTCCATTCCTCTCCCCCTCCTCTCTCCTTCTCTCTCCCCCTGGCTTTTTTCTTTTCTTCCTCTTAGCCCTCTCTTACTCTCTCCTTTCTTTTACTTTCTCCCCTCTGTTTCTCTCTCTCCCACGTGTTTCTTTCTCTCACTTACTGTCCTCTTCGTTTTACCCCCTCTCACACTCTCTTTTCTCTCCTCTTCATTCCTTTCCCCTTCCTCTCTCCTTCTCTCTCCCCCTGGCTTTTTTCTTCTCTTCCTCTTACCCCTATCCCCCACTCACTCTCTCCTTTCTTTTTCTCCTCTCATCCATTACAGGACGGCTCTGCGTTGGACTGCAGCTTCATCCCTCTGGACGTCCAACTCAACAACTGGGACGAGCTGCCCCCGGCCTTTAGCCATCGCCACGGAAACCGAATCCAGGTCTGCCCTACCCGCCGGGCACCATCTCTCCATCTCTCTCTCTTTCTCCTACGAATGAACAGGGGAATAGAGGGATGAGGGGAGGAGGAGGGGTAGGAGAGAGGGATGGGGTAACTCTTTGGGGAGGTTTCGGAGGTGTACAGAGGCTGCTGTGGTCCATGTCATTACCACAAGAACACCTTAAAGGGAGAAGTTAATTTGATTCAAAGAAGACATTCTCAAAGTCGTACAAAGATTGATTCGATTAGAAAGTGGCGTCAAGGCCAAAAGACAGAGAGCAGAAACCATTTTGGGAGGTTTTTTGCGAGACTGAAATAGACATCAACATAAGTTTATCTTTAAGCCAGTTAAAAGAGTTCAAATTACTCCCAAGCTTGGATAAATGTCATTCAGTCTCATAAACAGAATTAGGGACAGGTGGTAGCGCTCAATAAGGATTCCAAAACTTAAACACGATCTGAATCAGAATACGAATGTGGTGAGCTTTAAAGGTCTTATATTACGCAAAATGGTGAGCTTTAAGCCATGCTATAATGTTGTTACTCCTAACTACTACTTTATTAATACCCTAAACAAGTCGTATTAACCAGGGCTAATTAAAGAAGAAGAAGATTGAGTTTATCGATCTCACACAGGAGAAATTGTCCTCTGCATTTGACCCATCCTGTTGTTAGGAGCAGTGGGCAGCACATTACTGCGCCCGGGGACCATCTCCATGATCTATTGCTTTGGTTTGGTCAGGACCTAAGCTGGAGGATTTTACCTGGAGCATGTTTTTGGGTTGATGGGGGAAACCGGAGTGCCCGGAGGAAACCCACCCAGACACGGGGAGAACATGCAAACTCCACACAGAAAGGCCTGGGATCTTATAGCCATACCAACGTGCTACATGGGGATCGAACACAGAACCTAAAGGTCCTAAAGGTCCTATATTACGCAAAATGGACTCTTGTGAGCTTTAAATCATGATATAATGATATAATGTTGCTATGTCCTCAAAAAACATACCTGGAGTTGTGTTTTGTTTCATTCACACATGTCTGAGTAATCTTTATTAGTCTGTCTACATCTCCAAAGCTCAAAATGCTCTGTTCCACCTTGTGATGTCATGAAGTGGTAATTTTCAAATTAACAGCTACCTTTAGTTCAGTAGAGATTGGCAATTGGCAAGGCTGAAATCATCCAGATGATTCTAGTGAAGGTGTATGGAGTTTAAAAACACAGTGGAGCACTTCCTGAATTGCCACATTACATCACAAGGTGGAACAGAGTATTTTCTGTTTGAGAGAAGAACTCACAAATCCTACATATCTAGGCTTCTCTCAAATGGAAAGCAACCCTGCGATGTTATGCGGTAATACAGTTTTTTTAAACTCCATACATTTTCACTAGAATTACTTGGATTAAAAAGTAAAAGGGGCTGTTAACTTGAAAACTACAGCATCATGACATCACAAGGTGGAACAGAGCATTTTGAGCTTTGGAGATGTAGACAGACTAATAATAAAGGATTATTCAAACTAGAGCTGACAGGTGATTAAAAAAATAATCTAATTAATTACAGGATTTGTAATTAATTAATCTAATTAATCACATTTTAAGAGAGAGAGAGGGAGAGATTGTGAGTGAGCAACTGAACCCACTTTGAGATTGAGTTTGTCAGTTTTCAAGTGTTCGCTTTGCTCAATTGTTTCCCAAATTCTGCGAGTATGGTTTGCTGGTTTGTTGGTTTGGTGAAGTGCGCACTATCACCGGTAACGATGGAACTTGTCCGGACGTGTTTATCGTTCAAATGATCCGTCAGGCTGGAGCAGCTTCGGTGATCGGAAAATTCTTTTTGACAAAAGCTACAAATCACCGCGTTCTTGTTGATCGTTCCGTCTTCGTTCTTTTTATAAATAAACTTGCTGTTCAAAGGCTCTGGCACCGATTTGCTCGCTGCATGCCAAATTTAAAATGTGCGCATTGAATTGCCACTCATAATTAATTGCGTTAATTTTTATAACGCTTTACATTGCAGTGTAATTAATTAATCTAATTAACGTGTTAAACTGACAGCCCTAATTCAAACATGTGTGACTGAAACAAAACGCAACTGCAGGTTTGTTTTTGAGGAGGTAACAACATTATAACACAAGAGTCCATTTTGCGTAATATAGGACCTTTAATTAGCCCTGGTTAATACAACTCGTTTAGGGTATTAATAAAGTAGTTACTAAACTTGACTCATTCTTAATAAACTATTGGCTCATTATGAATTAAGTCTGTGTTAATGCTTTCGTGGCTAATTAAGGCATAGTCATTATAAAGTGTTCTTTGTAAATAATGAATATAACTGATCACTCTCCACCTCTGGCCCATGTTAACTACTGTCACCATGGCGACAGATAGCACTAGATTGGAGGTGATTGAGAACGGGGTTTGGGCATGTCTCGTGTTTTTATTGGCGTCGTTAAACTGAACAAATCATGGCCCGGATCGACCCGAGGAACTAAATGGCTAACGTGGATCCTGCTCTGTCAGGAGGCACACCTGTCGACACTGTGTTTATATGTTTGTGTGGAGGCAGAGGCGTGAGCTGTGTCCTCCGCTCTGCTCCATCATTCACGCACCGCCACGCTCCAGCTGTCCATCAAAATCAATACAAGACTGAGATTTAACGCTGCCCTGATGCTGTGCTAACCCGAAAACGACCAGGTGGTTAAGCCAGAGGTGTTTTGTTGCAACAAATCAGATAATAATAAAAGACTATAATGCATTTGTCTAATTAAAGATCCCATATTATGCCGAACTGAGCTTTAAATCGTGTTATAATGGTGTTACCTCCTCAAAAACAAACCCGGAATTGTGTTTTGTTTCATTCACACATGTTTCGGTAACTCTGCGTTATTAGTCTGTCTACATCTCCAAAGATCAAAATCCTCTGTTCCACCTTGTGATGTCATGAAGCGATAGTTTTCATGGTAACAGCTCCTTTTAAATTTTGATCTGTCGAGATTGGCAATTCCAGGGCTGAAATTATCCAAATGATTCTAGAGAAGGTGGAGTTTAAAAACACAGTGGAGCACTTCCTCTATTACCACATGACATCACAAGGTGGAACAGAGTGTTTTCTGCTTGAGAGAAGAATGCTTGCCTGGTTTGCACCAGACCATATCACAAGTGAGATATGGTCTGGGAGCCACCTACTAAATATCTCGTAGCGGAGGTGTGCTTTACGATTGCCAACGGCCGTTTATTGGGCGTTACGAATGTCTTTCATTTGGCGTATACGTAGCCCATAGCCAATCATGTCAGTTGCACTCGATGACGTAGTTAGCGTGACGACTGGGGAGAAGAGGAGGAAACGCCGCCATTTTCCCCAATCTCCGCGAAAACAGAAGGCAAAACAAAAATACGATTATTATTATCGGAGAAGTTTGGTTCCTGTCTCTCGCCGCCATGATCAATGTGGTTTGTAAACAGTCCCAAACAAACTACAAGCTTCCGTTTGTTGCATAGTACGTGTCACCGTCTTTCCACCCCTCCCTGCTCTCTGATTGGCTCCCCTGCTCAGGATCCCTCGCTTAGCCTCGTTGCCAGGCTGTCTTTCAGATCGGAACGATTGTGCAAAGCAGCCTGGGATTTCCCACGTTAGAAGAACTCAGCCTTAATTTGCAGAATTTGTGTGTTAAACATGTGCGAATGAAACAAAAACACAACTCTGGGCATGTTTGTGATGAGGAAATAACATTATCACATAGATCATAGAAAATAGCATAATATGGACCCTTTAATATCTCCTTATGGACTTTATTACAGTCCATTTTTACACTGAATGCCCTCCCTGACACAGCCCACCTCATTTATTCAAGCTTGGGGTCTACCTAAAGAATACATTAGCGCGTTAATAAATATGCAGTCATTTAAACCACGCAAAGCTATGTATGGTGTTATGATTGAGCTGAAACTGTCCCCTTTTCCAATATATACACATTCTTTGGCTTTGTGGAGAGAAAAACCTACTTTGCCTGTAATATTATGTATTTAAATTGCCCATTAGGAGTTGGAGCTGGGAGCTGTTTGTAGTACTGCCAATGCGTTTTTCTTTGAATCTTACTTGAAAGCTTATATCTCATCTTCTTTTCACTTCTGATAGCTTTATTTATGTGTGTTTACTGCTATACCCAGCTCAAATTGTTTAGTTTTAGAGAGAGTCCGATGTCCAGGCAATTTATAGAGAAGATACAGTTCTAGCATGTTTTTTTTTTAAATACAAATATGAGGTAATTTTGTTTTTTTTGTGTGTGTGCGTTTTCATCGGGACAGGTGATGAGATTCATACAAGAGTGGTGCGGATTGACAGCTATGAAGCAAAAACTCCTCCGTCGCAGTGGGACCCGCTTCCATTCGCCCAGTTTGGGACTACAGCAACTAGCTAGCAGCCAACGCCTGCACGCTAGCACCAAGAGGTCAGAGGTCAAACTCACTGCTTCGAATGGCCAAAATGTACACGCCACTACAAACATTTTAATACTGTGGAAGTTGAGCTGAACACATTAAATAGTGTTGCTATGGTAAGTTAAAGGGCCCATATTAGGCTATGTTCTGACCTGGAGTTGTGTTTTGTTTCATTCACATGTTTAACATACAAACCCTGCGTATTTAGGCTGAGTTCTTCTTCTCTCAAACAGTAAACACTATGGTCCACCTTGTGATGTCATGTGGTACAATAGAAAGTGCTCCACTGTGTTTTTAGACTTAGACCTTACACTACAATCAGTTGGTTGATTTTAGCCCTGCCAGTTGCTAATCTCTACTGAACTAAAGGTAAAAGGTAGCTGAAAACTACCACTTCATGACATCACAAGGTGTAACAGAGCATTTTGAGCTTTGGTGGAGATACAGACAGACTAATACTGCATGGACAAAACTACTCCAGGTATGTTTTTGATGAGGTTACAGCATTATAACATGATTTAAAGCTAACAAGAGTCATTTTTTCCTAATTTAGGATCTTTTAGGTAAGCTATAGGACAAATTAAAACTTCTTATTGCTAATTGTTCACAGTAAGAATGCATGTTTATGCATTTTCTTTAGCAAAAAAAAACACCTGTGATTGAATAAGTAGGTAGTAGTGTAATGCCATAATGGAATAGAAGAAATAAAATGATAAAAGAACTTCAGACAGAGCAGTGCCTCCAGTTAGCCTCACACCCAGGGAATGTTGATGCTGCAAAGTACCATTTATTGTGATTTTACAAGGATACGTTAATAAGAATTAAGTTTGAAGTTAACTTTTCCTTCTCACAGTTCTGTCAATAATGTACAGCTTGTCCAAGTTTGATCTGTCTTTGTTGCCATGGAGATGAGTAGCAGAGGTTAAACGTGAGTGTGAGCAAAGAGACTGGAAATGTTTCGGATTTATTAAAAACCCCAACAGCTTTGAATTTTGTATGTGAAGTAATTTAAAAGATCAAGCCATAATTTGCATTCAGCATACAGTATATTTCCATCATGTAAATATCATGAAAAAGTTCTACATTTTTTGTCCTTTGATTAAGAAAGCATTAGTCTACTTCAATATAATACATACAAATAAAAAATATATCCTTGAAGCTGATGCTATCAACATTCCCTGGGGATGTGATGCTAACTGGAGGTACTGCTCTGAACCTAGTGGTTTACCTCAGGGTTCAATGTTGGTTCTCCTAATGTTTAAAATGGAAAGATTGTTCTTTTGCATTTTTATTACTTTTTTTATTTATATGTTTTACATTATTGATTCTTGTTCATATTAGTATCAAGTTTTGCTAAAAGTTTAATATTGATGAGCATTTGAGTATTGATACCTTTTATAACCATCCCCATCAGGAGGATTTAGGTAGAGAAGTAATTATAGTGCAGTGCAGTATTTGCCTGGAAGAATCCATGACTCATCGCTGTACCAGCGAGTGAGTCTGGTAACGTTTGATCCACAGAATGCGCTGCGGTTGCGCGTAGACAGACAGCTAAGTGAACCAATCAGAGATTGCGCCATCTTGATTCAAAACTGAGGCGGAACTTCCGCTGCCTAAGAGTGACTTTGCGGGCAAAGGCGGGTGCACTGACGTCACCATCTTTGAACGAATCAGAATCGCGGAGTCGGTTTGGAACCGGAGGAGCGAGAGTGGATGGAGAGTGTCCAAATGGTATCGCGGTGTATAGGAAATACAGAGAGATATCATTTGGCTGGCCAGGTAAGTGCAGTATAGTAATCTATGTTAAATAATATTTCTATAATGAAATGTGAATACAATACAAATAATATAATAATTCTTTGTCTTTGTTTTACTATGCTTTATTGTTCATATGGGTTGGTGAGTTGGGTTGAGAGAGGGTCTAGGCAAAAAGCAGCCTTCTGTACCACTTCCTCTTCTTCTTCAGCTCCTTCTCCAGTGCTGTGCTCATCTCGTCCAGCAGGGAGCACTGTTCTTCTGTCCACTTCAGATCCCGCTCTAGTGCGCTGCATCTCTCAACCTGCAGGGAGCGCTCTGTTTTTAGCTCCTCACAGGTCTTTAAGAGAGCGGTCTTCTCCTCGACCAGTGCAGTTTTGGCTTGTGTCTCCTGCTTGTGAAGTTCAGCTCTGCCATGTTTCTCCTGCTCCACCTCCTGCTGTAATTCATGGTTCTTTTCGACCAGCAGGGACCACTCCTCTGACCTCTTCAGTATCTGCTGTAGCGCACTACATTTTGTGGCCAGCAGGGAGTGCTCTTCCTGTGTTCTTTTCAGCTCCTGGTCCAGTGCACTACACTTGTCCAACAGCAGGGAGCGTTCTACTTTGAGAGTCTTCACAGGTCCTCAACATGGCGGCCTTCTCGTTCTGTAGTTCAGCTCTGCCATGATTCTCCTCCTCCACTTCCTGTTGTAGTGCACTGTTCTTAGTGACCAGCAGGGAGCGCTCTACATCCACCTCCTCACAGGACTTCAAAATAGTGGCGTTGTCTTTCTGTAGCTCAGCACTCACATCTTTCTCATGCTCCACCTCCTGCACCAGATCACTGTGCCTTCCGTGCATCTGGGAGCGCTTCTTTTCTAACTTCTTCAGCAGCTGCTTTAGGGCACCGTATCGCTTCTCCAGTATGGAATGCTCTCCCTGTGACCTCCTCAGAGTGTCCTTCAGCTCCTCACAGGTCCTCAAAATGGCATCCTTCTCCTCCTCCATCTTTTGGACCTGTGTCTCTGTGTGTTGTATTTTCTGGAGCATCTGTACCTTCTGCTCAGCCTCCTCTTGTTGTCTTAGCTCCAGTTCATTAGAGAACTGTAGCAGAGCAGACAGTCTGTTTTAAGGTTGGCCAGTGCATGCTCCAGTTGAGATTTCTGCTCCGTCAGAGCTGCATTCTCCGAAGATTTTTGCTGCAGTTTGGATTTCATCTCAGCAGAGTCCTTCTGAAGTCTCTGCTTTTCCGTCTCCCACTCTTTGGATTTTCTGCAGGAATCTTCTCGGATTTGCTCCAACATCTGTTTCAATTCCATGACCTGTTTCTGTGGTACCACAGTATGACTGTCTCTGAATTGGAGCTGGTGCAGTTGCCTCTCATGAGCTACAATGATCAGCTTAATTTTTTTCAGCAACTGTAGCTTCTTCTCCTCATGCTGGTCACGGTCTCTCCCTTTAAGCTTCTTGAGCTCCTCCTGTTGGTTTCGAGGTCCTAACTGCTTCCTTTCCAACTCCTCCAGAGTTAGAAAGGTGTGGACCACCTGTTCAGATGGTCCAGAGGTCTGCTGTGGGTTGGTGGGTACCATCCCCAGCTCCTCCATCAGGTTGAACTCCTGGCTGTAGAGGAGTTTGTCGTCTTCACTAGTATAGTTGCACCAGTCTTTAGTCATGTTTGTGTCTTGGTCGAAGGCTGATTTGAAATGAGTTTGTTCAGGGTTTGTGCCACCTTTACACATTTCTCAGTCTAAGTCTTAATGATGTCATAAAGAAATAGAATGTCTGATGGAACGTGTTGCCAGGATGTCACCTATAATTATTGTGTTGCTATAGTTACATATGAATTCCAGTATATTCTGGATGTATTTATATTGTTTATTAATTAAACAAGAAGTTAAATCTGTTATTATTATCCTATTTTAACATATGACTTTCAACAGATGAATCCCAATATAATTAAAATAACAATTTCAGTTGCAACCACTAGAAATATACAGAACATTTAAAGGTCCCATGGCATGAAATTTTCACTTTCTGAGGTTTTTGAACGTTAATGTGAGCTCCCCTACCCTGTTTAGGCCCCCCCCATGGCTAAAAGTTACGAAATGTCTAAACTGAGCATTTGCGGTCCTTTTCTGCGTTAGAAAAAAACACAGCTCAAATGGGCGATTCTGAACAAGGCAACTATGTGACGTCACATCGAAAAATGCAGCTCCACCCCCCCGTCTGGATGTTTACCCACCGTCTCTAAATCACGCCCAGAGAGTTTGGACCGCGAATGAGCTACGCAATGCGAAATGCGTTTTTTTTATTTGCCTGGAGGCATGTGCGAGTGTTTCTAGGCTCGGAAGTCCTTTATCTGAGCCTCTGGACATCTGAAACAGCAGTGGTTTAATTTTATTTTCTGTGAAAATGTGTTTTTTTCATTGAAAAGGCTCTCCTTTCCTCCTCCGCTCTTAAAACACGGAAGTGGGGCCAGCACACAGCGCACCGCATTTGGCGGCGCATTTGCTTCCCCCCCCCACCCACTCCTCTAACCTACAGTATCTGTGTCCTTCTCATTTGCATTCAAGCAACAAGGCCCAGGATGAGTTGTTCAGAGAGAGATATTCTGACTCTGACTCTGTACGTGTCTTTCTCATGCACTGAGTCTTGATTTTGAAGAAGGATTCATTCACAGTATTAGGGAACCATTAAGGCACCATATAAAAGCATCAAGAAGTACCATGTCATGGGACCTTTAATTATTTATGTACCACTTTGTTAAATATTTGTCTGCTGAAGTAACACCAGGGTTCGATTCACAATAAAATTGATATAAAACAGGGCTATAAATGACCTAAATCTGGACTAAATCATGTCTAAACTGGGTATAAATCACAAAATACAGATAGTGAATTCATTAGCCTTTTAACCCATAAGAACCCAGACCTATTTTTCCTTAAAGGAAAATTATATGGGATATACCACAGACCATTATTGTCCATGACCATGTTATTGTGACAAATAGGTCACAATAACATGGTTCCAAATGTGATGATAGGGGAGTCCAGTGAGCCCATTGCACAGCTGTGGATTTGCCTGTAGAAGTTTCCTCTGAACTGGAAATAGGTGGTATTTAAACAAATTTCCAGCAATTGGTTCACCGGTCTCCCCTATCATTGCTAACTTATACATGGAACAATTTGAACAGAGTGCCTTGGCCTCATATCCAGGCACTCCACCCACACATTGGTTTCGCTATGTGGACGATAATTTCTCAAAAATCTAAATTCAAGATTTGGAACCTTTTACTGCATATATCAGTTGTGTAGATCCAAACATTAAATTCACTCGTGAAGATGCCAAGAACAACACATTGGCTTTCTTAAATTGTGCCGTAACAATAGGAGAAGACTGGCAACTCCAAGTACAAGTCTTCAGGAAGCCCACACACACGGACCAACACCTGCTTTTTGATTCACACCACCCACTGCAGCACAAACTGGGAGTTATTCGGACATTACAACACAGGGCCCAAGTGGTTCCTACAAGCACAGAGGGAAAGGAGAAAGAAGAACAACACGTGCTGAAAGCCCTCTCTCTTTGTGGATATCCTAAATGGGCTTTCAATAAAACTAAGAGACAAGGACAAGAAACAAGATGACAGAGAATCAGAACCCAGGAGGAAGGGTGTAACCATTCCTTACTTGGCCGCCGTTTCTGAAAAACTACAGAGGATTTTCAGACAATATGAAATCCTAGTCTATTTCAAACCCACAAACACTTTAAGAAAAAAACTGGTCCACCCAAAGGACAAAACACCGAGCCACAAACAAAGCAATGTGGTCTACTCTATTCAGTGTAGTGAAGACTGCAGTGAGCGCTACACTGGAAACAAAACAGCCACTTCACAAGAGGATGTACCAACATCGACGGGCGTACCAGAGTGGACCGTCATCTGCCGTACATCTCCACCTAGAAACCATGGGCCACTCCTTTGAGGACAGTGAGGTACAGATCTTGGCCAGAGAAAAGAACTGGTTTGAGAGGGGAGTTAAAGAGGCTATTTTTGTCAAAAAAGAGAATCCTTCTTGAACAGAAATGGAGGTCTCAGACATCATTTGTCTCCCATCTATAACTATCCTCAAACCTAAATCAAAACAAACAAAGAAAACAATTGAGCAGCAGGTCAGGTCCAGAGGTGTGAAAACACACATTATGGCCCTGAAAGGTTCTGCTAACAAGACCCCACACTCCACTCCCACTGCATATTGGATAGATTTACCTACCTAACAGAAATTGCAAACAAATAGGTGTAATAGTTAGCTCCTCCCTGCAGGCAGTTATAAGTAGTGTCCACCAGCACTCTAGCCAGAACTAAAGAAGCAGCTTGGATGAGCTGAGAAACATATTCATCCAAATAAACTTTTGTCCAGCTGAGAAATTTAATTTCTCCTTTTGCCATTGATTCTACGTGGATGACTGAGGGATTCTACACATTTTGTGGTTTTCTCCTTGTAGAGGGTGTCACTGACTGATCTGACTGATCTACTGGACATGGACATGTGTCCAGTCAGCAGCCTTCCTCATGATGACCCATACTGAGAGACCATTTAGGCCCTTAAGTTGGTTTCAACACTTCAACATTGAACATGTATCTTGTATGAAACAGGTTAAGGTATACCGGTATATACCTTCTATCCAGAGAAACCCATAGTGCTTATTTTAACTCCTTATGCAACAAATATAATATAAACAGACCTTAAAGGGATATGCCACCCCCAGGTCAAATTTGGGCATCTCCCCACAGTCCAGAGACTAAAATAAGTGGTGGAAAGCGTTTTCCTGCTCACCTAGCCATTGTCCGAGTCTGTCGCCACTGACCGCCGCGGTATCTGCTGCTACTCCGCCTTAGACTGGAGTCTTAACGTCGCCAGAGAAAGATTTCGGCCAAAAGGAATTAATTTGCTCGATGCGTTTCCCAATTACTTTCTGTGTAGTGCGCATTCATATCGAGTGCAAATAAATGTGCAAATCAACACGGAGAGCTTGCCTTGGTCATTTTGGGTGGGAACTATTTTCCAGTGCGGAAGAATAAAGCCGAATCACGCACCACGCTGTGCAACAGGGGAACTCCCTTCCTGGTGCGTAACTGGGATTCCCCTGGCAGCGTGCTGCGTGATTCGGCTTTATTCTTCCGCACTGGAAAATAGTTCCCACCCAAAATGACCAAGGCAAGCTCTCCGTGTTGATTTGCACATTTATTTGCACTCGATATGAATGCGCACTACACAGAAAGTAATTGGGAAACGCATCGAGCAAATTAATTCCTTTTGGCCGAAATCTTTCTCTGGCGACGTTAGACTCCAGTCTAAGGCGGAGGAGCAGCAGATACCGCGGCGGTCAGTGGCGACAGACTCGGACAATGGCTGGGTGAGCAGGAAAACGCTTTCCACCACTTATTTTAGTCTCTGGACTGTGGGGAGATGCCCAAATTTGACCTGGGGGTGGCATATCCCTTTAAACATCACAACATAAGTCTATTACCTCTCCTCTCTGTACAACTAAGACAAAACACCCAAACTGCAACCTTACCTCACTGACAATTTCCTCACATTTTTCAGCACCTTTTAGGTCTAGCAGATACACTGACAGGAGACGTTTTAAGGCCTATATTTATGTGTTTTCTTGTACTTTTACAAAACCTGAAACTGAAACCAGGTGAGAAAGGGCCCCTCTCTGCTCCGTTGGCTCTCTCCAAGTCGCAAAAATAAATTGTTTGTGGCTCAAACCTCAGCGGACCGGACGTTTAAAAGCAAAGAGTCACTCCAATGACTGCACAAGAAATAGACTATATGCTAGCACTATATTCTTTAAGTCAGCTTATTTAGTACTTATGACAAGAAGTAGTGGTAGTAATTAGTTGTTATGTTTTTTATTGGTTGTAGTATTTTTACTATAGTAATAATAGTAATAATGACTACAGTGAAAATATGGTATATCCTAGCAGTTTATTATTTTAATCAGTTGGAGTAGGAGTAGTAGGAATAGACTTGTTGAGATCATAAGTAGTTCTCATTGTTTTTGTACTGACTGCAGGATTTTTAGTATTTGTAGTAGAACTGTCTTCTGTAGCACTGATGGGTTAACCCTCCTCAGGAAAATGGGTTCTCCTGATATTAGTGAGTTCACAAACTCACAAGAATCCATCTTGGCCCCTGGTGTGATTGGACCCGACAGGTTGCGATTGACCAATCACAGAGCAGCATTGAGGTTTGTGAGAAAGTCAGAGGTGACTTCAGCCTCTTTTACCATCAGTGCAGACTATTTAGCTTGTGAAAACTGTGCAGAAGGTAAAAACGCTTTGTGCATTTGTGGACAGGGCAGATGTCTGTGCTTTTCTCTCAACTGGATGTAACAAAAGTAAAAATTTTCATCTCATTCCACTGTTGTGACGCTTCAGCCAATCAGATTTAAATAGTGGCCGTGACATTCTGCATTTCAGAGACATCCCAGACTGACCATGTGTCAATTCAGAGTGCTACCCATTAGTAACCTGGCATGAGCAATGGGTAGTAGTGGTTAGAGCTGGGTGGTGTGACCAAAAATTGATATCACAGTATTTTTCAAAATGATATCGGTGTCACGGTATTTGACAGTATTTTTTTTTTCATGCATGACTAGGTGTTACAGTAATTTAGAGAATAATTACTGCAGTAAATTCGACTTGGTAAAACATATCTGGGATCCAGTGCTTTAATCATCTCATTGAAGTACCTTTCTCAACAGGACTAAGTGGAACCATGTCTTTGGCGAAGTGGATAGTAATAGCGTTGGTAATATTGTTCCACCGTTTGCTTTTCTTGTAATAGGCGGTCCCCTTAGCTTCGAGTGACATCTGAGTCGCTTTTTGTGTTGCAGCACCAAGTTGAGGACAAGAGGATCCAGATCTTAGTTTCGTGCATTCTTCATATTCCAGCACATGTTTGTGACGGAGGTGGTGAAGCAGATTGCTTGCCACGCCTCCTGCGGCTACAACTTTAGTCTGACAACATTTACAGAATACGGTTGTTTGATCAGCGCCAGATTTTTTAAAGCCGAAGTACTTCCACACAACTGACACGGCTCCTCTTTTCGGTATAAGTTCCTCTGTGTCTGTAACATTTTCTCCGTCCAAGTTGTTCACCGCTCAGCACACACTGTAGCCGTGTTCCAATTCGAGGGTTCCATGTGCGTAATTTGCGTGTTATTATTAGCATTAGCATTAGCAGCGTGTCTTGCTTGCTGGGCAAGGGGAGTGGCTCCATGGGCTGGACCTGTCCCATTTTAGCAATAGCCTTGCGGTCTGTGGAGGCTAGTTCGAGCTAGTTGCAGCCTTTGGAGTGGCCTAAAAAGCAGCCTTCAGAGGGTGCAGCCCTCGAATTGGGACGCGGCTTGTGCTTCCAACGCTCTCATGCCACTGCAAAACAGTCCCCCTCTCAAACAATGTTCTGTGGCGCGACATTCCGCTGCTCTGTGTTCCCGATGTTTTGTACGCACACACTCACCGATATTGGGGTATATGAAACATTTGTATCATACCAAAAAAAACACCGGTATTCAGTATAAACCGGTATACTGCCCGGCCCTAGTAGTGGTAGTTGTTAGTTAGCAATTAGTAGTAATAGTACTGTAGTGTAGTTAGTTGAATTAGGTAGTAGTAGTAAGTAGTAGAGGTAGTAGTTGTACTATTTAGTAGGTAGTATTGAACATGCATTTTGTATGGAACAGGTTAAAGTAATCCATTAAAAAAACATTAAGCCATTTTCACAGTTTTGTCTCCCTCATCTGATTTGACCCCCACAGGCCTGTTGTCTGTATTGTTGTCATTGTAAACACGTGTGTTTGAAAGTGAGGCCGTGTTACTCGATAAACAGGCAGATTGTTACACTCCCTAATCACTCCTGATGTGGACGGGGGCCGGTGCAGTTTGACAATTACAGGGTGGGACTCCTTTGGAGAGGGTTTCTCCAGCAGGCCGGCATTGTTTGGGGCCCGCACCTCATCACAGTGCGAGTGGGAGTCGATGTTGTGCGCTGATTTGATACAGGGGTGATTTATACACTAATCACAACCAATCAGTCTCCCCGGCAACAGGCTCAGCAGGGCCAGAGCACCTCAAGCGTCAGCTACGGAGACTATCACGTTTCAACTGCTTCAGACTTAATGCGCTCTGCCTGGTGTTTCTCACAATGCATTACAGTCATGAAGAATGCAGAGAAAACATATTTAAAGTACGTATTTAAAGGGCCCATATTATGCGGAATTGTTATTGTTATAATTTTGTTTGCCTCATCAGAAACAAAGTTCAAAATGCTCTGTTCCACCTTGTGATGTCATGTAGTGGTAGTTTTCAAGTTAACAGCAGTTCAGTAGAGATTGGAGATAGACAAGTTAAATACCATACTGTGAAACATCCGAGGCAAAACAGTAACATCAAAGCAAGTGGTGTACCTTCCAATTGAAAACTTGCGCAGTGCACCTTTAAAGTGCCCATATCACACAGTTTTCTGATCTGTGTAATATATTGTAATGTATATAATCAGACCCCCCAGGATTTCGCGGGCATTTTTTCTGATTGTTGCGGGCTAAAATGCCTGAATTTGCAGGAGCTTTTCCAAAAAGTTGCAATGAAAGTTGCGGTGCTTTTAAGGTTTTTGTTGTGATTTTGCTGCGGGAGGAAGTGAAAGTTGCGATAAATAGTTGTGATTTTCGCTTTTTGTAATTAAAATTGAGTAATATTTTGAATACTGAGTTATTACTGACAAAGAATAATACAAAGACACAGAGATCACAGATATGGTCCTAAAACAACCTTACCAACATTGAAAATAAATTACTACTAGGAGGGGAACTGTTTCGTGCCTTTTTTTGCTGTTATTTTAGTGGGCAAATGGCGCCGCAGACATGTTTCTTTGCCATTAGAAGCTGTGTCCCAATTCCCAGAGCACGCGGCTCGGAGCGTGGTTTGAAGGGCATGTGCGTCACACATTTCGACAGTACACCGGCACGATGACTGCTGTCCCACTTCTTTTTTGTCCCATGCGCAGTTAACACGCGGTCCGAAGACCGCAGTCGTTAAGCGGTCCGCGGACTGCAGTCGGGGCTGAGCAAGTGTGCACCGCCTTGACTGCAGTCTGAGCCCCCTTCGGGCCGCGCTCCGAGCTGTGCGCTCTGGAAACTGGGACACGGCCGCAGTTTCGTTTTGTCACACAGAAGTAAAGCAGAATGTTGCGGCTTCCAAACTCAAACCTTTTAGCCGCCGAGAATATGAGGTTGGGTCCTATGGCTCGCAGATTTGTGACGCGCAAAGAGGAGGCTATGGTGACAGATACGCTGAGATCCAGATATGCGTTTTGTGCATTTATTACAAAAAGTGCGCACACAGCTATGACAGCGCAGCAGGATGAAATGGAACTCATGAAAACCAGCAGGATGAACAGATTAACGTGAAAGATGAATGAATGGTTTGCGGTCAACAAAAAATACGGCTACACCCCAACCCTGACTCTCTCCTCTGTGTGACAGGTGAGCGCGCGCTTTTACACGCACACACTTCCGTACGTGCACACACCCACACTCACGTGACCCACCGCCTCTGCCGCACACACACACACAAACGCACCGTGCACCTCATCTCAGTTATGTCTCCTACACAGAAGGAAGTTGGTCGACGTGAGTTCAATACGTCGCCAATTATTGGTCAAAATTAGTAAAAATTGCGGGAAAGTTGCGGTGATTGGTCAAAATTGCAACACCGCCCTGAATTCACGGGGATTGGCTGAAGTTGAGTTGAAGTTGCAAATCGCAACATCGCGAATTCCTGGAGGGTCTGTATAATGTTGTTTCCTCACCACACAAATCCAGGTCTGTTTTTGAGGAGGTAACAACATTATAACATGACTTAAAGCTCACAAGAGTTAAATTTGTCAAATATAGGACCTTTAAAGTCACCAATAAGACAATCTCTTTTCAAAGTTAACATACTTTTCCTGACATTTTTCAACACACGTCTTTAATAAAAAACAGAAAATACTCTTTGTGATTTGCACATGATCGTGAGGGAGTCTGAAGTGTGGTAATTGATTTGAGCCTCTTCTGAGCATGCATCATTTCTGCTCATCATCGGACAAACAGATTTTTTTTGCCTGGGATAACAAGCCATTTAGCAATTAAGGAACCAAAGTAATTCAAAAATATTAGTAGTAATGCCGTTACTAGGAGACAAATATTTAATAGAGCCTAAACGCACTCATTTGGAGCTGTCATGCTGTGCAACAAGCAATAATGACTAGATCTTAACCCAAGGTCTCAAAAAGCATCTTGGGTAACTTTATAAATTTAATAATGCAATATTTTTTCTCTACTTATTAACAAAACAGCTACAAAATTACCACTGATGTCCATTGTTAAAGGGTTCATATTATGCTATTTTCACAATTTTTATGTTACAATGTTGTGTTTTGTTTCATTCACACATGTTTAACACACAAACCCTAAATATGTAGGCTGAGTTCTTCTCTCAAATTGAAAACTCTGTTCCACCTTGTGATGTCATGTGGTGACACAGGAAGTGCTCCATTATGTTTTTGAACTCCATACACCTTCACTTGCAGATGGTTTTATTGCTCAAAAACACCTAGATAAACAGACATTCTGACTGTGAGCGGGTTCGCCTCTCTGCAGATCTGGCCTCTAACTTGGCCTGGTTTGGTCTCCATGAAGATACAAAGGTTAAACACCACACTGAGAACCATTCCAGACAAAGCAATAACAAAGCATTTGGGTGAACCTTCCACCACAATAGAGGTAAGATCGGGCCTAAAAAATCCAGCCCGACCCGGCCCGCGGGTATTAAAGCCCGACCCGGCCCGAGCCCGACCAATTAACTTGATTTGCAGGCCCGAGCTTACCTGGCCAGCCAAATGATATCTCTCTGTATTTCCTATACACCGCGATACCATTTGGACACTCTCCATCCACTCTCGCTCCTCCGGTTCCAAACCGACTCCGCGATTCTGATTCGTTCAAAGATGGTGACGTCAGTGCACCCGCCTTTGCCCGCAAAGTCACTCTTAGGCAGCGGAAGTTCCGCCTCAGTTTTGAATCAAGATGGCGCAATCTCTGATTGGTTCACTTAGCTGTCTGTCTACGCGCAACCGCAGCGCATTCTGTGGATCAAACGTTACCAGACTCACTCGCTGGTACAGCGATGAGTCATGGATTCTTCCAGGCAAGGCCCGAGCCCAAACAAACACGAAATTTCATATTTTATTTGTGAGGACTCGGGAGGAGGAGGGGTGATTTATGATAACAAATTAAAGCCTGTCTTTTGTAACGAAATCTAAGTTAAACAAGACTGTATAAACATTTACATCTTTTATATTTCTGTTTCTGCAGAGGGTACATTAACTGACAATTTTCCATCATTGACGGATTTTTTAAAGAGTTGACGGGAAAAATTTAAGGCCGTCCGTCATTTTGACGGGTTGAAAATTGGGCCAGAGAGAGAAGCAGAGAGACAAAGAAGAACAATGACGGGTGGATAATAGACAGAGACAGGAAGGAGTTCTTTGAATTGTCATTGCAAGAGTTTAGTACAGTACGTGTTGTGATGAGGCGACTTCTGGTTTTTTTGCGAACCACGGTCTCTCGTGGCCAAAACTATTCACGGCCTATTCACGGAAGATTATTAAGAGGGCGGCGTTCACGTGCGCAGAGCATGCTCTGGCTCTGCGGCTCCTGTTTAGTAGTTAAATAGCAATTACATTACAGCGCCTTCTCTGTTTTATCCAAATTATTTATTTTAAAACCTTATTTAATTCCTTAGTTTAGTATCCACACATCGTTTTAGTATACATTTTTATAAACATATATTTATTTTTAAAAAGTCAGTGAGAGAGAAGCCCGGCCCGACCCAACCCGAAGCAATGATTGACATTTTAGGCCCGTCGGGCTCGGGTTTAAGATCTTACCTCTACACCACAATGCACCTTTAACCGCATGCTACTGTGTGTCCAAGAATCATTATAACACCTCATACAGCCTTATAAATTATGTATGGACAAATGACTTCTTCTAATTACTAAATATTGATTGAGTGCCTAATTAATTGTGATAATAGCCTCACATCTGCAGCTCAGTGGTCCTCAAAAGCTCATGGCCAGATGCATGCTGGGACATGAGTCTTGTTTAGCTCTGTTTTGTTGTGATAATGATGTCTGTAATACAATCAGTGTGGCGCTGTGCTGTGAAAATCTCAATTTTACAGAAAGCCTGTTGCAATTACAGCTATTTACATGGATATAATGGGACACGCTATAGTCATATTTATGGAATAGATTGTCTAAAATACAAGACTTAATTACAGTATTTATCTAACTGTGGTCTTTAATAAGAGTAGACCAGGACTAAACCACGACTAAACCACGACTAAACCACGACTAAACCATGACAAAACAAGCATTAAATGTGGATTTAAACCTGAACTAAACCTGGACAAAACCATGACTAAACCAGCATTAAATATGGATTTAAACCTGGACTAAACCACGACTAAATTAGGAACTGAACCAGGATTAAACCAGGATTTAATCAGAAATAAACAAGGACCAAACCAGAGCTCAAGTAGCACCAAACCAAGACTGACACAGAAATACAACAGGACTAAACCAGGACTAAACTAGGATCAAACCAGATCTGAGGCATTATATGAGGTCTAAACCAGGACAAACCAGGACAAAACTAAATCTGGGTCTAAACTAGATGTAAACCAAGATTGCACACTACGACTAAACCAGTACTTAACCAGAACTAAATCAAGACTAAACCTGGATTAAATTAGGGTTAAACCAGGACTAAACCATGACTTAATTAAGACCAATCCAAGTCTATTATACACATCTACAGGTTGTACACTTAATTGAACCAACTGTTACCTAGTATAGACTGCTATCCTATGTGCCATATGTAATTTGTGATCTTTAAGTCATGTTATAAAATTGTTACCTGCTCAAAAACAGACCTGGAGTTGTGTTTTGTTTCATTCACACATGTTTGAGTAACACTTTATTATTAGTCTGTTTCCAAAGCTCAAAATGCTCCGCTCCACCTTATGATGTCATGAAGTGGTAGTTTTCATCTTCTTTTTACCTTATGTTCAGTAGAGATTGGCAATTCCAGGTCTGAAATTATCCAAATGATTCTAGTGAAAGTGTGTAGAGTTAAAAACAGTGCAGCACTTTGTTTGAGAGAAGAACTTAACCTAAAGATGCAGTGTTTGTGTGTTAAACATGTGTGAATGAAACAAAACACAATTCCAGGTTTGTTTGTGATGAGGAAACATTATAACACAGATCAGAAAATAGTGTAAAATTGGCCCTTTAATTAAGACCAAGCGAAGTCCATGTGCTCTAGCATTTTAAAAACTATTCTACACTTAATTGAACCATTAGCTACCATACACTGCCCATAATCCAAATGTAGCTTTCTATTGCACTTGGCTCCTCTGCAAAGCTCATCTTTATGGACAGCGTAGTGCCTCGGTGTAGCGGTAGTCATCTCTCTGCGCGCCTGGCAGGCTCATTTGAATGCCCAAACAGTCTCCGAATCGCAGTTGGACTCCAGTTTTTAGTGTAAGGTGTCTCTTTTCATGGTTGCACAGTGGAGCGGGTGCGTTTGATGCAAAGGGAGTTGGGGTGCATTTGATGGGAGACTTTAGCTTCCTGCTCCTCTCCCCTCAGCCTTCCCCGGAAAAACTTGGGCTGCTTTGATGTAGCTCCTCTCCTCCTCCGCCATTCTGACATTTTCTTGCACCTTTTCGGCATTTTTTGATTTGTAAAGTCCAGATGGAGATGGTGAAAAGAATACTAATGGACACGGCTAAACTAGGGACTAAACCAGGACTAAACCAGGATTAAATCTAGTTTAAACTAGGACTAAACCAGGACTAAACCAGGAATAAACCAGGAATAAACCAGAAATAAATCTAGTTTAAAGTAGGACTAAACCATGAATAAACCATGAGTAAACTAAGATAATACTAGGACTGAACCAGGATTAAACCAGGGCCTAAACCAGGAGTAAACCAGGACTAAATCTAGTTTAAACTAGGACTAAACCAGGACTAAACCAGGAATAAACCAGGAATAAACCAGAAATAAATCTAGTTTAAAGTAGGACTAAACCATGAGTAAACCATGAGTAAACTAAGATAATACTAGGACTGAACCAGGATTAAACCAGGGCCTAAACCAGGAGTAAACCAGGACTAAATCTAGTTTAAACTAGGACTAAACCAGGAATAAACCAGGAATAAACCAGGAATAAACCAGGAATAAATCTAGTTTAAAGTAGGACTAAACCATGAGTAAACCATGAGTAAACTAAGATAATACTAGGACTGAACCAGGATTAAACCAGGGCCTAAACCAGGAGTAAACCAGGACTAAATCTAGTTTAAACTAGGACTAAACCAGGAGTAAAGCAAGATAATATACTAGGACTGAACCAGGATTAAACCAGGACTAAATCTAGTTTAAACTAGGACTAGACTAAACCAGGAGTAAAGCAAGATAATATACTAGGACTGAACCAGGATTAAACCAGGACTAAATCTAGTTTAAACTAGGACTAGACTAAACCAGGAGTAAACCAATATAATATATTAGGACTGAAACCAGGATTAAACCAGGGACTAAACCAGAAGTAAATCAGGACTAAATCTAGTTTAAACTAGGACGATACCAGGACTAGTAAACCAAAATTATATACTAGGACTAAACCAGGAGTAAACCAAGATTATACCAGGACTAAACCAGGAGTAAACCAAAATTATATAATATACTAGGACTAAACCAGGACTAAACTGAGACTAAATCAGGGACTAAATCACTAATAAACCAAACCATATGCAATATTTGTAGCAGTGTATTTTGGAAATTGGAGTTTTATTGGGGGCATTTTAACTGAAGCGTTGTGTCTAGATGGAGATTGTAAAATGCATGCTAATGTCCAGGACTAAACCAGGAGTAAACAAAGATTATAAACTTGGACTAAACCAGAACTAAAACCAGTTCAACCAGAGACTAGCCTAGAACTAACAGAAATAAATCAAATCTAATATAATAGAATGTGTATGTGAATATCATGCTAAGTACAAGGCATTGTGGTATTTTTCATTTGGAAATTATAAAATACATTGCAATGCCAGTCGCATAGTCAAATTAGAAAGTAGTCAATGTAGTTTCTAGAAAGGCATTATGGGAATTTGAGTTTTATTGGGAGGATTTTAAGAGCAATTACGTTCACAGCAATGAAAATGACTGTAGAGGAGGAAATACTCCCAAACCTCTTATGAATATATAAATATGAAACTATTATATTAAAGGTATACTATGTGACTTTCTACAAATAATGGAACATTCTAGGCCAATAAAAATCATCTCTAGTCAGAAAAGTTACTTCATGCAGGTTAAAAGGTTAATTTTTCCATAACCCAGCACCAATAAAAGAAGGAACCCTGAAAATACTCTATATAACATTATGGAAGAATGCATACAGCTCAGGTTTGTGTTATTTACAGTGTAGAGTCATTCACACCTGCTCTACATAGCCTCCATCTGACCCTGTGTATCTCTCTCACAGTTATATTGAAATCTGCTTATTTATTTTCCACGCTTGTCACTGTACATTACTCCTGGAGCTCAACCAGTTATTGACTATCTGTTTTTTTGTTTTGTTTTTTACTTCCAGAGTAGCAGCGTAACTGCGAGTGAGACTCCAATAAACTTTTATCAGACTGAGTTACGCCCCTGACAGTTCTGTCAAAGCAAATGTGCAAGAAAAACTATATTAATTATCGATCTGGGGGAAAATTACGCAGCCCAGCAACTGTAAGCACCGAATATGGTTTATATGTGGTTTATACTGTCAACACGAGCGAGTTTGTGGCATTTTTTTAGTTAACCAGGACTAAACCGGGACTTAACCAGAACCAAACTAAGGCTAAATCAGTGCTAAACCAGGACTAAAGTAGGATTAAACTAGGATTTAACTAAGACTAAACCAGGATTTCTAGTTAACCAGGTTTTAACCAGGGCTAAACCATAACTTTATGACAGATGACAGAAAACACAAATAGCAAGCAAATTTTGGTAATCCAAGGTTAGTCCTGGTATAGTCCTGGCTTAGACCTAGTTTATTCCTGTTTTAGTTCTGGTTTAGACCTATTTTAGTTCTGGTTTAGACCTGGTTTATTTCTAAGGTTTGTCAGAAAACATCCACCTAAGAAGCTGAACATTTGTTATTAATATACAATACAATAGAACAAGCTTTCTTCCATTTCCTGGTGTTTAGCCCCAAACTTTTGTATAACTTCTCCCATTAAACATTACATTTTTGTTTTGATAAATGTCACACAGTCCAAATATGTATCCACACAAACAGAGCACATCCTGTATTTGAGATCTCAAAATCTATATGTTTTTGTAGTTTCCTTTGAAATCCTTTGTGTGTCTGCTGCATACATATCAAAGGTTCACTTGTTGTGCGTGAAATAGTCTTGACTTTTTATGATTTCCACTACCCCAACTGCTCCAAGTCTCTGCTCTGTTTAAAGACACACCGTGTAACTTTTCCAGGTTGAAGGGGCGCTATTGGTTTGCCTGGAAAGTTCCGCAGTATGGCATTTTACGTCTCCATCTTGCGTAAAAATAGTTTGAAAACATGCATTCTTATATTCATTCCAGTAACCATCCATGTAACTTGGGTCTTTGGTGTCACCTGCTGTCTACGCAGTCATAAATAAGTATAATGCCATACTGTGGAATATTTCAGGCCATATCTCAGTTCAGTTTTCATCAAGGACAATTTTTACTTCCTGTTTGAAGCCTCCTCTCTGGCTTTGGGGTCATTTTAATCCAGATGCGCTGCCTTTTGGGGGGACCTGCACTTGTACCATAAGAGGCCCGATGGATTAGATCAGATGATTGACGATCCCGGTGGAAATTAGATTGTCGCCGTGGAAACAGTAATAGGATTCAGCTGAAGATGGGGCACAAACAGAATATAAGCGCACCGGGCGAACTCAAAATAAGCAATAAAAAGACACGTTTGGGCTCAAAACCAAGGAAAATATTTGTAATGAAAGGCGTAGAAAATTAAATAAATGACATGTTTTTCTAATTATGAATTGGTTTAGTGGTTTAATACCTTAATTGACTCTTGTGAGGTTTAAGCAATGTTATAATGTTGTTACCTCCTCAAAAACATCAGTTGTGTTTTGTTTCATTCACACATATTTGAGTAATCCTTTCTTATTAGTCTGTCTACATCTCCAACACTCAAAATACTCTGTTCCACCTTGTGATGTAATGACGCAGTAGTTTTGAAGTTCAGTAGAATCATTTGGATAATTTCAGGTCTGGAATTCTCTACTCAGTCTGTACTGAACTAAAGGCAAAAGGAGCTGTTAACTTCCACTACATTACATCACAAGATGGAACACAACTGTACAAAAAATCACCATTATATCACAGATAACCTTATGTCTGTTCAATCAACATTGTTCACCATTTTCCTTACAACCGCCTGTAAATTGATGAGATACACAAGCCAAAGGTATAACTTACAAGTACTATGAAATTACTACGTTACAAAAAATAACTAAATTAGACCTGGGTTGAGTTAGAAAACTGATATGCTTGAGTAACATCAACTTTCTTATCTGCTCCAAACCCTAACGTAGTTTAGAGACCCATCTCCTCCAAGCAGGAAATCAGCTGTCGACATCGGCCCGCAGGGTTTTGTAATATGGTTCTTTCTTTATCTCTGACTGACTTTTTTTGCAGGTACCTGGGCAGAGACGAGGTGGCTCTGGCTTCTCTAGACAAGGCCCAGAAGGAGGGGGGCAGCGTACGGGTAGTCACGAGGGACAATTTCTTCCAAAAACGCAAGTCGGCGTCATCTCTCAGCTCACCTGGTTCAGAGAAGTAAGTAAAAAAAAAACATGGTGGTCAAACTTTCTACTGTTACTGTTAAAGATGCATTGTGTAACTTTTTTTGTGAGGGGTTTGCTGCTTGTTTGTTTCCATGGAGATGTTATTGCTCTGCCTGAGATGTTACACAATAGGGCATTCAACTATCTAGCTTGCATTTATTACATTTTAGGTGTTTTGCTAAAAGAAAAAAATAAAAGAAACTCTGAAAAAATACATGCCTCGCCTCTCCACAGATCTCACCTCCTTGTCTCCAGGGCACAGATAGAATATTTAATGCCAGACTGTGGAACATTAGAGACTGTAATATATCAATCATTAAAAATCATTCAAACGGAAATAAGACAAGATTAAACCTGGACTTTGTTAGCAAGGTCTAAGATCTTAAAGCAGTAAAGTGGTAAAGTATAGAACAAAACCAGGATCTAAACCAAGTCCAGACCAGGATTAAATCAAGTTTTTTCTTACCTGTGACAAAACTGTGTATAAACCAGTATTAAATGTTACTTCACGGTAGTTCTGGTAATCAAACCAGGTCTGGACCAAGACTAAATCAGGACTAAACCAGTGACAAAAGGTGGAAAACATTGGATTACCTCAGATCTGATCTATAACTTGGCCTAGTTGGCGTCTCCATGGAGATAGATACGTTTATGCCATACTGTGGAACATTCTAGGCAGTAATATCTCCATGGACACGAGCTCTTCACTTGATCAGTAAAGTCAGAAATAAACCATGATTAAATCAGATCTAAACCAAGTCTAGACCAGGAATAAACCGGGTTTGTTTTATTGAGGTAGTTTTAATGACGCACTAAGTAACTTTTTGTTGTGGGTCTGTCACCTGCTTGTTTCTATGGAGATGTCATCGCTCTGCCTGGAATGTTCCACAGTATGACATTAAACAGCTCTACTTTACATTTATTTAATTACAGGTGGTTTTATAGCTCTAAAATACCTAGAAAAACAGACATTCTGAGTGTGAGAGGGGTGGCCTTTCCACAGATCTGACCTGTAACTTGGTCTGGTTTGGTCTCCATTAAAATAGAAAGGTTTAATGCCATACTTTGAAACATTCCAGACAAAGCAATAACATCTCCACAGAGAAAAGCATTTGACAGGTCCTCCACCAGAAAAGTTACACAATGGACCTTTAAACCAAGTCTGGACCAAGACTAAATCAGGACTAAACCAGATTTAAACCAATCAATGCACATTACAGCATTGAACCAAGGCAAAGGTATCTATTTTTAACTCTACCGTGAATAACCAAAATTAAACCAGAAGTGAAAACCAAACCACAATGAGTCTCACTGAGTCAAACAATGAGTCAAACATCAACACTGGACAAAAACTAAAGGATTTCTCTGTGGTATTTTTTGTAAATGACAAAATAATGAGATGGCGGCTCATTGGCTCATTATTGATTAGCGTGGGTATTGATAAATGATTAGAGCAGTGTGTGGGAAACCAGGGATCGACTCATGGGACAACATTATCTTTGTCTCATTTGCACGGGGGCTTTATTATGTTTATTGCCAGGACAAAACTATAGAATTCTGTTTGTATGTTTTTATTTATTTAGTTAGTTAGTTCACAAATAATGAATATTGAGTCCAAACATTCTGTACAATGTCTTGGATATGGGGTAATTTAAGACTTTATCTTATTTTTTTGACTTTTGCATGAATTTGTTAAAAGCATGACATTATTTCTACACTAAGGGAGTCCAGAAAATTCTAAAGAGATAGATATGTTTAATTAATGCCATACTGTGGGACATTTTACACTATCAGAATCCACAAAATTCAATGGAGATGCAAACATTTAATGCCATGTTGTGGAACATTTTACACTAAGGGAATCTGGTAAATGAAATAGAGGTAGATATGTTTAATCCCATATTGTGGAGCATTTAACACTATGGTAATCCACTAAATTCAGTGGAGATAGATGTTTAATTAATGGCATATTGTAACATTTCACACTATGGGAATGTAATTAATGCCATATTGTGGAACCTTCTACACTACCAGAATACACTATATTAAATAACGATAGATATGTTTAATTAATTCCATATTGTGCAACATTTTACACTATGGTAGCCCACTAAATCAAACAGATTAGTCAATAGAAACTTGCTTCCCAATACTGGCCAATTGTAAAGGCATTTTATATTTATTTTTCATTTTATTTCTTTATTTTTGTGTGTGTTTCATAGCTGCACTCAGAAGTCTCCAGCTTAAAGCAGCCAATCGATGCCCAACCTCTCCAGACCACTTTACTTCAATGTCGCTTTGTATTTTTATCTCCGCCATTTTTCCCCTCCATCTTTCTTCTTCTTCTTCTTCCCCTTTCACACCGTCTCCATGGAGATCGCTGCCGAGCCTTGTGGGTAGTGGCACAAAGGCCCCGCTGAGTGCGTTAGTACAGTAAATATAGACCATAATACAATCTGAGATGCAGAGGCCAACCAGCTCACCCCGGGAGGTTTCATCTCTATGGAAACCAAACACACAGGAAATAAATAAATAAAGAACGAGAGAGGAAAAAATACCAGCCGGGTCTTTGTGGACAAAATGGTGGCGAAGTGTCTCATTAAAGCGGCCCTTGGTGGAATTGGCCTTTGTTTGGGGGGATGCTAACGTCGATAACAGCTAAAAAGCACTCAAAGGTAGACTGTAACTTTTCTGCTAGGGTGTCTCAATGGAGATGTTATTGCTTTGCTTAAAATGTTCCACAGTATAGGATTAAACCTATCTGTTTTGCATAAATTCATTTACAGATGATTTTTTTTTTCCACATATATTTTATTGGTATTTTATCAGAACAATACAGTACCATATTTTACAAAACATATAAAGTGCTTTGTTCCATTTTTTTCCATAAAAAGAAAAATAAACGAAATGATAAACCAAAATAAAACAGAAAAACAAATAGAACATGGGTCTTAGAACACAGCTTCACATTGTATAATTTAGTCATCATCTTAGGTTTGGTTTTACAATAGCAGGGGATTCACTGACTTGCGGCGTCTTGTATTAATGTCAGGTTTTTGGTAAAATTAATAAAGGGGCCCCAGATTTTTTCAAAGGATTGTTGTTTCGACTTTAGTATATATGTTATCCTTTCCATTGGTAGACTAGAGAGCATGTGCTTTAACCACTGGGTGGCATTAGGCCCATTAACATTTTTCCAGTTTAAGGCAATGCATCTTTTTGCAATTAACGAACTGAAATCAATAAACATACATTGTTCTTTGCTAAGTGTGTGTTTTTTAGGGTACAATGCCATGATGAATAGCCTTGAATTAAATACAATCTGCTTTGATATAATTCTTTCAATTAGATTTTTAATCTCTACCCAAAACTGATTGATTTGACTACAGTCCCACATGCAGTGTATTAGTGAGCCTTTTGATCCACATTTGATGCATGTGTCTGGTATGTTATCATTATATTTATTTAATTTCACGGGTGTTATATATATACGCATCAACCACTTAAATTGTAATATCCTAAGACGACTATTAATTGTCATTTTTTGTATTTTCCTACATGCTTTCTCCCAGTCTTCTTCATTCACATTTTCAGTTAAATCTTCATTCCATAGGCTCAATTTTTAAGTGAATTTTCTGTTGAGTTACTAAGTAACAAAGTGTAGAATTCTGAAATGATGCCCTTTCTACGAGCATTTTTTATTAGCATTTTTTCAAGTTGTGTATGGGGAACTTTATTTAAGTTACCTTGTTTATTGTTTACAAAACTTCTCATCTGCAAGTATTTAAAGTAATGTTTTTTGTTCAAATCAAAACTGGCCTGTAGTTCTTCAAATGTCATGAACACATCCGATCGAGGAGGGTAAAGATTACCAATCGTTTTTAGTCCTCTTGATGCCCATATTTCAAATGTAGCATCTTCCTTTCCAGGAGTAAAGAGCTTATTACCCCAAATTGGGCTGAATTGTGATATAATATTGTTTTCTGGTAAAAATTTCCTGACATCTTTCCACATCTTTATTGTGTGTTTTAACATTGGGTTCTTTACTTGTTTAAGTAATTCTTGAGGCGTGTCAGAGTACAAGAATGAAGGAAGAGGTAACTTTAGGTTGTGAGATTCCATTTCTACCCAATGGGGATTTGCCTTTTCAGAAAAATAAAATGAAAATGAGCGTAATTGTGCCGCCCAAAATACCATAGAAAATTAGGACACTTTAACCCCCTCGATCAAACGGTAAATATAAAAGGGAAAGCCGAATTCTAGCTTTACCATTGTTCCAAATAAAACTGCCCATCGTTTTCTTCATCCATATAAACAAATCAGGAGGAGGCGACAAAGGAATATTTTGAAACAAATACAGCAGCTTTGGAAGAACTGTCATTTTGAGGACATTTATTCTTCCTATCAGAGATATAGGCAACTTCATCCATCGGTCAATCGATTTATTAATTTCCTCTTTTGTTTTTTTATAATTAATTTGAACTGTTTGATCTAAATTTGGTGCTATCTGAATTCCCAAATATTCAATTTGGTCAACTAATCTAAAATCAAATGATGTTATTTCTGGAGATGGTTTAGTACGTTGTCTTGTGTTTAATAACAATAATGATGATTTTGTATTATTTACCTTGTATCCTGAAATTTTTCCAAAAGTCTGAATTACTTCCAACACTGCCGGTATTGAGGAGTTAAGTTTTGATAAAAATAATATGACATCATCAGCGAATAACGAAATTTTGTGCTCAGTGGGGCCAATACAAATTCCACTAATTTGGGAATGGGTACGAATTATCATTGCCAGTGGTTCTATTGCTAAAGAGAAGAGGAGCGGGGACAGGGGACAACCCTGCCTACAGCCCCTTTTGATTTTAATTGGTTTGGAATATATTTGATTTGTTAAGATTTCTGCTGTTGGATTACTGTACAGAACTTTCACCCATTTTAAGAAGTTGTTTCCAATGCCGAATCGTTCAAGTGTCAAGAAAAGATAAGGCCATTCAACCCTATCGAAGGCTTTTTCTGCATCCAGCGATAGGAGTGCTGTGTCAGTTTCCTCCTTTTTATAAAAAAGAACATTTAATACTCTTCTTACGTTATGAGACCCCTGTCTCCCTTTAATAAAACCATTTTGATCATTGTTTATCAAGTCAGGAAGAATTTTTGAATTCGTTGCGCCAATATCTTACTTATTATTTTCAAATCAGAGTTGAGGAGACTAATGGGCCTCATATTCTCACATTTATTAGAGGGTTTGCCTGGTTTGGGGAGGAGAATGATTAATGCTTGGTTCAGAGTATCGGGAAGAATTTGCTTTTCAAATATTTCACTTATCATTTCTAGAAGTGGCGATAACACTTTATTTTTGAATTTTTTATAAATATCTATTGGAATTCCATCTGGTCCAGAACGCTTACCTGAGTTCATACCATCAATGGCTCGTGTTATTTCCTCTTTACTTATTTCTACATCCAATTTTTCCTTGACATCTTCAGAAATTACTGGAATATTTAGATTTTTGAATGCTGTGTTTATATCTTCTATGTTACAATTATTTTCAGTTTCATATAAGTTCTGATAGTAATCTCGAAAAGCCCCATTAATATCTTTAGGATTTAGTATAGTTTTGTCTTTATAATTAATTGATGTTATTGATATTTTAGTCTCCAACTGTTTAATCTGCCACGCCAAGAGTTTACCTGCTTTTTCTCCTTGTTCATAAAATGTTTGATTCAACCTTAATAGACTAGCGGCCGCTTTGGAGCTTGATTGTTTTTCATATTCTGCCCTTAAGAGCAAAAGTTCCTTTTCTGCCTCAGGATCACAATTTTTGTAAACTTTTTCTTGTTTTTCCTTTATTTTATTTTCCAATAGTAATCTATCTTGCCTTGCTTTCTTATTTTTGGAGCTTATGAAGCTGATAATGTGTCCTCTAAGAAATGCTTTGAAGGCTTCCCACTTTACACAAGCTGACGTTTGATTTGTATTAATTTGAAAAAATTCATCTATTTGTTTCCCTATATGATTCATGAACTCCTCATCCTGCAGCCACTTGTGTTGAAAACGCCACCTAGGTGGGCCTGTATTAATTGTTTCATCGGAATATATCAAACAACATGGTGCATGATCAGAAATCACTATGTTATCATACAAACAATCTTTGATATTAGCCACCAACTCTGAGGAAATCAAAAAGTAATCTATTCTTGAATATGATCTGAACGTTGCAGAATAACATGAGAAGACCTTGGAATGTGGGTGTAATTCTCTCCAAATATCCAACAAATTTAAATCTTGCATATATCTTTTTATAGTTAATCTACAATTATGATGCGTTTGGTCTGTACCCGTGGATCTATCCCACACTGGATTTAGAGCACAATTAAAGTCTCCAGAAATAATATATTTACCCGGCAGTGATGCAAGCAAAAGGAATAAATCTTCATAAAACCTTGAATCATCTTGATTTGGACCATATATATTTACCAGGTTTATATTTTCGGATATTAATGACCCCTGTAGTATTAAATATCTGCCTCCTTTATCTTTGATTATGTTATTTACCCTAAATGGGATTGACTCGTGGATTAGTATCATTACTCCTCTTGATCTAGACGAAAATGCTGCCGTATATACACTTCCCTGCCATCTTCTCCTAATTCGCTTCTCATCCTCCTCCAAAAGATGTGATTCCTGTAAAAATATTATCTTTGATTCCATATCTTTTAACTTTGTCATTACTTGTTTCACCTTTTTAACCTGTTGAAGTCCCCTGCAATTCCATGTAACTAATTTAATACGTTTTGTATTTTCCATTTTAACATGTTAAGTATGATATAACATAATGATTATATTAATAGTATGTTTACAACCGTTTTTCTTTTGAAGCTTAACTTGACCCAACACCAAAACAAAACAAAACGAACAACCCCTCTTCTTCTTCCCCCGACTCTGTAGAGCGCCCTCCCTCCTCGTTACATCTCCCGATAGAGCACTTGGCTGATCCACACGTTGTGAGGAGCAGACTAACCATGCCATTACTCCTACATAACCACTGCAGTCCGCGCATTGTTAAACCCTTATAACCTTAATAACCCCTGCTGCTAGTCAGCTGAGAAGTCCTTTCGAGTATTACATCTTTGTTTAAGCATTTCTTCAAAATTACCACATATAACTATTTGTAAACATTAGTGTTGATATGGCATTTTTCTACTCACTTTACCAGACCGTAATTTCAGTCCGAGTTTTAAACACAATCTTCTCGCGTTTTTCCAATCTTGTTTACGAACTCCCGTGCCTCCGCTGGGGAAGCGAAGGAGAAAGTTTTTGCCTCATAAGTTACCAACAGTTTTCCTTGGTGTGTCACGCCGTTCCTCAGTCCCAGTTTGCGCAGATCTTCCCGTACAGAGTCATATCTTTTACGGAGTTGTTGTATTCCAGCTGCCAAGTCTGGGTAAAACCGGATCCATTGTCCCTCGTGGCGGATGTCTCCTTTAGTCTTTGCAGCTTTTAAGATGACTTCTTTGTCCCTGTAGCTCGAGATTCTCATGATCAGTGTGCGGGGCGATAGGTTGTTTTCTCTCTGCGGGCCAATTCGATGCGCTTTCTCAATAAGCATCCGGTTCGGGAAAGTTATGCCCAATACTTTGGGAAGCCAGGACTCCAAAAACGTACACGCATCACGGCCCTCTGTGCCTTCAGCCAAGTTAATCAGCCTCACATTGTTCTGTCTGGATCTTGTTTCCAAGTCCAAAACTTTCTCTTCTAAATGTTTCTGTTTCGACTCCAAAGTGCTGACTTTAGCCTGCAGGGTTTTCACCTCGTCTTCATTGTCGGAGATGCGTGCTTCAGCCTGTGTCACCCGTACAACACAGTCCTTTACCTCCTGACGAATGTTATCCAAGTCACATTTTATAGCGGTGACGATAGATAGGATTTCATCCACTTTGTTGCTTTGGGATCTTTCTCCGCCGACTTCTGTGTTCATTGCAGCAGGTGGAGGGCTAGCACTAGCATTAGCTTTCTGCATCTCACTCCCGCTCCTGAGACCGTAATCCGTCAGCTTGGGCTGTTTTACCTTATCGTTGGCTTCTTGGTTGGCTTTAGCTACTTTAGGAGGCATTATACGACCAATTTGCAGATTGGATAGCAATTATTTGCTGCAGGGAGTATGTAATAATCAACGCAAACTGCGGAGTGGTGAAAACCACGTCTTCCTACATGGCTGCCATAACCGGAAGTCCTTACAGATGATTTTATTGCACAGAAATAATTTGAAAGGATCCATCATTTCAGTGAGCGGGGTCACCTCTCCACAGATGTGACTTGTAACTTGACCTGCGGGGAACAACTGTTTATCTAGATAGATATATGGATAGATGGATGCTTAGTCAAAAAAAAAATTTCAAGTTGATAAAAAGTTTCAGTTGATAAATTAGTTTAATGCCATATTCTGGAACATTCAAAGCAAAATAATGACATCACCATGGAGACATGCAGGTAGCAGAACAGAAAGGTTATGATACACATTTTAACCTAAACAGATTTTGTGCTTGTATAGGTAAAACTTGATTATCGCAATAGGACTGAAAGATTTACGGCATCGAAATTTTAATGGTCATAATTAGCAAATCACAAAAACTGCCATTTTTACTGTAATTTACCGTACCATAATTTCCTCCACAAACGGCAAAATCCTGTCTCCTCCTGTAGTTTAGGTCTGCACGAACATGTTCTGAAATGTGATTCTTGTATTAGCAATATATAATGCGCACGGGTTTTGTCACAATACTACATTTCAAACTTGATTTCAGTATAATACAGGAGTAGACTTGACACTCAGTACCGATTTCGATAGAACACTGATAATAAAAACACTTTTTCTTTAGGCAATAGAATGTGATTTTGAACATTAAATTGTAGTGCTTTCTTTTCTGTTCCCATGTGGTCTTATATCTGTGTAATCCTCAGTGGTCCAGGTAGGTTCCACAGTGCTCCATGAACGTATACCAGTCTATGTGCTCTTATACTTGTTCTGATACAGCTCAAGATCATTCTAAAGACATTCAGGAAAGCTTAATTTCTGTCCTGTGAATGGGACAGTATCGATACCTGTTTAAATGAGTATCTACTGTAATTTCAATGCTCCTTTCCGTATCATTTAGCATCTGATTTTCGATACTTTTCACACACTCCCTTATACACAGCATATCATCCATTGCCAAGCCGGTATATTTGAACAGGACTTCTCCCCTCTCCTCTCCCACTCTTTTGGTGTTTTTGGTTTTATTCTGCACTAGAAGGACTTCTCTTGTAAACATGTGCAGGCTGTGTGCGTTTACCCAGCCCGTGTAGAGGGTTTGAAGTCTGATCTGCCTCACGCTGTTCACACTTCCTTTATGCATACATGAATTTCAATTACAGCTAAACATATCTGCGATTTATGTTTAATGCATGCTTTAACTACACACACGTGGATGT
Organism: Paratrypauchen microcephalus; assembly: GCA_036785185.1. Taxonomy (NCBI): domain Eukaryota; kingdom Metazoa; phylum Chordata; class Actinopteri; order Gobiiformes; family Gobiidae; genus Paratrypauchen; species Paratrypauchen microcephalus. Next base: position 6,418,711 of record JAVJIX010000043.1, on the reverse strand, counting down.
ATGGGTTAAATACTGGATAGAGCTTGGTATATTGGACACTATTATAACTACAGACTAAGGACAAAATCATGGATATTTAGTCTCTTCTCTCAGAGTTCTTCTCTCAAACAGAAGACACTCTGTTCCACTTTGCGATGTCATGTGCAGGAAGAGCTTCACTGTGTTTTTCAACTGCACACACCTTCACTAGAATTATTTGGATCATTTCAGACCTGGAAATGCCAGTCTGTGCACAACTATAAGCAGTAGCTATTCACTTGAAAACTATCACTACATGACATCAGAAGGTGGAGCAGAACATTTTGAGCTTTGGAGATGTAGTAGTAGACGTATTTGACCTCAAGACCTACTTATACAGTATATCTGTACTGGGGCAAGACAGATTTTGTTCAAATATATGGGAAAAATCAAGCACTGGCCCTTTAAGTAAAGATCTAAGCTTCTAACAATATAGATTCCACTGCTTATATATTTACCATTGACTAAAATAATAAAAAATCAAGGTTAAAATTTGTGAAATGTTGCCATATTGAACCTCTCAAAATAAAAAGTCCAACATTTGATTTGATCTAGTTACTTTTGGTGCCATTGTCGTTCCCTGTTGCTCCCTATTTTTTCCTCAACATCCCTTTTTTTTTAGCCTTCATTTCTTCTCGTTTCCAGTGCTGTTGTCTCTCTCTGCAGTGGATTCCTCTGGTTGGCGCTCGGTACCCAGCTTGAATGGTACAAACCCAAATGAAGGAGAATTTGCTCCATCTGTCCTCTCCTCTGCAGCCTGGACACCCCACTGAGAAAACATGGCAACGTTCCCAAAAATGAGAAAGACAATCCAGCACACACAAACAGCACTACATAACATCATATGAATAGAGCCGAGGCATGTTTCTACCACCCAGCCACAAGGGGTCACTAAAGGAGCAAACTGTGTAGAAAGAATGCGATAAAAATCTGATTTGTGAGTTTCCAGTGGGGCTAAACACAACTAAACTTCGCCCACAACTACATTTTCACCTGGACGACTAAAGAAAAGAGTGAGGAGAGAAGAGGCAGGGTCTGGAGGTATCAGGAGCGTGATTGGTCTAAAGGCTCATTTATTCATTTATTCATATAGTAACCATCACTACGTTTATACTTCCAAGCGTTTCTAATGTCTAAGGCTGTGTTCTCCTTAACAACCACCAATGCGCGCTAAAAGTCAGTTTGAGAATTGATGAAAACGGACGAAATAGAGCAACAAATAAACAAACATGGAGGCGCCCATGGCAGTTCTGTTGGAAAAGACTTAAGAAAAACAAGATGGGGGAAGCGTTTTTGTTTAGCAGTTTGTTCAAGTCATTTTTTTTTAAACTTTAGCTTCCACCATCAAGCTGCGTTCACTACTACCCCCAGTGGTCAGCTCTGGTACTTGTGTGTTAAATAAGTTAATAAACTCCAGGTGTGTATGTGAGGAGGAAACAACATTATAACATAGATCAGAAAACAGTGTAATACGGGCCTTTTAAAACCCCACCCACTCCTGGTTACATTAAATTATTTACATTGACATTTTGTTCTTAAATCTAACACTTTTATCCCTTATATCCCTTTTACACAGAACATCCAGGCCTGTTTCAAAACCTCAGTATTCTCCAGCTCTGATTTGATTCTCTCTTATTGAATCCTATATATTTTGCTGATGTTGAAAGCGTTATATCAAACCTCATTCAGCTCCATCGCGCAGGTCAAGGTACAGTCTGAGGAACGCGCATAAACCGTGAAATGATTCAAAGTAATACAGTTATAAAAGATACAGACGCGGGAGTCCTTGGCAACAGAAAATGTCCCTTTAATTAAAAAACAAAAATTACTCTTTAGAATGTCTGTGTTATTGTTTCTGTATGAGTCATTCTTTTTGTATTGTGTTGTATTTTTTAATGTAATATTTGATCTTTGCAAAGTCAATATTTTCTAATTCAGCTATATCTGTCCTTATATGAGCAAGGTCTCCACTCCACAGATCTGACTTGTAATGTAGCATAGTGGTATTATCTGCTAGTCTCCACAGAGATAGATTTGTTCCACAGAATGGTATTAAACTTTCCAGAAGGGCAAAACTGTTTCCATGGAGACAAGGCCCTATGTAACAGAAAAGTTACACAGTGCAGCTTTAAAATCTTTTCTATGTCTGGACTAAACTATCATAACAGCAGAATAAGACTAAGGACTGTGCTTAAAATTATACAAGCCATAATCATAGGTTTGAGAATTATAAAATTACTGTTAAAAAAAAAAATGTTTTGAATGTGAAATGTTCTCAAAATGTTGAAAGGAAGTTGAAACCATTTGAATAAAGATTTGGTTGTCATCCGCTGTACTTTTCTTGTTTAGTTTTACTGTGGTGGGCCTTATATATTGTAATATTGTGAATATAGTTAATTTTAAGTTTAAGATATCCAAAAATTGAATATTGGGTGCAACATTTATAGTAAAAAAAAGTCGAAATGTTACAAGAGAGAAAACACAATGTTATAAGAGATATTTCTGTCCTACTTAAAGGTGCACTATGTGTAACTTTTTGGTTGGGGGTCCGTCGCCTGCTTATTTCTACGGAAATGTCATTGCTCTGACTGGAATGTTCCACAGTCTGACATTAAACTGCTCTACTTCACATTTATTCAATTACAGGTGGTTTTATTGCTCATAAATACCTACGAAAATAGGCATTCTGACTGTGAGCGGGGTCGCCTCTCCACAGATCTAACCTCTAACTTGGTCTGGTTTGGTCTCCATGAAGATAGAAATTAATACCATACTGTGAAACATTCCAGACAACACAAAAACATCTCCACGAAGAAAATCATTGGGCGGACCCTCCACCAGAAAAGTTGCACAATGCACCTTTAGACTTCAGCTAACACGGGGGTCGGCAACCTTTACCACTCAAAGAGCCGTTTGGACCCGTTTTACAAAGAAAACACTGGGAGCCCTTTTGAAATTTAAAATGAAATAGCACTGCATATAACAGCTTTTTGCCTTTGTGCCATATAATTACATTTTGAAAATGAATGAACTAAAATAAAATACATTTTAATTAAATACAGTGGTCCCTCGCTATATCGTGGTTCACTTTTCACAGCCTTGCTGTTTCGCAGATTTTTTTATTCAATTTTTTTTTTATAGTGTATCAACGCGCATTTCTGCGTCTTGATTGGCTAAGGGACTGTAGACCATTCTCCTCCGTGTCTTCTGTACAGAATGTGTTCAGTTTGCCAGATTTATATCGTAGTGTGACTCTGAAGTGCTGTATGTTTGCAAGTTTTCTCCCCGACAAAACCCGCCACAGCGAAGCGGCGCCAGGACGAAGAGGCTCGGTCAGAGGAACTGTGAAATGCACACGAAATATACTTTGGTTTCGTTCTATAATACTGTGCTTTTTTGTTGAAAATCTACGAAAGTTTGAGTGTATAAACAAGAGAGAAATGTGAGAAAACGTTAATTCCAGTCTGAGAAAAGTGTAGAATGTGTGTGGTGAGGCGTTTACAGCCTTAAAACATGGAGAATAATTGTAAAATATAAAGCTGACGACTTCACGGATTTCGCTTGTCATAGGTTATTTTTAGAACGTAACCTCCGCGATAAACGAGGGACCGCTGTACTGAGCCGCATCAGAGGGATCAAAGAGCCACATGTGGCTCCGGAGCCGCGGGTTGCCGACCCCTGTGCTATCACATTTCTGTTGGATTGATATTCTATCATCTGAATATTGTTACCGGTAAACTAAAAAAATGATTAGAAACTAAATCATATGGGAAGAAGTGGTGAAGAAACACAAATGTACAACTAATTTCATATTCAAGCTTTCGTCACTTGTAGATTTGCTGTAGCTTGACATTACATGGTCTGAATATTGTTACCAGTAAACTAAAAAAATCTATATTAATGTTTGTCTCCTTTCCTTGTTTCCAGGGGTGAGGAGGGTCCATCTCAACCCGAGGAGGAGCTGGGGTATATACAGGCCCTGGACAGCAGAGGGGTCCCCCTGTGTCTGTCCTGTCAACAGCCCTGTTCTACCACGGGAGGGGCCTGGGACACTCGCTTCTGCTCCCACAAGTTTGTATTACACCAACTATATCATATTCTATCTATTATATTATTTTTTATGTATTTATGTCTATCTATCTATGTCTTACCCTCTCTTGCTTGCTCTCGATCTGTCTCTCTGTCTATCTCTGTCTATCTATCTCTCTATCTATGTATCTGTCTGTCTATCTATCTCTCTATCTATGTATCTATCTGTCTGTCTGTCTGTCTTTCTATATGTATGTCTTTCTCTCTCGCTCACTATCTATCTGTCTATCTCTCTGTCTGTCTGTCTGTCTGTCAGTCAATCTATCTATCTGTCTATCTCGTCTGTCTATCTGTCTCTCTTTCTCTCTCCCTCCCTCTATCTATCTATCTCTCTGTCTGTCTGTCCATCTATGTATGTCTTACTCTCTCTCGCTCACGCTATCTATATCTCTATCTATCTCTCTGTCTATCTATCTCTCTGTCTGTCTATCTATCTATCTCTCTACCTGTGCTTTGTTGCATATATCTAATTCATATTTTGATAATCCCCATCACAGCCCCCACCCTCTTTACCTCTCCCTCTTCACAACAGACTCTTGAGCTTGGATTTGACCATTTGTGCAGGCAAATGTCCGCCACCTGCTTGACTGTCATTTCTTTTCTACTTTTCCCCCTTACATTTAGTCAATTACAGGTGTTTTTATTGGTCCAAAATTAATTCTTAATGTCAGCCAGCCCACAGATCTGACTAAAGTGATGTAAGTTTGCCTGGTTGTGTTGCCTCCTTGTCTCCATGGATAGATAAGTTAAAGCCATACTGTGGAACATTACAGGTATGGCAATAACATCTCCATGGACGCAAGCCACCTGAAAAGTTAATGCACACTTTTTAGTATAGTATAATAGAACAAAACACAACTGCATTATAACAGATTAGAAAGTTTGTAAACATACTTACAAAGCCATAGAGACCGAAAATGTATGTTTACCTAATTAAATATTTAAACCATGTATTTATACACGCTCTTTTGGCTCTTTACCTCTACTTCCTGTACCCAACAATGTTATTTAAGCCAGAGATGAGAGGATTTTTTAGCATCTCAAAATAGTGTGCGTGCGTGGTTGTGGTACCCACTGTGTTCTGAATCAAAGCCCACCCATCTGGCACCTAAAATATTAAAACTTCACTTTGAGCAGGCGGGCGTGGAGAGCACAGACACTCAAAGACAAACTCAAATAAGCTGATAGTATACAGTAGTGTTGAGCTCACAGTGTGTCGCTGCAGAGTTTGCCTTCAGAGCTGGAGTTGTGTGCGCACGGATCACAGCCCCAGATCACACTGTTTTCACATTCTTAGAACTGTTTACTTCATTATAACCACCAAGCAAAACAATATGACCACCTGTTTAATATGCAACCTGCACTACAAAATGAAAGGTGCACTGTGTAACTTTGCAGAGGAGGGTCCTCCACCTGCTGGTGTTATCACTTTGCCTGTAATGTTCAACAGTGAGGCATTTTCCATTATGTGTGTTTCTGTTGGACAAAAACATCAAATTCTAAAAAAAGTAAGTTGAAACCCTTTGAATAAAAATTTGGCTGTCATCTGCAGTACTTTTCTTGTTTAGTTTTACTGTGGTGGGTCATATATATTGTAATATTGTGAATAAAAAGTTAATTTTAAGTTTAAGATATGCAAAAATTTAATATTGGGTGTAACATTTATAGTTGAAAAAAAGTCTAAATGTTACAAGAAAGAAAAGAAAACACAATGCTATAAATACAGAGATATTTCTGTCCTACTTAAAGGTGTGCTTTGTGTAACTTTTTGGTTGGGGTCCGTCACCTGCTTGTTTCTACGGAAATGTCATTGCTCTGACTGGAATGTTCCACAGTATGACAATAAACAGCTCTATATTTATTCAATTACAGGTGGTTTTATTGCTCAAAAATACCTCTCCTTTGCCTGTAATGTTCAACAGTGAGGCATTAAACATAAATCTAGCATTGTTTTCCATTACGTGTGTTTCTGTTGGACAAAAACATCTTGAAAACATGCATTTTCATTGTGAGTGGGCTTGCTCTCCCCAGATCTGACCAATAACAACAAGCATTTGTCCCCAAGAAGATGTTATCTTTTAATGCCGTACTGTGGAGCATTCTGGGTAAAGCCATAATATAATTTATGGACAAACAGGTAGCGGACTCTCCCCCTGAAAAGTCCTGCAGTGTACCTGTAGTAAATTAAGTTAAAGAAATAAAACACAACTCCAGGTCTGTTTGTGATGAAGAAACATTAAAACTTAGAAAAAAAATACTATACTATGGGCCCTTTAATGTATTTTAGTTCCAAAGACTTACCCTTTTATTATCCGGTTATACTGTTCGTCAGGATAGAATTTAACTTATCTGTATCCATGGAGACAAGCATGCACGGGGTACAAGTCAGTGTCTTGGTGCACGTCATATCTGTAGAGAGGCTTGAAAACTATATATATAAAGAATACATGCTGGGTGTTTTGAGCAATAAAAACACAATTATTATTAACTGACTGAATGTAACATATAGTAATTGACTAAAGGCAAGATAGAAAGAATTAATGCCATATTGTGGGACATGAGGAGGGAGACCCATTTTCAAACCAGTTTGTTTACCCTACATAATTGGTCAAATCCTTACTCATTTTCTGCTTTTTAACGCATCAAATTTTAGGGTAAAAAATACACAATATCTCGCACTAACACAATAAAGAGGTGGTATGATGCTGTAGTTTTAATTTGTGGTGTGTATTTGAGTCCATATCCTAGTTCTAATCAGCTCCATTGGCAGACGACAAAAGACCTTGTAATAATGTGTAGTTCTGTACAGCCCCATCCCTTTGGCCCCATTGAATGTAAAAACCCAATTTACTCAAGTGTTTTTAAAGTCTCAAGTCCAGGTCAGTCTGTCAAGGTGAGACCAGATCTAAACCAGGGAGAAGTCTAAATCAAATATTACAAAAAAAAGACCTTTATAATTTGGTTCATGAGATTTTTACAAAAGATCTAATTATAAAGAAGAGGGATTGTTTAACCCTGTAGTTTCCTCTCCTGATAAAATTTTAAAACAAGGTGAGAAAAAAAGAAAATACACCACATTTACTTTAATTAATAATAATACTCACCACAATACTGCTACTACTACTACTACTACTACTACTACTACTACTACTACTACTGCTACTACTACTACTACTACTGCTACTGCCACTGCCACTGCGACTACAACTAATATTAATACTACTACTAATATGACTACTACTACTACTACTACGACTACTACTACTACTGCTACTACTACTACTAATACTATTGCTACTTCTACTACCTCTTCTACTACTACTGCTTTTTCTACTAATATTACTACTGCTGCTGCTGCTACTGCTGTAGGACTACTACTTCCACTACTACTTCTACTACTACTAATACTGCTGCTGCTGGTACTACTACTACTACTGCTACTGCTACTACTACTGCTACTGCTACTACTACTACTTTTACTACTGCTGCTGCTGCTGCTACTATTACTATTACTACTACTACTACTACTGCTACTACTACTACTGCTACTGCTACTACTACTGCTACTGCTACTACTACTACTGCTGCTACTACTACTACTACTGCTACTGCTACTACTACTGCTACTGCTACTACTACTACTGCTACTGCTACTACTACTACTACTACTGCTACTGCTACTACTACTACTACTACTACTACTGCTAGCCATATATTGGTGTTAGAGTTATTATTGCGACTAAAAGAGGAGAGCTGATTCAGAAAAAACTAAGAAATCGTCTTTAACCCAAAGTAAAAATGTATTTTATAAAAAGAGGAAGTGCAGTCCTGTTTCTCTGGGTGAGGCAGTGTTGAGGTCAGAACATGTAATGAGCAGCTCCACAAACTTTCACATGTTTGTACTTATAATGCTTGACATTATGTTTGTGGATTTTAGTTTCACACATTTTGCCAGTGAAACTTTAACTTGTTTTTGAAACATTTGAGATGCAAATTACTATAACTAACAGTAAATACATCTTAAAGCCTCACTGTGTAACCTTTTAGCCAAAAACTAACCTCCATGTTTTTATTGCACTAAAAAAAATACATAAATAGAAAAAGATGTGTCCTTAATGTGAGCGGGCTTGCATCTCCACAAACTGACTCTTATTTAGCTTGTTTCCATGGAAATGGTGGTCCTCTGGGTATTAATATCTCACTGGGGGTGTTCTACATGTACCTCTATTAGCAGAATATTCAGCAGTTACCATTGTGACACAATGCACACATTAACAAACACAGACAAAAAAGTTTTAAGATTGGCTGATTGAATATAGTACCAATACCTCTAGAAAGTTACATAATGTTGCTTTAAAAGTACAATCCCCTCTTCTTCTCTGTCTGTGTTCATCCCTCAGATGTCAGGAGGACTTTCAGCTGCGTTCCAGTCAGAGCTTCATGAGGTCTCGTGTTCTGGAGGTGGAGCAGGGCGTGTGTCAGATGTGTGGGCTCCAGGCTCATGAGCTGTACCTGAGGGTCCGAGATGCTCCCCCCTCGCAGAGGAAGCACCTGCTCCACAACACATGGCTCTCCCAGCTGCCTCTCAACAAGGTGCACAAGAGCAAAGCACTGCTGAACACTCAGGGGGAAAGTAACACTACAAATACATGCGCGTTTTTTCAGTCCAATCTGATGCATTTTATCTGTATAGCATACTTTGGCAAGAGGAGAAATTCAGTTTGTCAACTGGACAAAGTTTATTTGGTCAAATACATTTCGCAGCTCATCCAAGCTGCTTCTTCAGTTCTGGTTAGAGTGCTGGTGGACACTGCTTATAACTAGCTGCAGGAAGGAGCTAACTACAATGAAATTACTATGAAACTATCACACCTATTTGTTTTCAGTTTCTGTGTGGGGTCTTGTTAGCTTTGCCATTCAGGGCCATAATGTGTGTTTTTACACCTCTGGACCTGACCTGGCTAACCCTATTGTTTTCTTTGTTTGTTTTGATTTAGGTTTGAGGATAGAGTTATAGATGGGAGACAAATGATGTCTGAGACCTCCATTTCTGTTCAAGGAGGGATTCTCTTTCTTGACAAAAATAGCCTCTTTAACTCCCCCTCTCAAACCAGTTCTTTTCTCTGGCCAAGATCTGTACCTCACTGTCCTCAAAGGAGTGGCCTATGGGTTCTAGGTGGAGATGTACGGCAGATGAAGGTCCACTCTGGCTCTTTCGTCTGTGTTGGTACATCCTCTTGTGAAGTGGCTGTTTTGTTTCTCCAATGTAGCGCTCACTGCAGTCTTCACTACACTGAATGGAGTAGACCACATTGCTTTGTTTGTGGCTCGGTGTTTTGTCCTTTGGGTGGACCAGTTTTTGTCTTAAAGTGTTTGAAAGGGTTTGAAATAGGGATTTCATATTGTCTGAAAATCCTCTGTAGTTTTTCAGAAACCAGATAAGGAATGGTTACACCCTTCCTCCTGGGTTCTGATTCTCTGTTGTCTTGTTTCTTGTCCTTGTCTCTCTTGGTTTTGTTGAAAGCCCATTTAGGATATCCACAAACAGAGAGGGCTTCCTGCACATGTTGTTCTTCTTTCTCCTTACCCTCTGTGCTTGTAGGAACCACTTGGGCCCTGTGTTGTAATGTCCGAATAACTCCCAGTTTGTGCTGCAGTGGGTGGTGTGAATCAAAAAGCAGGTATTGGTCCGTGTGTGTGGGCTTCCTGAAGACTTCTACTTGGAGTCGCCGGTCTTCTCCTATTGTTACGGCACAATCTAAGAAAGCCAGTGTGTTGTCCTTGGCATCTTCACGGGTGAATTTGATGTTCAGATCTACAGAATTGATATATGCAGTAAAAGGTTCCAAATCTTGAATTTTGATTTTTGAAAAATTATCATCAACATAACAATACCAATGTATGGGTGGATTGCCTGGATATGAGGCCAAGGCACTCTGTTCAAATTGTTCCATGTATAAGTTAGCCATGATAGGGGAGACCGGTGAACCCATCGCGCAGCCGTGGATTTGCCTGTAGAAGTTTCCTCTGAACTGGAAATAGGTGGTATTCAGACAAATTTCCAGCAGTTGGCAGATTTGGTTGGGTGAAAGTTTGGTTCTCTCTTCTAGCTTGGAATCCTGCAGTAGTCTCTTTCTTGCTGCTTCCACCGCTATACAAGTTAACAGAGAGATTACTTCAAAGGAAACCATTGTCTCAATCAAGCAATCAATCAAACAATATTTATAAAGCGCTTTTCATACAAAAATTGTAGCACAAAGCGCCTTACAGTGATCAAGGATTAGAAGATTGACCTTTATTGATCTCGCACCGGAGAAGTTGTTTCTATATTTGACCCGGGGACCATCCCCATAATTTGTTTTGTTATTTAGTCTTGGTCAGGCCCTAAGCTGTAGGATTTTACCTATGGCGCATGTTTAGGTTGGTGGGGGAAACCGGAGTGTCCAGAGGAAACCCACCCAGACACGGGGAGAACATGCAATCTCCACACAGAAAGGCCCGGGCAACCCGAACCTTCTTGCTGTGAAGCATGAGTGCTAGCCACTCAGCCACCGTGCTGCCAGAAAAATACTTTTTTTTTTTTTTAAAAAGGCGAACAAACAGATGGACAAACAAGCAAACAGACAAACAAGCAGATGAACAAACAACAAACAGATATACAAGCAAACAAACAAAAGAACAAACAAAAGACAAGCAAACAGATGACCGAAGTCAATCAAAGGCCAAGCTAAACAGGTGAGTCTTGAGCCCACTCTTAAAAACGTGAACGAGAAACGTGTTCTCTGCAGCCCTGAGGTCCTCCGGCAGGCAGTTCCATAGACGAGGGCCGTAGTACTGAAAAGACGCCTCTCCGTGAGTCTGTGTCCTGACCTTGGGAATGACCAGGAGCCTGCTGCCGGAGGAGCGCAGGGCCCGTGAAGGTTCGTAAGGGGAAAGCAGTTCTGAAAGATAAGAAGGCCCAAGACCATTAAGACATTTAAAAAACAGTAAAAGAACTTTAAAATCTATCCTGAAACTCACAGGGAGCCAATGCAGAGATTTTAAAGGTCCCATGGCATGAAATTTTCACTTTCTGAGGTTTTTGAACGTTAATGTGAGCTTCCCTACCCTGTTTAGCCCCCCCCAATGGCTAAAAGTTGCGAAATGTCTAAAGTGAGCATTTGCGATCCTTTTCTGCGTTTGAAAAAAACACAGCTCAAATGGGCGATTCTGGACAAGGCACCTTATTGACGTCAGATCGAAAAAAGAAATGCAAATGCAGTTCCACCATCGTCTGGATCTCCACCCCCTGTCTCTGGAAATCACGCCCAGAGAGTTTGGACCGCGAAGGAGCTACGCAATGCGAAATGCATTTTTTTATTTGCCTGGAGGCACATGCGAGTGTTTCTAGGCTCGGAAGTCCTTTACCCAACCCTCTGGACCTCTGAAACAGCAGTGGTTTAATTTTATTTTCTGAGAAAATGTGTTTTTTTTCATTGAAACGCTCTCCTTTCGCTCTCCTTTCCTCCTCCGCGCTTACACACGCGGAAGTGGGGCCAGGCACAGCCCACCGCTAACACAAGGAACCAGCGGCGCATTGGGGGCCCCCCCTCCCTCCTCTAAGCCTATCTGTGTCCTTCTCATTTGCATTCAAGCAAGAAGGCGCAGAATGAGGTGTTCAGAGAGTTATTTTTTGACTCTGACTCTGTACATGTGTTTTTCTCATGCACTAAGTGTTCATTTTGAAGAAGGATTCATTTACAGTATTAGGGAACCATTAAGGAGCCATATAAAAGCATCAAGAAGTACCATGTCATGGGATCTTTAAGACCGGTGTAATGTGATCCCGCCCTCTGGTCCTAGTCAGGACACATGCTGCTGATTTTTGTAATAATTGCAAACCTGAAATACTCTTTTTGGGAAGACCAGAGAGCAGGGCATTACAGTAGTTTATACGGCTGGTGACAAAAGCATGCATCAGTGTCTCCGTATTGGCCTGAGAGAGAATAGGGCGAACTCTGGCTATGTTTTTTAGGTGATAGAAACCTATTTTTGTGATGTTCTTGATGTGTGGGACAAAAGTCAGCTCAGAGTCAAAAATGATGCCCAGGTTTTTCACTTGAGGAGATGGGTTAAAAGACTGTGCTTGGAGTTTTGATAAAAGTTTATCTCTCTGGGCCTCAGGACCGATGACTAAAACCTCAGTTTTGTCCTGGTTAAGCTGGAGAAAGTTTCTTGCCATCCAGGATTTGATATCTAGAATGCAGTTAAAAAGAGCATCCATTGGCCTGGTGTCATCAGGAGACACGGAAATGTAAAGCTGCCTATCATCTGCATAGCTGTGGAAGTTTAGTTCATGTCTCCTGATGACGCTGCCAAGGGGGAGCATGTACAAGTTGAAAAGCACAGGGGCTAAAATGGAACCCTGGGGGACACCACATGTGATTTTATGGATCTTGGAGGAGTATGTGTCCATACTTACCATAAATTTTCTGTCTGTGAGATAGGACGTGAACCATTTGTGAACAGCACCAGAGAGGCCGAGGTGTTTTAGGCGAGTTAAAAGAATCATGTGGTCTACTCTGTCAAAGGCAGCGCTCAGATCCAGCAGAACCAACACAGTCACCTTTTGAGAGTCACTATTTATTCTAAAGTCATTTAAAATCTTTGCCAAGGCAGTCTCGGTGCTGTGGTTCACCCTAAAACCAGACTGAATTTTTTCCAAAATGTTGTGATCATCTAGAAAATAATTTAATTGGATAGAGACAAGTTTCTCTAGAATCTTGCTTAAAAATGGTAAGTTAGACACTGGTCGGTAGTTGTTAAAATCGTTAAAATCTAAATTGCTCTTCTTCAGCAGGAGCCTCACCACCGCCGCTTTGAAGGCAGTGGGAAAGACCCCTGTCTGAAGAGAGCAATTCATCATGACCAAAAGTTCATCCCTAAAAGATCCATAAAATGACTTAAAAAATGGAGTGGGGATTGGGTCTACGAGACATGTGGTGGGCCTCACTGAGGAGAAGACCTTGTCAAGCATCTCAGCATTAACCAAGGCAAAAATGTCCAGAGTTTTCTCTGGTTGAGACAAACACTCAGGTGAGTTAGAAACAGAGCTTTGACGAGATAAAATATCACATCTGATGGTGTTTATCTTTCCCGTGAAGTGGTCAGCAAACTGCTCGCAGAGAGAGTCAGTGGGTGTCAAGTAAAATGCGTTAGAATCGGGGCTTAGAATGTTTTCAGTGGTTGGGAAAAGAACTTTTGGATTATTTTTGTGGTTCGTGATTATTGTGGAGAAGTAATGATTTCTTGCATTCCTTGTAGCATTGTTATGTGATCGTTGCTGATTGATGAATAATTGGTGTTTATAGTCGTTTTGTTTTTTCTCCATCTGCGTTCTGCCCTCCTGCACTCTCTCTTGGATTTTCTCAAGTCTTCATTCATCCATGGAGGCTTTGATTTGGTTTTAATGCTTTTGGTTTTGAGTGGAGCAACCAGATCCAAGGCTGACCGCAGTCTACTGTTGAAATCGTCAGTAATGAAATCACAGGAGGCAGGTAAAACCATTGTCTCATCCTGATCAAACTGGAGAGACTTAACTTTGTTCACAAATTCAGCTGTGTTCTCAATATGATGCTCTGTGTTACCCACCAGAGGAGCCAAGATGTTTTTTTAGGTGTTTGGCCACATTGTATGTGATGGAGTCAACGCTACATACAATGGGTCTGAGTGGTACTCCTTGTTTGTGAATCTTAGGGAGGCCATAGATGCACGGGATGGAGTCATCAGGGTACAGTCTGTAATGCAGCTGTCGATCAATGACTTCTTCCTTCTCCAGCTTCTGCAAGCAGTCAATGATCTTCTTTTTGTACCCATTGGTGGGGTCCCGTTTCAGTAATTCATAGGTTGCTGTGTCACTGAGTAGGCTGTTTACCTTAGCCTCATAATCAGCTGAGTTCAGGATCACTGCGCATCTCCCTTTGTCCGCAGGCAGGATGTTGATGCTCTGGTCCCTCTCTAGAGGGAGGGTGGAAGTTTGGCATTGCTCAGTGCAACTGTTCATTTCAGTCTAAGGTCTCCAGCTTCTGTCTCTGTGAGCTTGTTGTTTCTAATGGCGGTTTCCGCTGCCGTGATGTAGTCCACCGTAGGGATGTGGTTAGGAGTTACCGAGAAATTCAGTCCTTTGCACAGTACTTCTTTCTCTGTCTGAGTGAGTACTCGGTTGGAAAGATTTTTCATCCAGCGTTCTTTGTGCACCGATTGGTTAGGTCTATCCTCCTTCCTTTTGTCACTCCGATCCTTGAGGTTAGTTTGATATTGATTTTGGAGTTACGTAAACTTCCTTATGTGCCTCTCTTTGGTTTTGTTGTGTTGTCTCAAGTGACCCGTGGTTATGAAGTCATTGATCCTTTGAAACATTTCTTTTGGAACTAGAATGTTATTTTGTTTAGTAAGCTGTCTATTTCAAATTTAAAGTTTTCAGTCTCATAATTGAGATGGCTGATTCTAAGGCTGAGCATCCCTCTCAGGTAACGCTGGGTTAACTTGGCTGACCTTTGCCCTGCTTCCGGTGCTTTCTTCTGTAAAGCCTTGGGAATAAGTTGCTTCTGTCGACATCTAAGGTTAAAGCGTAAATGATTCCTCTTCTCTGCTAACCTTTTTGTGTCCTTTACTTTATATACTTTATATATAATATATATTTATGTATGACAGTGCTGCACAGATTGTTAGATTTTCAACAAAAAGGTGAGAGTGACTAACTGAAAAACTGCTGGCTAATGCTCGCTAGCTTATGACTGTAATTCTATTTTAATGGGACTTTAACACAATCGCCTCACGTGTGGTAAATACTACCAAGTCAGATTGTATTAAAGGGAATGGGAATGTTAATGACATCAGCTGCAAAGTATCTATACTTACAAATAGTGCTGTCAAAAATATCGCACTATTAATAAGTTAATGCAAAACAATTTTAACAGTGTTAATGTTTTAATCCAAGATTAACGTTCTTTGTGACCCAGTGAAGTAGTTTTTTCATAAGCAGTGGCCAATGATAGTAACATTAGAAAAAATACAGGATCTGGCTATAAACAGGAAGGAAAACAATTTGTACGAAACTAAGAATTCCTGGTTGGAGGAGGTGGGCCAAAGCACGGCACAGCCGCCCGTGCATGCGCTTGTGCACGACTTCACCACACAAGACCTGTGCGCGCACCAATGCCACCCACACGACGAAAACACGAAACAAAGTCCGCTCCAAAACATATGGTGAATCCATGCCGTCCCCGACAAGGACCATGGGACCCAGATCACTCCCACCACACAATAGACACCCCATGCCGCTGGACCCCACCTTCTTGGCCAAAAGCGCTAGCCCAAAAGTCCCAGTGCGAGTGCGCCCCTAGTACAGCTGGCGATGGGACAGACAAACACAGTGGCGCTAACTGGACATTACTGGATGTCCCTCAGTAATGAGAACTACCTCAGGGTCACGGCACATTATTTCACCCACAGTGGGAACTTCAGCAGCTTTGACTCTTATGAAGACAGAAGAGGCACTTCACTCACACTGTTGTAGAGCACTTCATGAAAGTGGAACATGAGAGTGGAACATCAAAAAGTGTCTTATTGACGATTGTTATAGTTTACAATAAAACACATTTGTACAAAGTGGCGCTTATCCACTTTTCTCTGTTGATACGAGTATTAAAATGATTATTCAAGGGACAAAAATGTTTGATTAATTTGCGATTGCTTGTGAGTTAACTATGAGATTCCTGAGATTAATTGCGATTAAATACATAACAGCACTGTATCACTTGCTCTGATTGGCCAGACCTCAAAGGCATATGTGGTTTGTGAACATAATTCAGCTATAAACTGTTTATTTTTTAACATTTTGTACAAAAGCTTTATGTAAAATTATACTAAGACTATGTTAAAAGTAACAAGTAATACTATGACTTGCACTTTTAACTTGTAAATATTTTTTTCATGTAACAGTAGTCTATGCCTTCCACTGTCTGTTCAAACACTGGAGGGTCTGGGATTCTCCATCAAGTTTTTTACCTGAGCCTCACAGCTTCTCATGTCTCAAATCATATAGAGCATAATCTATAACTATAATATCTATGAATCTGATGAAAATTGAGACAGTTGGCATAGAAAAATGGTGCCTATAGCAGCAAACTAAAATCCATGTATACCACCAAGTAACTAAACAACCTACCTACGACTATTGCGTCTTCATTTCTACTTCAAATACTGCTACATATACTACTTTACCTTCTACAACTACTATTACTACGACTGGTCCTACCTCTAATACTACTACTACTGCTGCAGTTACTGCTCCTACAGCCACCCCTCTTCTACTTATTGAATTTCTTTAATAAGTCTCTATGAAAATGAGTAATGAACTTAATATTCACATAATTACAGATACTCAAATGACAAAATGGACATTTCATTATATTTTAACTCACCGTATTTGGACAAACTGCTGAACAGACTTTACATGTACATCACTTTAAACCAGTTTGTGCAATAGAAACATCCATTATGAACCGCCCATTCCACCTGCTGCAATTATAATTACTCTTTCCAATTTCAGAGTTCAATCAAAAACTCCAAAGTGAAAATTATGAATGATGTAATTTTTACCCCAATAATTTACAGTCTTTGTCTGCTCTCTTTGGTACTTTTTAATTAAGTTTTTCCATAGTTTTTAGTAGCTTTATTAGAGGGGACACTTTTGTTATGGATTACAAAATGGAGCCTGGTAAGGAGTTCATTAAAGGGGCATCATGTAACTTTTCTGGTCCGCCAACTGCTTGTTTCCATGGAGATGTTATTCTGACTGGTTTTATATCATTTCAGTATAACATTATTATATTTTTGTAAGATATCAGTCCATTTTCCAAAGTTAATAATAACTACACAAACTTAGAAATTGTACTGAGAGCATTAAATGAGCATTGTGTAACTTTCTTGTATCCACGGAGATGTGATTTTGACTGGTTTCAATGTTATTGTTATATATTTGTTTAATTTTAAGCCAAATTATCAGTTCATTTTCCAAAGTGAATATTACAAACTAGACAAATTTCGAAATGTATTGAGATTTTAAAGGACCATAATGAAACTTTCTTGTCTCCGTGGAGATGTTATTCTGACTGGTTCCAATATTATTATTATTATTATATTTTTGTCAGTTCAAGCAAAATTCTCAACCCATTTTCCAAAGTGATTATTATTACCAACTCGACAAATTTAGAAATTGTGTATTGAGATTCTGAAGGAGCAGTAAGTTACTTTCTTGTATCCATGGATGTGTGATTGCTTTGTCTGGAATGTTCCACAGTATGGTATTAATCTGGTCTATCTCCATATAGACAAGCAGATCACGTCGTCAGGCAAAGTTACAGGTCAGATCTGTGGAGAGGTGACCAAGCTCGCCATAAGAATGCGTGTTTTTTGAGGTATTTCTTCTAACTGAATAAATGCAAGATAGATCAGTTTAATGCCATACCGTGGAATAATAACATCTCCATGGAGACGAGTAGGTAGGTAGGTAGGTAGGTGGACTCTCTATCAGAAAAGTTACACAGTGCACTTTAAACCTTTATCTTTTTCCCTATAATACAGTATTTTTTTTCCTAATATCTTGTCAGATAAGTGAAGCTGTTGTCATAGTTTTTGGACGACCTGCTGCTTTTTTAAAATGAAAGTTACTGCGCCGTGTTTGAATCCGGATAATTAAAAACAAGTATATTACAGATTTAGACACACTGACAAGACAAATGATGAGAATATTAAAGAATTAAAGACAAACTCATTATAGTCTGTGGAAAAAATAATCACTCAAGATCACCAAGAAACAGACTGAAGTGAAAAAAGATTTCATTTTTACATTTACAATTAGAAATTCAGTATTATAAGATTTGGGGATTAAAGAGGCTATTTTCTGATCTGTTATGATGTTTCCTTATCACAAACAAACCTGGAGTTGTGTTTTGTTTCATTCTCACATGTTTAATTAACACACAAACCCTGTATATTTAGGCTGAGTTCTTCTCTCAAACAGAAAATACTTCACTTTAACTACAGCTTCATGACATCACAAGGTGGAACAGAGCATTTTGAGCTTTGGAGATGTAGACAAACTAATAATGAAGGATTACTCAAATGTGTGAATGAAAGAAAACACAACTCCAGGTGTGTTTTTGAAGAGGTAACATTATAACATGGCTTAAAGCTCACAAGAGTCAATTTTGTGAAATATTTCTTTGCGACATTTAAATACTCAGACTTGGTTGGCCAGGCTACAACATTACTTCTTTCCTTGTTATATTTTCAGACTAAAAAAAAAACCCTGCGCTTGATTTCATAACCATTTTACCTCAACCCAACTTTCTCCCCCGCGAACACATCGTCAGGGGTAACACTGCTTCAAATCGCCGCCCAGGGACACCATCTTGATTTGTCTCTTTGCGGTTTCAAAAATAAACTCGCTGTTTCTTGGCTCCTGCGTTCCTCCTACGCACATATGCACAGGCTCACGTGTCGACGTCGTCTCCACTGGACCAGCTCCCAGTCAAATACACTGGACAGACTTGTATTGGTTTTGCCCGATACCAGTGCTATCGCTGGTCTGGTCTCACTGGGTACTTTTACTGTACGACCAGTGGAAATCAGATAACGAGATAATGAGGAAATCTGATCATCAAAAACACATCCAAATTTAAAGGGCTCATATTAATCAATTTTTCTATCTGTTATGTTTTTTCCTCATCACAGACTGTTTGCCTTGTGATGTCATGTAGTGATACAGAAAGTACTTCACTGTGTATTTTGCACCACGTTCCAAATGACTATGTAAATTGTGTTTAAGTGTCATATGGGTCAAATGTTTAGTTTTCCAGTGAACCTGATGGATGGTCTTGTGTTTGATTGTGTCTGAAATCATCTCACTCACCGGCGCTAATGAGTTTGAAAGTGCGTCCAGTTAAAGGAAAAACGACTTAAGAAGGACGTTCCACATTATGAAGCAGAGCATCATTTTCAAGAATATGAGAAAGAAAAAGGATCTCTCTCTAGTGCAGAAAAGTGTGAAATAGTTGAATACCTTGCACAAGCTATGAAAACCTTAGATATTTCACAAAAACTTAAGTGTGATCATCGTACTATTAAGAGATTTGTCGCTGATTCAGAGCACACACGGATTCATACAGATAAGGCACAATGAGGTAGTTTTTTGCCAGACAAATACATCAGATTAAGAGAGCAGCTGCTAAAATGCCTTTACAAAGCAGCAAACAGATATTTGAAGCTGCCGGTGGCTCTGGGGTCCCCCGAAAA
The DNA here is from genome assembly GCA_036785185.1 of Paratrypauchen microcephalus. Classification (NCBI taxonomy): domain Eukaryota; kingdom Metazoa; phylum Chordata; class Actinopteri; order Gobiiformes; family Gobiidae; genus Paratrypauchen; species Paratrypauchen microcephalus. Next base: position 6,399,265 of record JAVJIX010000043.1, on the reverse strand, counting down.
TCAACGTGTAGAATCCTCCAGAGGCTTGCAGTTATGCATAAACCTTCTATTGGGCCACCCTTAAACAATGCTCACAAGCAGAAACTGCTCCAGTGGGCCCAGGAAGACTCATTTTCAAACAGTCTTGTTCACTGATGAGTGCCGTGCAACCCTGGATGGTCCAGATGGATGGAGTGGTGGATGGTTGGTGGCCGGAATCATGGGGAGAGGGCTGTTCGGCCCCTTTAGGGTCTCTGAAGGTGTGAAAATGACCTCTGTAAAGTACGTGGAGTTTCTGACTGAACACTTTCTTCCATGGTACAAAAAGAAAACCCGTGCTTTCCGTAGCAAAATCATCTTCATACATGACAATGCTTCATCTCATGCTGCAAGGAATACTTCTGCATCATTGGCTGCTATGGGCATAAAAGAGAAACTCATGGTGTGGCCCCATCCTCCCCTGACCTCAACCCTACTGAGAACCTCTGGAGCTCCTCAAGTGAAAGATCTATGAGGGCGAGAGGCAGTTCACATTCAAACAGCAGCTCTGGGACGCTATTCTGACATCCTGCAAAGAAATTCATCAACCAGAAACTCCCCACAAACTCACAAGTTCAGTGGATGCAAAAATGGTGAAGCTCCTGTCAAATAAGGGGTCCTCTGTTAAAATGTAGCTTGACCTGTTAAGATGTTTTGATTGAAATAGCTTTTGATTTCAGTAATATGCTAATGTTTTTGTTTGAAAAATAAAGAAATTACCATTTTCAGTTCTTTATAACAATAACATGGTTTGAAACTGTTGTGCAGAATAATTTTTGAAGATCATTATCAATTAGGAGGTTTGTTGAATAACATTTGAATTGTGCTCTAAAGGTTGATGACGTGAAAATTATGATGACATCATTTATATTGACAGTTTGGCAAATTCAGAGAAAAATATCATTTGCAGAATAATTTGATGTATAACATGTCTTTAAGCTTACAGGAGTCAATTTCGGAAATAAAATTATTGAGTATTGAGTACATTCTTTAGTATCAAAATCTAGTTTCTATTCTAATTTCGTGAAAAGTTTGAATGAAATCCCTAATTTAAAGATGCATCTATCTCAAGGGAGACAACTACAGGTTACATCACAGGTCAGATCTGTGGAGAGGCGACCCTATTCACAGAGAGAATTATTGTATTTTTGTGTAATAAAAACACCTGTAATGAATAAATGCAAGATAGATGTGTTTAATGTCATACTGTGGAACATTCCAGGCATAGATCTCCATGGAGACAGGCAATAATTAATTTAAATAATTTTGAGAAATCAAATAATGATCAGACTTTTGGTATGCATGTGAACCTAGTACACTGTTATCCTTCTAAATCCTCTTTCCTTTTCTCATCTCCTTTCCTCCTCTCCTCCGCACTTCCTCCTCATCGCCGACGGCAACAGCAGCCACGCCGATCGATACGGCGAGCTTTAGACAAAACGTGAGGATGATAAGATGGTCTGAGTTTTTCCACAGTGGAGCGGAGGGAGATGTCTCTTTAAATGCTCTCTGGTCTTCTTCTGGGCTGCCGGAGGATTTCAGCAAGAGAGCAGTGGAGGAATCTGCGGTTTTGCTAAAGGACAGTTCGGTCCTGGTTTAGTTCTGGTTTAATCCTGGTTCAAAATTCAAATTTGAATACAAACTTGTTATAATATAGATCAAGATCATCTCAAAGTTGTTTAATGCTTCAAACTGAAATGTCTCACCTGTTCACTGTCTGCTAATGTCTCAAAAGTCATAGCAGAAATTAATCTTGCAGTCCTTCTTTGAGACCCTGTTAAGTCCTGGTTTAGTCCTTCTTTAGTCTTGATTTACCATGTGGTTTAGTGCTGGTTTAGACCTTGTTTTTACCTGGTTTATTCCTGGTTATATCCTGCTTTAGACATGGTTTAGTCCTTGCTTAGTCCTTCTTTAGTCCTGGTTTACCATGTTGTTTAGTCCTGGCTTAGCCCTGGTTTAGTCCTGATTTTGCCCTGGTTTAGTCCTTATCAAGTCCTGGTTTAGACCTGGTTGAGTCCTGATTTAGACCTAGTTTAGTCCTTGCTTAGTCCTTCTTTAGTCCTGGTTTACCATGTGGTTTAATCCTGGCTGAGCCCTGGTTTAGTCCTGATTTTGCCCTGGTTTAGTCCTTATCAAGTCCTGGTTTAGACCTGGTTAAGTCCTGATTTAGACCTAGTTTAGTCCTTGCTTAGTCCTTTAGTCCTGGTTTACCATGTGGTTTAGTCCTGGTTTAGCCCTCATTTTGTCCTGGTTTAGTCCTTATTAAGTCCTGGTTTAGTCCTGATTTAGACCTAGTTTAATCCTTGCTTAGTTTAATCCTTTAGTCCTGGTTTGGCCCTGCTGCGGCCCTGCTTTAGTACTTCTTAGTCCTGGTTTAGGCCTTGCTTAGTCCTGGGTTAGCCCTGCTGTAGTCCTGCTTTAATCCTGTTCAATCCTGGTTCTGTCCTTGCTTAGCCCTGCTTTAGTCCTGGTTTAGTGCTGTTTTAAACCTGGTTTAGACCTGGTTTAGACCTGGTTTAGTCCTCATGTGAACTGCCTGTGTTCTTGCTCAGTGGGTCTCTTGTGGTTGGGGTTCTGGCATCATTTTCCTTGTTCAGTATTTTTGGCGTTTTTTGCCTCTAGCTGCGTTTTTCTTGCTTCTTTCGTTGCTCATTTCTTTGGCGTGTGAAGAAACCCGATCTCTAACCCACTGTTCTCCAAACCTCCCAGGGCCAATTCTAGTTTCAGATTCAGTCCTAGCTACACTCGAAACTAGAAAATGGTTCCAAGATTTTTTGCTCCTTTCAAATTCTCTCAGTCTTCTCATGTCCGAACATGTTTCATTTTCAGTGGGGTTTTTACCATGTGGTTTAGTCCTGGTTTAGTCCTTGCCTAGTCCTGCTGTAGTCCTGGTTTACCATGTGGTTTAGTCCTGGTTTAGTCCTTGCCTAGTCCTGCTGTAGTCCTGGTTTATCATGTGGTTTAGTCCTGGTTTAGTCCTTGCTTAGTCCTGCTGTAGCCCTGGTTTATCATGTGGTTTAGTCCTGGTTTAGTCCTTGCCTAGTCCTGCTGTAGTCCTGGTTTATCATGTGGTTTAGTCCTGGTATAGTCCTTGCTTAGTCCTGCTGTAGCCCTGGTTTATCATGTGGTTTAGTCCTGGTTTAGTCCTTGCCTAGTCCTGCTCTAGTCCCGGTTTACCATATGGTTTAGTCTTGGTTTAGTCCTCACTTAGTGCTGATTAAATCCTGGTTAGTCCTGCTTTAGACCTGGTTTAGTCCTTGCCTAGTCCTACTGTAGTCCTGGTTTAGTCCTGGTTAAATCCTTGCCTAGTCCTGGTTTACCATGTGGTTTAGCCCTGGTTTAGACCTGGTTTAATCCTGCTGTAATCCTGGTTTATCATGTGGTTTAGTCCTTGCCTAGTCCTGCTGTAGTCCTGGTTTATCATGTGGTTTAGTCCTGCTGTAGTCCTGCCGTAGTCCTGGTTTATCATGTGGTTTAGTCTTGCTGTAGTCCTGGTTTTAAACTTGGTTTAGACCTGGTTTAGTCTTGGTTTAAGTTTTTGCTCCAGATTTTTGTTCTAAACCAGGACTAAACCACAATGTAAACCAGGAGGTTTACATTGAAACCAGGAGGTTTACATTGTCGTTTAGTCCTGGTTTAGACCTGGTTTAATCCTACTGTAGTCCTGGTTTATCATGTGGTTTAGTCCTCGTTTAGTCCTGCTGTAGTCCTGGTTAAGTCCTTGCCTAGTCCTGCTGTAGTCCTGGTTTTAGACTTGGTTTAAACCTGGTTTAGTCTTGGTTTACGTTTTTGCTCCAGATTTTTGTTCTGGTTGAGACCTAGTAGAGACTAGATTTTATGCCTAGTTAAGACCTAGTTTAGACATGGTTTAGTCCTGGATAAATCCTGGTCTAGTCTTGGTTAAGCCTTGGTTTAGACCACCAGTCTTGGTTTAGACATATTTGAGTCATCACATTGTACAGATTTATATATCCTTACATTAGGCGTACAACATAATATTTTTCTCATGATTCGATCATAGACTGTTTATATAAATGTAGCTAACCCTCTAGCTGCTGTTTTCCAAATAGGAAGTGAGCATGGGAGTGCTTCTGGCTCCATCAACTCTGACTCCAATTCACTTTACACTGAAACACTGTCACCCCTCTCTGTAGCTGCTGCTGCTGTGAGCCTCATCTTTTTGGTCTTAAAATGTTCGTATTAACCCATTCTACATGATCCTGGTGTTTTTATTTCACTATTTTAATTCTCAATTTCTGTGGTAATTATCAATAAGCGTTTTAAACATTTTATTCATTTATAGATAGACTCCTTTAATCCTGTCGTGGCTCCAGTATTTTAACCTGATTGTGTCTTCACGTTGCTCATTATGGTTGTCATGGAGATTTAGTGGCTCCAATGGCGTTTCCTACAGATGCCCTTTCACTGTGATGTAGCACCTTTTACCAGGACAATACCCGACTGACAACGTCATCGATTAGATCTGCTCATCAACAACCTTTATTCTCACATCAAAAGACTGTAGGATAGTGCTTTTAGACCTGGTTTAGACCTGGTTTAGATATGGTTTAGTCCTATCTTAGACCTGGTTTATTCCCAGTTTAGTTCTAGTGTAGAGCTTAGAGTTTAGTCCTTGCTTAATCTAGTTTAAACTGGGTTTAGTCCTATCTTAGACCTGGTTTAGAACTGGTTTATACCTTATTTTCTACTTTAGTCCTAGGTTAGACAAACAATGGCAGGGCAGTTTTTGAGGCAGATCTCTCCACCAGAAATGTTGCTCTCATTGAACACATCATATTACTGGATAAACCAGCTTTAACATAGACCGATGCTGTGAGTCTCTGGTTTAGACCTGGTTTAGTCCTAGTCCTGGTTTAGATCTTGAACACAGACTGATGCTGTGAGTCTCTGGTTTAGACCTGGGTTAGTCCTAGTCCTGGTTTAGATCTTGAACACAGACTGATGCTGTGGGGCTCTGGTGGTTTAGACCTGGGTTAGTCCTAGTCCTGGTTTAAAGCTTGAACACAGACTGATGCTGTGGGACTCTGGTGGTTTAGACCTGGCTTAGACCTGGGTTAGTCCTAGTCCTGGTTTAGAGCTTGAACACAGACTGATGCTGTGGGGCTCTGGTGGTTTAGACCTGGCTTAGACCTGGGTTAGTCCTAGTCCTGGTTTAGAGCTTGAACACAGACTGATGCTGTGGGGCTCTGGTGGTTTAGACCTGGCTTAGACCTGGGTTAGTCCTAGTCCTGGTTTAGAGCTTGAACACAGACTGATGCTGTGGGGCTCTGGTGGTTTAGACCTGGCTTAGACCTGGGTTAGTCCTAGTCCTGGTTTAGAGCTTGAACACAGACTGATGCTGTGGGGCTCTGGTGGTTTAGACCTGGCTTAGACCTGGGTTAGTCCTAGTCCTGGTTTAGAGCTTGAACACAGACTGATGCTGTGGGGCTCTGGTGGTTTAGACCTGGGTTAGTCCTAGTCCTGGTTTAGAGCTTGAACACAGACTGATGCTGTGGGGCTCTGGTGCAGTCACAGCCTGCTTGGGTGATCGAGCTCCTTATGAGTCCCACAGGAGCCAGTGTAGAACAACATGAACCTCCTCTCTTTTTGTGTCTGCTCCAGATGAACAAGACCAACTCTTCTGTTCAGTCCTGTTTCAGTTTACTTTGGCCTTGTTGGCGCAGTCACAGCTGGTTTTGGGTGGTTGGCTGCTGATGACACACCAGCAGGGGGCAGTGTAGCGTGGCTTGACCCTCTCTCCTGTTTTGTTTCAGTTGAATGAGATGGTGCGGGCCCCGGTGGAGGGGGACTTCTGGCAGGTGGACCACATCAGACCTGTGTACAGCGGAGGAGGACAGTGCTCCCTGGACAATCTGCAGACGCTCTGTACTGTGTGCCATAGACAGGTACTACTACTGCTACTGCTGCTACTACTACTACTACTGCCTGTTTTTCTAGGTATTTTTGAGCTATAAAACCACCTGTAATTGAATAAATGTAAAATAAAACTGTTTATTGTCATACCGTGGAATATTCCAGGCTGAGCAATGTCATCTCCATATTTTAGATTTCTTTTTTTTAGATATTGTGACTGAGTTTATGTTTCGATAATTCCAACCCTCAAAAGTGCCATTTTTCTTGATTCCACATCTCCCTTCACCCCTCGGCTCTATCCTCCAGTGCACCCGGTAAAAACAGACCCTCACACACAGGGGTTTAAAGGGGGAAAGGCAATTTGTCAAACATTTAACGTACACAGTGAAGCGACCAGCCTTAATCCGCACATAAAAGAAGCCACTATCGCTCAACGCTCACAATTATATTCTTGACAATATTTCTTGGTCAAAAGCATTGATCAAACCCGAGCCCATCCCTCACAGTAATACGAGAACATAAGGAGGTTTACTGTGGCGTTGACAGATAACACTTTTCACCAGAGCTTATGTTTCTATCTGTCAATTCTCAATATTTTATAATCATCAGACAGTACAGGTGATGGTTTGCAAGATGGATTTCAAAATAAAAAAATTCAGTTTGGTATCTTAGTGTGACGTAATGTAAAAATGTATAGATCCGTGTCGTTAATATGTGTGGGTAATTTTCTATTTAGACTATTTACATTTTATTGAATCTTCTCTCGATCAGCCCGAGTCAATGGGCATAAAGAAGCACTTCAAATTACAACCTACATTATTTTTTTATGACTCTCATCAGGTCATGTAATTGCCCTTATTTATTTTTTACATTTTTTATTAAATTGGGAATAAGGAAGGCAATGGACATAATAGGAGAAAAAAAATAAAAAAAATAAAATGACACATGAATACAGACAGCCGCTCTTCTTAGACTGGTGTCATGTTTCCATGGTGACAGGTGAGTGAAGAGAAGTACTGGCCTTTTCAGATAAGACCCAGTATGGACTTTTTCATCAAAACCTGATCAATACATCAACCAACCTACGTCTAGTGGGTCTTACAGTGGGTTTGAAGGGGCGATAATCCTGGTTCATCCCTGTTTTAGTCCTGGATTATTCCTGGTTCAGTCCTTGGTTTAGGCCTGGTTCAGTACTAACTTAATCCTTGTTCATTTCTGGGTTAGTTCTGATTTAGTCTTTGTTTATTCCTCATTCAGTCCTGGTATAGTCCTGGTTTAGCCCTTATTTAGACCTTGTTTAGTCCTGGTTCAGTCCAGGCTGAGCCATGATTCAGCCCTGTTTGAGTCCTGGTTTATTCCTGGTTCAGTCCTGGTTTAGACCTGGTTTAATCCCAGTTTGTTCCTTCACAGAGGACCGCCCAACAAGCCAAAGAACGAAGTCAAATGAAGAAGACCACAGCAGCCTCCAAAGTGGCTTCGGACATCACCAAGTTCTTCATGAAGAAATGAAGTTTTGTCAATTCTCACATCTCACATTTACATTATATTACTGATATAACTTATATAATGTAATGTAATATAATAAGTTACATAATGATTCTCAGGATGTGATTCAGGGCCCATCTGAGTTACACAAGCAATTATAATAATACTCAACTGTCGACAAATGTTTTTTTTTATATGTTTGAAATCGTGATCAAATAAATAAATTATGTTTAGAGAATGTATTATGAAGTTAAGGTTTTGTATTGAAATCATTGCAGAAGAATTTGAAGATTTCTAGGTGTAATGTTCATACCTTGTATTTAATAATAACTTAGTGCGGGCACGGAGCTTCGTTTGATTGCTGCTTTATTGCTTGAGATCACTCGTTAGACTACGGCTTCAATGGGACATGACAGTAAGCATGCGTGGACGTACTGACGTCAGCAGTACGTGCCGGCCCTGAATATTACATCACTCTTTTTTTTTTTTTTTAAATCACGTTTGACATTACTGATAATCACACAACACATTCAAAATCAATAATGTAAATGATTGAATTCTTAAAGGTGCCATAAACAGGTAAGTATTTTTCTCGTCAAACTGAAATACACAGGTAAGTATACAACTTGAGTATATATTTCACATGGATCAATTAAACGCTGAGAAGTGAACTTGTGAGCATAGTGCTTAAGGCACAGAATAGTAAATTATATCTCTATACTGAGACAAATACAAAGACATGAAAGTACAACACTTAACCCTGAGTAATTGAATCATAGTGCAGCAGGATTAGATGACAAAATTAAGTGCATTTAGATTAAGCAGATTTACCTGAGTATTCTCAAGTGGGGAGCATCGGCATATGTAAACAGTAGTACGATATCAACAATAGTAGAAATATAAATCAGTTTTGTTTTGTTAGGGTCAAGTGAGAGGTATACGTACATGCACAACAGTACAACAATAACAGTAAAATACAAATCTTTTTGGCCATGAAAATATGACAACAGATGATGAAAAGTGTTACAACAAGTAATGGTGGTATCATTGTAGCATTTACTCTTCTTTTTTTTTTGAACATCTGAGTATTTGCTTTCTTTTTTTTTTCTTTTTTTTTTTTTTGATTATTCCTCAGACTCTCTCAGGAAGTCGTTGAGGTACCGTGGAGGCTGCCGCCGTCTTGTTGGATACCTCGCCAACACAGGGGGAGTGTCAGCAGTGATGCCAGAAGTGACATCGTCATCATCTGCAACTGTGGAAGTGTGCTGAGGTGTATGACTGAGTTTTTTGAAAAAGGAGGAGTTCCTAGTTACTGAGTGTCCATTCCGCTCAGCTGTGACCATGGTGCCTTTGACACGAGTCACTTTGTAGGGCTTGGGGTTGTATGGTGGTGTGAGTTTGTTGCGTCTAGGTTGGGACCACAACACTGTGTCACCAGGCTGGAAAGTGTGGGGCCTGGCGTGTCTGTGAGTGTCTGCATATGTTTTCATTTTGGCTTTGGCCCCGCGGTCTTTCTTGCGAATGGCCTTGTCAGTTGGTGTGTGTGTGTGTGTATTCACAGATGGCATTTTGGTGTGGATCCTGCGTTTGAGCAACAGCTCGGCAGGTGAAGATGATGTGGTGCTGTGTGGTGTGGCGCGATATTCCCCGAAGGAATGTGTATAGGTGTTGTTTCCATGGCATGTTTTGCATGTGAGCAACTCTGAGACACTTGCCCAGTGTCTTCATGAATCTCTCTGCTGTGCCGTTGGCTTGAGGCCACAGGGGTGTGATTTTGCGATGGTGGAAACCCATGTAGGCCGCAAACTTGCTGAACTGCTCGCTGTTGAATGGAGGGCCGTTGTCGGTTTTCACCGTTCTGGGGATGCCGAACATCGAGAAGATCTTGTCGAACACAGGGATGACTGTGTTTGCAGATGTGGAGCGTATGATCTCGACCACTGGGTACCTGGAGTACTCGTCCATGATGACAAGCAGGTATTCACCCGTTGGCAATGGGCCGTAAAAGTCTGCACTGACACCTTGCCAGACAGTGTCAGGGAGGTCTGACATGTGTAGAGGCTCTGTATGTGTCTCTGGTGTGGTGGCTTGGCAGGCTAGGCAGTTTCTTACCATGGCCTCAGCTTGTCGGTCGATGTCCGGAAACCATACTCTTTCACGCAGAAGGGCTTTTGTTTTGTTAATTCCCTGGTGTGACTCGTGTGCAATCTGCAGTGCTCTGTGCTGTAGTGAAGGGGGATGACTATTCTGGAGCCCCTCAGGATGATGTCGCTCTCATGTGACACAGTGAGTTCACCCTTTACATGTTCAAATGGTTTCAATACAGAGTTTTTAGTGACTGTGTGCCAGGTGTTCGTGCGGATGAGGGTACTCACTTGTTGCAGGGTCTCGTCTTTGAGTGTCTCGCTCTTGATTTCTTCCAGTGTCATCGCCTTTGGAGTGTTGTTCTCTGTGATGAAGTTGATGTACTCTTCAGCTACTTTTGTTGCACGTGTGCTTTTGTTGGATGAGTGTGCTTGGATTGGGTGACGTGACATGTAGTCAGCTGGGTTGTCCGAGCCCTTGCGGTACTCTACCTTGAGGTTGTAAGGCTGGAGTCGGAGTCCCCATCTCTCTATGCGGGCTGGTGGCTTGGACCTCGGGTTGTTCCAGATGAGCTCTAGTGGTTTGTGGTCTGTCACCATGGTGAACTCTTTGCCGTAGATGTAGAGATGGAAGTGCTCACAGCTCCACACGATGGCGAGTGCTTCACGCTCGGTCTGGGAGTAGCGCCGTTCTACGTCGCTGAGTGCTCTGCTGGCGTATGCGATGATGTGCTTCTTGCCGCTTTCGTCTTTCTGCAGTAGGATTGCCCCTAGTCCCACTGGGCTGGCGTCGACGATGAGCTCGGTGTCCATGTTGGGGTTGAAGTATGCCATCGTGGTGTCACTGGTGAGGCTGTCTTTGAGCTTGTTCAGCGCTGCGTCTTGTTCAGCACCCCACTGCCAAGGAGTGTCCTTCCTGGTGAGCTTCCTCAGTGGCTCTGTGACAGTGGCGAAGTCTGGAATGAAGCGAGAGCAGTAGTTCGCCATGCCAAGAAAACTTCTCACCTCTGCTGCATCCTTGGGCTTGCCTGCTTGATGTATGCTCTCGACTTTCTTGGGGTCAGCTGAGATGCCACCATTCGAGAACACGAAGCCAAGAACTCCAGTCGACTCTGGTTGAATTCGCACTTTCGCCTGTTTAGTGTGAGGCCCAGTTCCTTCAGCCGCTTGAATACTGCCGTGAGACTTTTGTCGTGTTCAGCCTGTGTCGCACCGTAAATAATGATGTCGTCGCTGAGGTTCTTCACGCCGGCGATGTCCTGGAGTGCCTGACGAATGGTGTTTTGAAACACTTCAGCTGCTGAGGAGATCCCGAAGTAGAGGCGCTTGTATCTCCTCAGGCCTAGGTGTGTAGTGAACGTGGTGATGTACCTGCTGTCGGGGTGGAGTTCCAGCTGATGGTACCCCGCTGTCAGGTCCAGCTTCGAGAACACCGTCGCGCGCCGTTCAGCTCGTGTATGACGTCATCGAGGGTTGGGGTCAGGTGGCGTTCCCTCCGGACTGCTGTGTTTGCTTGTCGCATGTCAACGCAGATACGCACCTTGTCTGGGTCTTTGGGCTTTGGTGGTGTTACGATGGGTGATACCCATGGTGTCGGTCCGGTTACCTTCTCAATGATGTCCTCGGCCTCGAGTCGCCGTAGCTCTTCTTCGACCTTCTCACGCAGGTGGAACGGGACTCTCCTGTGTGGCTGGCATGTCGGCTGTATGTCTCTGTCGAGGTGTAGTGTTACCTGGAAGTTCTTGAGCTTGCCTATACCGTCAAACAGTTCAGGGTGGCTGCTTACAAGCTGGTCTGCGACTGTGAGGCTTGCTGGTGGGGGCGTTACGGAGTGGATGATCTTGATTAGCCCCAGCTCATCTGCTGTCTGATAGCTAAGCAGGGAGCAGCCGTCACCTCTGACCACGTAGAACGTACCGTCCGTCTTCTTCTTCCGCGCACCTACGCAGCTCGTGCACTTCCGGATGATGGGCAGGGCGTCTTTGGATCCATAAGCCATTATTCTCAGGTCTGTGCGGAGGAGGCGAGGCTGGATGGTGAGGCTGTTGTACGTCTTCTCGCTGATTATGTTTACTGCAGCACCGGAGTCAATTAGAGCCTGCACTTGGTCTCCATTCACTGTGATCTTGGTCAATGGCTGTTTGCTGTTGGCGCTTCTTGACTGTGTATGCGTAGTACTCATCATCACTGCTAGAAGACGACTCACCACGGGCTGGTTCATGCTGGGCTGGTTCTCGTCGGGTCTCTACCTGGTTGACTCTCCTGCTGCTTTTCTTGTGCGTCCGTGTCTTTGTGTGTTGCGTCGACCTGCACTGCCTCGCGAAGTGGTTCAGCTTCCCGCACGCCTTGCACTGCTTGTCTCTCGCCGGACAGCCGTTGGAATGCGGCCACTCACCGCCACAGTTTCGGCACAGAGTGTTGTTGCCGCCGGTGTGTCTCGCTGGGTGCTGCTGCCGGTAAGCTTTCCCCCCGGGCGGTTTGTACACTCTGTTGACTGAGGAGGTGATGTTGGAGCCCTCTTCTATGCCCTTCGACTGCAGCTCCGATACTTCAAGCGTCCTTCCATACTCGAGCAGGTCTTTTAGCTCTTTCGTTGTTTCTCTTAGGCCGTATTTACGCACCCTGGATGATGTGCAGCTCTGAATGATCTGTGACTTGATCTCATTTTCAGCATTGGTAAACTCGCAATGTTTCGCTAACATGCGAAGTCGAGTGGCATAAACGTCTATACTCTCACCAGGCAGTTGTACAGCTTGTCGGAAAACGTAGACTTCATACTGGACGTTCCTTTTCGGCGCGAAGTGGTTCGTTAACTTGGCCGTAACGTCTGCATACTTGTCCCCGTCTCCCGCCATCGTATCATAGATGTCGTGTACTCTCTCACCGGCTAGATGAAGAAGAAGCGCTTTGGTCCTCGCATCTCCGGTGATTGCCATTGCCGTGGTGTAGTTTTCGAATCGTTGGAGCCATTTAGTCCAACGAGGACCGACAGAGCTTGGCTCGCTCTCCGGCTCAAACGGTGGTATAGCCGGGCCTTGGGCTAGCATCGTAACCGCTACCTGACTAGCTAAACTTACTGAGGTAAACTAATCTAATAAAAGGAAATGCCGTACTCGAAATACCGTAGTTGATGTTGTCTGTCTTTCGTCTGTTTTTATCCTCGTCGCCAATGTAATGTTCATACCTTGTATTTAATAATAACTTAGTGCGGGCACGGAGCTTCGTTTGATTGCTGCTTTATTGCTTGAGATCACTCGTTAGACTACGGCTTCAATGGGACATGACAGTAAGCATGCGTGGACGTACTGACGTCAGCAGTACGTGCCGGCCCTGAATATTACACTAGGTAGTCCTGGTTTAGTTTGAGCCAAATCAAGATCAAGTCCTGGTGTAGTTCTTGGACTAAACTAGGTCTTGGTCAAAAACAGTCTTCACAAATACCTATTATCCATGAATATCTGAATTAACCCTGATTTAGTCCTCATAAAGTCATCTTTTAGTTCTGTTTAGACTTGGTTCAGTCTTGTTTTGGACCACTTACATTTTTGTTTGTACCAATTCCAAATACTTGGTTAATCCCAGTTTCAACCTGATTCAGCCCTGCTTGTATTACTTTTTTGCCCTGTATTTTCATTTTAGTCCTGGTTAGTCCTGGTTGTTTAGTCTTGGGTTAGTCCTGTTTTTTTATCTGGGTTAGTTCTGGTTTTGACATGGTTTAATCCTGGTTTTTGACCTGGTTTAGTCCTGTTTTTTGACCTGGTTTAGTCCTGGTTTTGACATGGTTTAGTCCTGGTTTTTGACCTGGTTTAGTCCTGGTTTTGACCTTGTTTAGTGCTGTTTTTTTGACATGGTTTAGTCCTGTTTTTAACCTGGTTTAGTCCGTTTTTTTAACCTGGTTTAATCCTGGTTTTGACCTGGTTTAGTCCTGGTTTTTGACATGGTTTAGTCCTGGTTTTTAACCTGGTTTAGTCCTGGTTTTTTACCTGGTTTAATCCTGGTTTTGACCTGGTTTAGTCCTGGTTTTTGACCTGGTTTAATCCTGATTTTAACATGGTTTAGTCCTGGTTTTTGACCTGGTTCAGTCCTAGTTTTTGACCTGGTTTAGTCCTGGTTTTTGACATGGTTTAGTCCTGGTTTTTTACCTGGTTTAATCCTGATTTTAACATGGTTTAGTCCTGGTTTTTGACCTGGTTCAGTCCTAGTTTTTGACCTGGTTTAGTCCTGGTTTTTGACATGGTTTAGTCCTGGTTTTTTACCTGGTTTAGTCCTGGTTTTGACATGGTTTAGTCCTGGTTTTTGACCTGGTTTAGTCCTGGTTTTGACCTTGTTTAGTGCTGTTTTTTTACATGGTTTAGTCCTGTTTTTTTAACCTAGTTTAGTCCTGTTTTTTACCTGGTTTAATCCTGGTTTTGACATGGTTTAGTCCTGGTTTTTGACCTGGTTTAGTCCTGGTTTTGACCTTGTTTAGTGCTGGTTTTTGACATGGTTTAGTCCTGGTTTTTAACCTGGTTTAGTCCTGTTTTCTTACCTGGTTTAATTCTGGTTTTGACATGGTTTAGTCCTGGTTTTTGACCTGGTTTAGTCCTGGTTTAGTCCTGGTTTTTGACCTGGTTCAGTCCTAGTTTTTGACCTGGTTTAGTCCTGGTTTTTGACCTGGTTTAGTCCTAGTTTTTGACCTGGTTTAGCCCTGGTTTTTGACCTGGTTTAGTCCTGGTTTAATCCTGGTTTTTGACCTGGTGTAGCCCTGGTTTTTGACCTGGTTTAGTCCTGGTTTTGACATGGTTTAGTCCTGGTTTTTGACCTGGTTTAGTCCTGGTTTTTGCCCTGGTTTAGTCCTAGTTTTTGACCTGGTTTAGTCCTGGTTTTTGACCTGGTTTAGCCCTGGTTTACCTATTACTCTGTCTATGTCACTATTTCTTGTTCATTTTAAAGTGGGGACAGCCCAGATTCAGTCCTGTTTTAAACACTACTTAGAGACACATCAGCGCAGTACTTGTGGAGAGAAGTTTTCAAACTGCTGTCTTGAAGCTCTATTAGCTTGTACGCACTAACGCTAAACCACACTCCAGGGTCACTGCGCTTGACAGATTAAGATAAAACACCTGGCTGTTTTTTACTTCAAATCCTCCATAGATCACCACTTACTCACTTCCTGATGAAATCTACTTTACCCGGGTCAAATCTCTGCCATCGCTGCACAGGAAGCCCCATCTCGGTAGCGTTAGCCCCAAAACCAGTGACTCAAATGCAAATTCAGCTATTGTCCCCAAACCATCAGAGCTACCGCGCTACTTTTTGATTTATGATCGTCTCTGCACGCTCCAGGCTACATCAGGTTGTTTATAAAGATGCTACGCTATTTTAAGATTGTGCTAACAAAGTGGAAAGTGAAAATGAGCGATGTATAAAGTCCCAAACTGAAACTGCGTGTCCTCGGTAGCGCCCTCAACAGGTGACACTATGTAAATGTGCTGTGTGGATGATCGATGATTGGTATAGTGCGAAATAAACCTGTTTTTTTTTTTTGGTTTTTTTTTAATGTTTTTTGCATCTTCGGCTCCTTCTGCTCCTGCACAGCTGTTGTTCTGTTGTGTTATGGTGGCGAAAACTTTAGTCCTGGCTTAGATCTCGTTTGGGTCTCGTTTTGACCTGGTTTAGTCCAGGTTTAGTTTGGGTTTTGCCCTTATTTAGTCCTGGTTTAGACCTCATGTAGTCAGGGTTTTGACCTGGTTTAGTTCTGGGTTAGTCCTTGTTTAGAAGTATCTTAGACGTGGTTCAGACCTGGCTTATTACAGATTTAGTCCTGGTTTAGTTCTTGTTTAGAACTGCTTTAGACCTGGTTTAGTTCTGGGTTAGACCTGGTTTAGTCCTGCTTTAGTCCTGGCATCATACAGCTCTTTTGTTATTTTCCTGGTCTGCTGGTTCAATGTCTATTAGAGATGTTTTAGTCCTGGTTTAGAGCTGGTTAGTCCTGGATTAGACTGGATTACACTTGGTTTAGTCCTGGTTTAGAACTAGTTTAGACTTTATATTCAAGATTACGCATGTATGGTTTACTCGCTCCACGGATCTGACTGGGCAAAGCATGGGGGCAAGCATTTGGAATAAACTTCACCATTAAAAAATGTACGCAGTGTATCTTTAGTTTATATTTACATAAGTTATGTAAATATATTAAGTTTGAAACCAAATATCTTGAGCCTAATCTTATAGAATATATTTACATGTACTTTGAATAAAATTTTAATAATAAAGGTACACCACGCAACTTTTTTGGTGGACATGTTATTGGAGATGTTATGCTTTGTCTGGAATGTTCCACAGTATGGCATTAAACTTGCTATCTAAATGGAGACAATTACCAGATCAAGTCAAATCTGTGGAGAGGCGAGTCAGCTCACATTAATATTGTTTTTTCAATGTATTTCTGTGCAATCAAAACACCAGCAACTGAATAACTGCTTAAGTTTAATGTAATTCTTTGGAACATCCCAGACAAAGCAATAACAATAACATCTCCATGGAGACAAGCAGGCAAAGCACCCTCTACCAGAAAAGTCCCACAGTGCGCCTTTAGCTCCTCAAACTACTGCCTGTTTTTTTTGCGGCGATTTTAAGCATCATTGTCTCCCCTCTCCTGGCCCTGTTCTCGATGATCTGAACTAAAGTCTCTCACAGGGCTATGTTTAGACCCAGGGCCCCGTTGCTATGGAAACAGGGATCCGGGCAGGTTCAGCGATGTCAGGAATATCGGATCGCGCTCCGGAGAGGCGTTCTTTACACACAATGAAGCAGACATCTCCAATCAATGCCCCGACCGCCACTTCTTCTTCTGCAGGTCTGGCCGTAGTGAGCCTCATCATGTTAGCCATGATTTCTGACATCTTCAAGTTCACATATCAGCGGAAAGACTAGTTTAAAAAGTGGAAAGTTTTACAGCTTTTGTGCAATTTAGTTATAGTGGGACTAGTTTAGACCGGGTTCTAATCTGGTTTAGTCTTGGTTTAGTCCTTGTTTAGACCTCATGTAGTCAGGGTTTTGACCTGGTTTAGTTCTGGGTTAGTCCTGGTTTAGAAGTAGTTTAGACCTGGTTCAGACCTGGCTTATTACAGATATAGTCCTGGTTTAGTTCTTGTTTAGAACTGGTTTAGACCTGGTTTAGTTCTGGGTTAGACCTGGTTTAGTCCCTCTTTAGTCCTGGCATAGTACAACTCTTTAACTTAGTTATAGTGGAACTATAACTGGTTTAGACCGGGTTCTTATCTGGTTTTGTCTTGGTTTAGTCCAGGTTTAGTTTGGGTTTTGCCCTTATTTAGTTCTGGTTTAGTCTTGGTTTAGTCCTGGTTTAGACCTCATGTAGTCAGGGTTTAGACCTGGTTTAGTTCTAGGTTAGTCCTGGTTTAGAAGTAGTTTAGACCTGGTTCAGACCTGTCTTATTACAGATTTAGTCCTGGTTTAGTTCTGGGTTAGACCTGGTTTAGTCCCGCTTTAGTCCTGGCATAGTACAGCTCTTTAATTTAGTTATAGTGAGACTAATCTGGTTCTAATCTGGTTCTAATCTTGGTTCTAATCTGGTTTTGTCTTGGTTTATTTCTGGTTAAGTCCTCTTTGTGTAGACCACGGTTTAGATCTAGTTATAGTTATAGAAGTAAATATTCTAATATGGACCCTTGTTTAGACCAGGTTTAGTCATTATTTAGTTAATTCATCTGTTAATTATTTTTGTTTTGTTGCTACACTGTTAAAGCCCTGTGAATATGAGAATTTGAAAAGGAAATCTAACCTGGTGGAAAGTAAAGTGATTCAGCTCAACAAAATTGTTTTCATTTTCGTCAAAAAACACAGATTTTACTAATTTCCTGTTTCATTTGAATATGATTACTGCTCTCTTCTCTCAGCACACGGCATATTATCAGATAGTTGCAATTAATCAATCACCTTTTGATTCAGACCTACTGTAGTTAGGCCCTTTCTCAGTTTTGATCAGGTTAAGTCTGAAAATAGACCTGGTTTAGACCTAGTTTTACTCCAGATTTAGGCCTGGTTTAATCTTAAATTCTAGTTTAATCCTGGTGTTGGACTGTTCTGGTTTAGTCTTTGTTTAGTCCTAATTTTTGACCTTGTTTAGTTCTGGTTTTGACCTGGTTTAGTCCTAGTTTTTGACCTTTTTTAGTCCTAGTTTTTGACCTTTTTTAGTCCTGGTTTTTGATATGGTTTAGTCCTAGTTTTTCACCTTGTTTAGTCCTGTTTTTGACATGGTTTAGTCCTGGTTTTGATATGGTTTAGTCCTGTTTTTTGACATGGTTTAGTCCTGGTTTTGACATGGTTTAGTCCTGTTTTTTTTTTTTTTTTACATTGTTTAGTCCTGGTTTTTGACATGGTTTAGTCCTGGTTTTTTTACATGGTTTAGTCCTGGTTTTGACATGGTTTAGTCCTGTTTTTTTTACATGGTTTAGTCCTGGTTTTGACATGGTTTAGTCCTGTTTTTTTTTACATGGTTTAGTCCTGGTTTTGACATGGTTTAGTCCTGGTTTTTTGACAATGTTTAGTTCTGGTTTTTGACCTGGTTTTGACATGGTTTAGTCCTGATTTTTGACATGGTTTAGTCCTGATTTTTGACATGGTTTAGTCCTGTTTTTGACATGGTTTAGTCCTGGCTTTTTAGTTAATCCTGGTGTCGAACTGTTATTGATCTAGTCCTTGCTCAGACCATAGACGCTATAAAGAAGTGGACTAAGCGAATGTCGTCACCCATAGTGAATGAATAGGATTTTTTGACAGACAAAATGGCGAAAAAAACCCCACCAGGATCATGTACAGCTGGTTGATACGAACATTTTAAAACCAAAATGATGAGACTCCCTGCTGCAGTTACAGAGAGAGGAGTGACAATTTTTCAATATAAGTTAATTGGCGCCAGAGTTGATGAAGCCGGAAGCGCCCCCATGCTCAATTCCTCGCGGCTCGCAGGTTAGCTATGTCAGTTTTTATACAACCACACACCTTATGAAAGCATTAGGAATTAGGTACAAAAGGCACAAAATCACTTAATTAAAGGGTTAGGAGTTAGGGTGTTAATTAGTGTTAGTAAACCTCTTAGTAAAATATAAACTTACACGATAAATTAACGTGTAAGTTTGAAAGGACTAGTCCCTTCGTCCTGGCTTAACCCTGATGTTTGGACAACACTTTCTCCACTCTTGCAGATGGTCTTGTAAACTTGGGTGATGTGGTGGGAGTGTGTCACAGGAGGGGCCCGTGGGTGCTCCCCTCCGGCTCAGGTCTACATTTAATAAGCTGCTGTCCGAAGCAGCGACAGGTCTCTGCAGCTCCGGTGCTGTGTCAGTCTGTCACGGCGTTATTAAAGGAACCAAGATGGCCGCCGCCAGAGGACAGGGGCAGGAGGGACTTTACAGCAATGACTTCAGCGTAAATCAAATATAATGGACTTAAAGGCGCATTGTGTAACTTTTCTGCTCCGCCACTTGCTTGTTTCCATGGAGATGTGATAGCATTAAACATCTCTCCAGCATTTATTTCATTACGGGTCTTTTAATTGAAAAAAAACAAAACATAGAATCCTGCATTTTTACCGTTACTGGGAACACCTCTTCACAGATCTCACCTGTACTTAAAGGTGCATTATGTAACTTTTCTGCTCTGCCACTTGCTTGTTTCCATGGAGATGACGTCTCTCCGGCATTTATTTCATTACAGGTCTTTTAATTGAAAAGAAATACAATAGAATCCTAAATTTCTAATGTTACTGGGAACACCGCTTCACAGATCTGACCTGTACTTAAAGGTGCATTGTGTAACTTTTCTGCTCTGCCACTTGCTTGTTTCCATGGAGATGTTATGGCATTACATGTCTGTCCAGCATTTATTTTGTTATGGGTCTTTTAATTGAAAAAAATACCAGAGAATCCTACATTTTTACTGTTACTGGGAACAATTCTTGGCCTGGTGATGTTTCCATGGAGATAAATTAGTTTATTACATGCTATAGTAGAATTTTCCAGCCCAAAGGAATAACACAGCCATACACCCCGATAGTAGACCCTCTGCCAGTAAAGTTACGCAATGCAGCTTTAAAGAAGACATGCTTGTGCTTGTGTTTGTGATATAATTGATATTATCATTTGGCAATATTGATCTAAAGCAAGTCTGCCAACTGTTTTTAAGCATATACATTTCCAAAGAAGCTACAAGGCCAAGTTACAGGTCAGATCTGTGGAGAGGCAACTGTTTTAAAGCATTTTGAGCAGCTAAAATACCTATAATTCACAGATACATTTAATGCCTTTAATTCCAGGCAAAGCGGGAACACCAGGTGCACCTTTAATCTCATGAGGAATTTCAGAAATGCAATCATCAAAAATATTAATCACTTGACATTGTATTTACAACTTTTCACCCCACCTCCAAACTAATTATCTGTATGTGTCTGTTCTGTGTATTCTTTGCAGTATTTGGGTCACAGTGCCTCTAGGGGCGGGCGCTGGTTCTGCTCGGGGGCCTGTGTTAAATTGAAAAATAGATTAACACCATCGCAAGTCTGTTCTAGTGGAAATTGACCCGTTATGGAGTCTGTACAAGTTTAATGCCACACTATGGAACATTTCGGGCTTGACATGCTGAATTTGTCTTCATTTAGTTGTAGTTCATTTCACAGGTTAGGTTAGTTTGCTTTAAATAAAATGCTGAACTCATTTACGCCCATGTTTTGTTCTGATTTTGTTGAATAAAAATGTCAAAACTGGAGATTCTATTTTTTTGTTTAGCAAAATTTGAAATAAAATGATGGTGAAATGACTAAAGCAGGACTAAACCAGGACTAAACCAGGACTAAACCAGGACTAAACCAGGACTAAACCAGGTCTAAAGCAGGACTAAACCAGGACTAAACCAGGTCTAAAGGAGAACTAAAGCAGGACTAAACCAGGTCTAAAGGAGAACTAAAGCAGGACTAAACCAGGACTAAAGCAGGACTAAAGGAGGATTAAACCAGAGCTAAAGGAGGACTAAAGCAGGACTAAACCAGAACTAAACCAGGACTAAACCAGGTCTAAAGCAGGACTAAACCAGGACTAAACCAGGTCTAAAGGGGAACTAAAGCAGGACTAAACCAGGTCTAAAGGGGAACTAAAGCAGGACTAAACCAGGTCTAAAGGAGGACTAAAGCAGAACTAAACCAGGACTAAAGGAGGATTAAACCAGAGCTAAAGGAGGACTAAAGCAGGACTAAACCAGGACTAAACCAGGACTAAAGGATGACAAAACCAGAACTAAGCCAGGACTAAAAGAGGAGTAAAGCAGGACTAAACGAGAACTAAACCAGGACTGACTAAGCCATGACTAAAGGAGGAGTAAAGGAGGATTAAAGGAGAGGACTAAACCAGGGCTAAGCCAGGACTAAAGGAGGAGTAAAGCAGGACTAAACCAGGACTTTAAATAAAATGCTGAACTCATTTACCTCCATGTTTTGTTCTGATTTTGCTGAATAAAAATGTCAAAACTGGAGATTCCGTGTATTTTTTAGCAAAATTTGAAATAAAATGATGGTGAAAGGAGTAGTCTAACTTGCCATAGGCACTTGAAGTAAATTTATACATATTTATAAAGCCAAGAGTCTGCCTTTTTGCAGGTAAGAAAGTTTTATAAGAGCGCCCCCTGCTGTTGTATTAGAATGAGTTTCACTGCAAGCACACATGTTTGTGCTGTAAAACTAACTGGCTGGGTGCACTATGTAACTTTTCATTTGGGGGTCCGTCACCTGCTTGTTTCTATGGATATGTCATTACTTTGCCTGAAATGTTCCACAGTATGACATTAAACAGCTCTACTTTACATTTATTCAATTACAGGTGGTTTTATAGCTCAAAAATACTTAGAAAAACAGACATTCTGACTGTGAGTGGGGTCTCCTCTCCACAGATCTGACCCTTAACTTGGTCCGGTTTGGTCTCCATGAAGACAGAAAGGTTTAATGCCATACTGTGAAACATTCCAGACAAAAGAATGACATCTCCACCCGAAAAGTTACACAAGGAAAAGTTAGAAGATGACAAATGACAATATCAGTATTCTCATCTGACTTTTGTGGATATTGACGATTGATTTATACTTTTTGTTGTTTGTAGTTTGTTGTTGAATAAGGAGGACTAAACCAGGACTAAAGGAGGACTAAACCAGGACTAAAGGAGGACTAAAGCAGGACTAAAGGAGGACTAAAGCAGGATTAAACCAGGGCTAAACCAGGACTAAAGGAGGACTAAACCAGGACTAAAGGAGGACTAAAGCAGGATTAAACCAGGGCTAAAGGAGGACTAAACCAGGACTAAAGGAGGACTAAACCAGGACTAAAGGAGGACTAAAGCAGGATTAAACCAGGACTAAACCAGGACTAAAGCAGGACTAAACCAAGGCTAAAGGAGGACTAAACCAGGGCTAAACCAGGACTAAAGCAGTATTAAACCAGGACTAAAGCAGGACTAAACCAAGGCTAAAGGAGGACTAAACCAGGGCTAAACCAGGACTAAAGCAGTATTAAACCAGGACTAAAGCAGGACTAAACCAAGGCTAAAGGAGGACTAAACCAGGGCTAAACCAGGACTAAAGCAGTATTAAACCAGGACTAAAGCAGGACTAAACCAAGGCTAAAGGAGGACTAAACCAGGGCTAAACCAGGACTAAAGCAGTATTAAACCAGGACTAAACCAGGACTAAAGCAGGACTAAACCAAGGCTAAAGGAGGACTAAACCAGGACTAAAGCAGTATTAAACCAGGACTAAACCAGGACTAAAGCAGGACTAAACCAAGGCTAAAGGAGGACTAAACCAGGGCTAAACCAGGACTAAACCAGGACTAAAGCAGTATTAAACCAGGACTAAACCAGGACTAAAGCAGGACTAAACCAGGACTAAACCAGGGCTAAAGGAGGACTAAACCAGGACTAGGCCTGGACTAAAGCAAGACTAAAACAAGACTAAACCAGGACTAAACCAGGACTAAAGGATGTTGTTGTTGTTGAATAGCTCAGTCTGGTTTAGCCCCCTGCTCAGTGCTGCTCTTGGTGGAGGGGGACAGTATTGCGTCTATTCAAGTGGAAATGTCCCCATTATGGAGTCTATACAGAAGGACATTGTTGTGTTTTGTTTCCAGGACATTTGAAATTCTAACACGACAAATCATTCATAATTTTTTCATTTGTATTTGCATGAGATGCCGGGGCGTAGTGTCGGGGAGGCCGGGGCATCCGAAACTCTTAATTCACTTTGGATCTTTTGCAGTTGGAAAAGGTGTCCAGGCAAACCCAATCTCCTCTGACAGCCGTGATGGAGATGAGCCAATAAAAGCAGCGTGCAGCGTCAGACCACCGCTGAGGTTTGAATCCTGCGACGCCGTGAGAGCCCGCGTGCCCTTCAGCAAGACACATGACTGAGTCGGTAAAAATGGAAACTATAAACCAGGACAAAACATGGAAAATATTAGTTTAGAAATTAGTTGGATGTTTGATTTAAAGGGTCCATGTTACAGTACACAGTATATACGCTGATCTGTGTGTTGTTTCCTCATCACAAATAGACCTGGAGTTTGTTGTTTCATTCACGCATGTTTTAACGCACAAACCCTGAATATTTAGGTGGGAAATCTCTCTGTTCCACCTTGTGATGTCATGTGGTAATACAGAAAGTGCCTTTGATAGAATCATTTGGATAATTTCAGCACTGGAATTGGCCATTTTTACTGAACGAAAGGTAAAAGGACCTGTTAAATTGACATCACAAGGTGGAACAGAGCATTTTGAGCTTTGGAGATGTAGACAGACTAATAAAAAAATTTGTTACACAAATGTGAAAATGAAACAAAACACAACTTCAGGTCTGTTTTTGAGGAGGAAACAACATTAGAACATGGCTAAAAGCTCACAATTTTCCATAGTAAGTGACCTTAAAGTAGGCACAACTAAATAAAAAGACAAAACAGTTTAAAGGTACAGTGTGTAACTTTTCTGGTGGAGGCTCTGTCACCTGCATGTCTCCCTGAACAGGTTTAGCTTTGCCTTTAAAGGTCCCATGGCATGAAATTTTCACTTTCTGTGGTTTTTGAACGTTAATGTGAGCTCCCCTACCCTGTTTAGGGGCCCTCCCATGGTTAAAAGTTGTGAAATGTCTAAACTGAGCATTTGCGATCCTTTTCTGCGTTACAAAAAATCGGAGCTCAAACGGGCGAGTTTGAACAAGGCACCTTATTGACGTCAGATCGAAAAAAAGAAATGCAAATGCAGTTCCACCCCCGTCTGTCTGTACTCAGCGTCTCTGTAAATCACGCCCAGAGAGTTTGGACTGCGAATGCGCTAGGCAATGCGAAATGCGTTTTTTTATTTGCCTGGAGTCACGTCCGAGTGTTTCTAGGCTCGGAAGTCCTTTATCTGAGCCTCTGGACCTGTGAACAGCAGTGGTTTAATTTTATTTTATGTGGAAATGTGTTTATTTTTCAATGGAACGCTTCAAATCTCTCCCCCCGTGCAAAAACAAGGAAATGGATCAGCTGAGGGCTCTGAGCGGAGAGTTTGGCCACGCCCCCACCCTCTACTATTGGCCAGCTCTTTTCTCCTCATTTGCATTCAAGCAACAACGCCCAGAATAAAGAGTTTGAGAGAGATATTTATGACTTTCTCATCTTATCTCTGTTTCTCATGCACTGAGTGTGATTTTGAAGAAGGATTCATTTACAGTATTAGGGAACCATTAAGGAGCCATATAAAAGCATCAAGAAGTACCATGTCATGGGACCTTTAATGTTCCATATTAAGGCATTAAACTTGTATATCTAGCCTTTAATACGTTCCGGTTGTTTTAATTGCTTACTGCGAACTCACTTCTCCACAGATCTGACCTGCAACTTGGCCTAGTGGCGTCACCTGCTTGTCTCCATGGAGATAGATTAGTGTAATGCCATACTGTGGAATATTCCAGGCAAAGCAATAAACCATAAAGATAGAACAAGGAGTAAACTATACAAACTTGGTCTACATAGTTTAGTGGTTTGAACGAAACCAGGACTGAATAAGGACTAAACCAGGACTTAAACAGAACTGAACCAGGTCCAAACCAGAACCAAACAATCAAGATGAAAATATGGTTAAATAGGGGCTAAATGGGAACTAAACCAGGACTAAATGTGGACTAAACTGGACTAAAGAATCACCAATATATCAAGTTTAAAATGTGGAGCAATGTAGACTAAATACAATGTAAATCTTGGTCTTCTGCAATTGTAATTTAAGTTAAATTAAAACTTGCCTCTTTGCAAGTCAGCACTTAAGAAAGTTTAATAAGAGCGTCCCCTGCTGTTCATGTTATTACACTGAATCTCACTGCAAGCACAAATGTTACTAATGTTAGTGTCTGTGGACTATAGTTTTATTCTCATCTGACTTTTCGTGGATTTCTAGTGTGGCTCCCCCTGCTCAGTACTGCTCTCAGTGGAGGGGGGCAGTATTGCGGCGCAGGTGACTGGAGCAGGGGCATCTGTCATAAAAGATGTCATTATTGTGATTAAAACAGCAGCGGCTCAGAGGAGAGGGAGAAGGAGGCTCCACAACGGCCGAATCCATCCTCATCACTGTCACACATATGCAAATGTTTAAGAGGTTAGGCCAGGACAGAAGAGGACTAAAGCAGTACTAAAGCAGGACTAAACAGGACTAAAGAAGGACTAAACAGGACTAAAGGATGACTAAACCAGGACTAAAGGATGACTAAAGCAGGACTAAACCAGGACTAAAGGAGGACTAAACCGGGACTAAAGGAGGACTAAACAGGACTAAACCAGGGCTAAAGGAGTACTAAACCAGGACTAAACCAGGGCTAAAGGAGTACTAAACCAGGACTAAACCAGGGCTAAAGCAGGACTTAAAGGAGGACTAAATCAGGACTAAACCAGGACTAAAGCAGAACTAAACCAAGGATAAAGGAGGACTAAACCAGGGCTAAACCAGGACTAAAGCAGTATTAAACCAGGACTAAAGCAGGACTAAACCAGGGCTAAAGGAGGACTAAACCAGGACTAAACTAGGACTAAAGGAGGACTAACCCAGAGCTAAACCAGGACTAAAGGAGGACTAAATCAGAACTAAGCCAGGACTAAAGCAGGACTAAACCAGGACTAAAGCATGACTAAAGGAATAGTAAAGCAGGACTAAAGCAGGACTAAAGGAGGACTAAAGCAGGGCTAAACCAGAACTAAACTAGGACTAAACAATAGACCAGGACTGAAGCAGGACTAAACCAGGGCTAAAGGAGGACTAAACCAGGACTAAACTAGGACTAAAGGAGGGCTAACCCAGAGCTAAACCAGGACTAAAGGAGGACTAAATCAGAACTAAGCCAGGACTAAAGCAGGACTAAACCAGGACTAAAGCATGACTAAAGGAATAGTAAAGCAGGACTAAAGCAGGACTAAAGGAGGACTAAAGCAGGGCTAAACCAGAACTAAACTAGGACTAAACAAGGGCTAGACCAGGACTGAAGCAGGACTAAACCAGGTCTAGATCATGATTAACCAAGACTACACTGGAATGGCTCTTTAATAGGTCTGTAATCAAGTCTAGACCCAAACCAGGACTAAATCAGAACTAAACCAGGTCTTATCTGATCGATTTCCCAGAGTGTTTTGAGTCCATTTCCTAATACTGTTGGTAGCGCGGGGGACACAGCAGTGAAAGCATGTCTCAGCTGGGGACGGCTTTTGTCGCCTCCAAAATCTATTTATTCAAGATGGCTCCCTGGTCGTCTCCCAAGATGCATTGCCGACCGAGGATTAAGCCCAAAACCCAATCAATTCCCCAGCAGGAGAGGGGGAGAATAAGAAGTAAAGAAGTAAAGCTCTTAGGGTAATTCATAAAGTGATATCTGTTGGATTAATGCGTGTCTTTTGTATCGTGGGTTAGTTTTGGGGGTAAAATAAAGCGATGTGGGGCAGATTATAGTCCAGATTAGATTAGGAGGGAGCAGTGTCACCGCATCTGATCAAACAATGTGAAAGATAACAGGATTAAAGCAGGCTAAATCCGGGCTAAGCGGGGTTAAAGGACATATGCACTGTATTACACTAAATTGACTCTTGCGAGCTTTAAAGGTGCACTGTGTAACTTTTTGGTTGGGAGTCCGTCACCTGCTTGTTTCTATGAATACATTATTGCAATGTCAGGAATGTTCCACAGTGTGACATTAAACAGCTCTACCTTACATTTGTTAAATTACAGGTGGTTTTATAGCTCAACACTACATTTAAAAACAGGTATGACCTGTAACCTGGTCTGGTTTGGTCTCTGTGAAGATAAAAGGTTTAATGCCATACTGTGAAACATTCCAGACAAAGCAATAACATCTCCATGGAGAAAAACATTTGATGGACCCTCCACTGTAAAAGTTACACAATGCAGCTTTAAACCATGTTATAATGTTACCTCCTCACACACAGACCTGGAGTTGTGTTTTGTTTCATTCACATGTTTGAGTAATCCAGTCTGTCTACATCTCCAAAGCTCAAAATGCTCTGATCCACCTTGTGATGTCATGAAGTACACTATATTGCCAAAAGTCCTCATTCACCCATCCAAATAATGGAAATCAGGTGTTCAGAAGCACCTTATGACGAATAAGAGATCAAGGCCAGTTACGTCGCCCGGATTGGCGTCACCGGGGCCCCATCCTGGAGCCAGGCCTGGGGTGGGAGCTCGCCAATGAGTGCCTGGTGGCCGGGCCTTTCCCCATGGGGCCCGGCCGGGCTCAGCCCGAAGGAGCGACGTGGGGCCGTCCTCCCGTGGACTCACCACCACCCGCAGGAGGATCCATAAGGGGCCGGTGCAGAGAGATCTGGGCGGCAGCCGAAAGCAGGGGCCTCGGCGACCAGATCTCCGAACATGGAGACTAGCTCTGGGGACATAGAATGTCACCTCGCTGGGAGGGGAAGGAGCCTGAGCTTGTGCGGGAGGTTGAGCGCTATCGACTAGATATAGTCGGCCTCACCTCCATGCACAGCTTGGGCTTTGGAACCCAACTCCTTGAAGGGGGCTGGACTCTCCATTTCTCTGGTGTTGCCCGCGGGGAAAGGCGGCGGGCTGGTGTGGGCCTGCTCATTGCCCCACAGCTCAGCCGCCGAGTGTTGGAGTTCACCCCGGTGAACGAGAGGGTCGCGTCCCTGCGCCTTCGGGTCGGGGACAGGTCTCTCACTGTTGTGTCGGCCTGTGGGCCGAACAGCAGTGCAGAGTACCCGGCTTTCTTGGAGTGCCTGGGAGGGGTACTGGACAGTGCACCGCCCGGGGACTCCGTTGTTCTCCTGGGGGACTTCAACGCCCACGTGGGCAACGACAGTGACACCTGGAGAGGGGTGATTGAGAGGAACGGCCTCCCTGATCTGAACCCGAGCGGTGTTCTGTTATTGGACTTCTGTGCTTTGCGCAGTTTGTCCATAACAAACACCATGTTTGAGCACAAGGGTGTCCACCAGTGCACGTGGCACCAGGACACCCTAGGACGGAGGTCGATGATCAACTTTGTTGTTGTGTCATCTGACCTCCAGCCGCGTGTCTTGGACACTCGGGTGAAGAGAGGGGCAAAGCTGTCAACTGATCACTACCTGGTTGTGAGTTGGGTCCGCTGGCGGGGGAGGAAGCCGGAAAGACCTGGCAGGCCCAAGCGCGTAGTGAAAGTCTGTTGGGAACGTCTGGCAGATCCCTCTGTCAGGGGTACCTCCAACTCACACCTCCGGGAGAGCATCTCCTGGATTCCGGGGGAGGCTGGGGACATAGAGTCCGAATGGGCTCTGCGTGCTGCAGCCCGGGCGGTCGCAGAGGCAAAAACTCGGGTTTGGGAGGAGTTCGGAGAGGCCATGGAGGAGGACTATCGGACGGCCTCAAAGAAATTCTGGCAAACCGTCCGGCACCTCGGGAGGGGGAAGCAGTGCTTCACCAACAACCTCTGGACTGGCAGACCGGGGTGGTCCCTCTGTTTAAGAAGGGGGGCCGGAGGGTATGTTCCAACTATTGGGGAATCACACTCCTCAGCCTTCCCGGTAAGGTCTATTCCAGGGTGCTGGAGAGGAGAATTCGACCGATAGTCGAACCTCGGATTCAGGAGGAGCAGTGTGGTTTTCGTCCCGGCCGGGGAACACTGGACCAGCTCTATACTCTCCATCGGGTGCTCGAGGGTGCATGGGAGTTTGCCCAACTAGTCCACATGTGCTTTGTGGATCTGGAGAAGGCATTCGACCGTGTCCCTCGTGGGGTGCTGTGGAGAGTGCTCTGGGAGTACGGGGTTCGGGGCCCTTTGCTAAGGGCTGTTCGGTCCCTGTATGACCGGAGCAGGAGCTGTGTTCGCATTGCCGGTAGTAAGTCGGACCTGTTCCCGGTGCATGTTGGACTCCGCCAGGGCTGCCCTTTGTCACCAGTTCTGTTCATTATATTTATGGACAGAATTTCTAGGCGCAGTCAGGGGCCGGAGGGGATCCGGTTTGGGAACCACAGGATCTCATCTCTGCTGTTTGCAGATGATGTTGTCCTGATGGCTTCATCGAACCGGGACCTCCAATGTGCACTTGGGCGGTTTGCAGCCGAGTGTGAGGCGGCTGGGATGAGGATCAGCTCTTCCAAATCCGAGGCCATGGTTCTCGACCGGAAAAAGGTGGCTTGCCCTCTCTGGGTGGGTGGGGAGTCCTTGCCTCAGGTGGAGGAGTTCAAGTATCTCGGTGTCTTGTTCACGAGTGAGAGGAGGATGGAGCGTGAGATTGACAGGCGGATCGGTGCAGCGTCGGCAGTGATGCGGTCGTTGTACCGGACCGTTGTGGTGAAGAGGGAGCTGAGCCAAAAGGCGAAGTTCTCAATTTACCGGTCAATCTACGTTCCTACCCTCACCTATGGTCATGAGCTCTGGGTAATGACCGAAAGGACGAGATCGCGGATACAAGCGGCCGAAATGAGTTTCCTCCGCAGAGTGGCTGGGCGCACCCTTAGAGATAGGGTGAGGAGCTCAGTCACACGGGAGGGGCTCGGAGTAGAGCCGCTGCTTCTCCACGTCGAGAGGAGCCAGCTGAGGTGGCTCGGGCATCTGTTCCGGATGCCTCCTGGTCGCCTCCCTCAGGAGGTGTTTCGGGCATGTCCCACTGGGAGGACACGCTGGAGGGACTACCTTGGGGTCCCCCCCGGAGGAGCTAGAGGAAGTGTCCAGGGTGAAGGAAGTCTGGGAGTCCCTGCTTAGACTGTTGCCCCCGCGACCCGGCCCCGGATAAGCGGAAGAAAATGGATGGATGGATGGATGGATGGTGTTCCAGTCACTTCCATGGCCACAGGTGTATAAAAACCTGGGCCTGCAGACTGTTTCTACAAACATTTGTGAAAGAATGTGTCACCCTCAGGACCTCAGTCAATTCCAGTGTGGTACTGTGATAGGATGCCACCTGTGTCCGGTCGTGAAATTTCCTCTCTCCTAAATATTCCACAGTGAACTGTCAGTGGTATTATAACAAAATGGAAGTGATTGGGAACAACAGCAACTCGGCCATGAAGTGGTAGGCCACATAAACTGACAGGGTGGGGTCAGCGGATGCTGAGGCTCATAGTGCACAGAGGTCATCAACTTTCTGCAGAGTCAGTCACTACAGACCTCCAAACTTCAGCCTTCAGATTAGCTCAAGAACAGTGTGTAGAGAGCTTCATGGGATGGGTTTCCATGGCCGAGCAGCTGCATCCAAGCCAAACATCACCAAGTGCAATGCAACTATCAACTCGATAGAACCTTTGGGATGAATTAGAGACGGAGAGCCAGACCTTCTCGTCCAGTGTGTGACTTCACAAATACACTTCTGGAGTGGTCAAAAACTCCACACTCCTAAACCCTGTGGACAGCCTTCCCAAAAGAGTTGAAGCTGTTATAGCTGCAAAGAACCGACGTCATATTAAACCGTATGGATTAAGAATGGGATGTCGCTTATTGGTGAGCCAATACTTTTGGTAACATAGTGTCTCCTTTTCTCTCTCTTTCTCATGTCTCTCTCCCCCTCTTTCTCTCTCACACATACTCTTCCTCTCCCCTCTCTCTCCATCTCTCTTTCTCTCTCCCTCTTCTTTGCCTGACTCTTCTCTCTCTCCTATTTCTCTCTTTCTCTCTCCTCTCTCTCCCCCTCTCTCCTCTCTCTCTCTCTCTCTTGCCCTCCTCTCTCTCCTCTCTCTCCCCCTCTCTCCTCTCTCTCCCCCTCTTTCCTCCCTCTCTCCTGTTTCATGTCGTTCTGATGCTGCAGTTCAAAATGGCGGTGCACTTTTGAGGAGCCTTTAAACTCTTTGTATTGATCAGAGGTTTTTGTGTGTCGCAGTGGTGCTGGTGAGCGTCGGTGGTGGTGCACTCCAGGCCTCCACTCCACACGCTCTAATCGAAGCTCTTTGGTCTTTTGTCTCAAGATTAAATCACAATCACTTACATTTAAAGGGAAGTCTCACGAGGCAAAGGTGAGTGCACAGCTGATGTAAACTGCTTTTATTCAATTAATCAGTAAACAAGGAGCTAATCAGGACTGAGGCAAGATTTATACTTATATGTACGCTATAGTGCCAAAAGTATTCGCTCACCTGCGTTGACTCGCACATGAACTTAAGCAACATCCTATTCTTAATCCATACGGTTTAATATGACGTCAGTTCTTTGCAGCTATAACAGCTTCAACTCTTTTGGGAAGGCTGTCCACAGGGTTTAGGAGTGTGTTTATGGGAGTTTTTGACCACTCTTCCAGAAGCACATTTGTGAGGTTACACATTGATGATGGATGAGAAGGCCTGGCTGTTCTATCAGGTTGAGGTCAGGACTCTGTGCAGGCCAGTCAAGTTCATCCACACCAAACTCTCTCATCCATGTCTTTACGGACTTTGGTTTGTGTACTGGTGCACAGTCATGTTGGAGAGGAAGGGGCCATCTCCAAACTGTTCCCACAAAGTTGGAAGCATGGAATTGTCCAAAATCTCTTGGTGTGCTGAAGCATTCAGAGTTCCTCTCACTGGAACTAAGGGGCCAAGTCCAGCTCCTGAAAAACAACCCCACAACATAATCCCCCCCTCCACCAAACTTTACACTTATTTATTTATTTATTTATTTATTTGATAGGGACAATGAACATTAAAGAACGTAAGTATAAAACAAATGTAAATATGCCGAATTTTAGCTACAAAGGTAGTTTTCATCTGTAGTCCCTAGGCAGGCAAATACAAAAAATACAACATACAATACAAGCAGCACAAACAAAAGTCTAGTGGTCACATGACTGGTTGGTTTTCAGCCATAGTTTCAGTTGTGTTTTAAAAGTGATCAGTGCAGGGCTCTCTTGTATGTGCAGAGGAAGACTGTTTCAGATATTAGTGGCCCTCCCAGAGAGAGTGTTCTGACCAAAGGCGGTTCTTCTGTGGGGGACCTCACAGTCTCCTCTGGAGGAGGCCCTGGTTTTCAGACCATTTGATGTCTTAACTTTGAAAAAGACAGACATGGGGGGTGGGGTTCGTCCATGTAGCGCTTTGTAAATGACGCATACATACTTAAAATGTATAACATTTTCAAAATTTAAAAGATTGTACTTATTTAAAATATTACATACATGAAATGAATTAGGTTTTTGGTCAAAAGCTTTAAGAGATTTTTTAAACAGTGATTCAATTATTTTCAAATTGGTAACAGTGGTGAGAGACCAACTTGTGATGCAATATTCAATATGGGATAAAATCAATGAATGAAGAAACATTCTAGCAGC
The DNA here is from genome assembly GCA_036785185.1 of Paratrypauchen microcephalus. Taxonomy (NCBI): domain Eukaryota; kingdom Metazoa; phylum Chordata; class Actinopteri; order Gobiiformes; family Gobiidae; genus Paratrypauchen; species Paratrypauchen microcephalus. The sequence continues at coordinate 6,367,009 of JAVJIX010000043.1, read as the reverse complement.
ACAAAGTGTCATAAATGACCTGATTTGTTTAAAATTTTTAAAATTATATTTGACAGTATTGGCAAGTTTTTTAATATGATTTTTGAAAGACAAAGTGGAATCAAGTGTCACACCAAGATACTTGAATTATGTGACCAATTGTAATTCCTCTCCTCTCAAGAATACTCCAGAGCTTTTTATCTCTTTTGATTCCTTTGAGAACATCATACAGACCGTTTTTATTTTTATTTTATTTTTTTTAGAAGCAAACATGATTTAAAAAGCCAGTCATTTACTTGTTCCATAGCTGAGGTCAGAATGGAAGCTGCCTCTTTCATGCTCCTTGCCTGAGTATAAATTACAGCGTCATCTGCATACATTTGAAAATTCACGTTATTACATGTTTTGGGAAGGTCGTTTATGTATAGTGAGAATAACAGAGGTCCAAGTATTGATCCTTGGGGAACCCCGACAGAGACGTCCAACACTGATGATTTTACATAGTCAATTTGTACACATTGTTTTCTTGAAGTTAAATATGATTTAATCCACTGAATTGCCTCTGGCGAGAACTTGAAGTCTGTTCATTTTGTTAGAAGTATTTCATGGCTAACAGTGTCAAAAGCCTTTTTAAAAAGCACAATGCAGTCAGACAAGTAACGTTCTCCTGGAAACCACCAAACCCAGACTCGTCCATCAGATTGCCAGATGGATAAGCCAGGAAATGCAGCTGCTCGGCCAGGGAAATCCATTCCATGAAGCTCTGTTCTTGAGCTAATCTGAAGGCCACATGAAGTTTGGAGGTCTGTAGCGATTGACTCAGCAGAAAGTTGGTGACCTCTGTGCACTATGAGCCTCAGCATCCGCTGACCCCGCCTGTTAGTTTACGTGGCCTACCACTTCATGGCCAAGTTGCTGTTGTTCCCAATCGCTTCCACTTTATTATACCACTGACAGTTGACTGTGGAATATTTAGGAGTTCATGACTGGACTTGGACAGCATCTGATCACAGTACCACGCTGGAATTCAATGAGCTCCTGAGAGCGACCCATTCTTTCACAAATGTTTGTAGAAACAGTTTGCAGGCCGAGGTGCTTGATTTTATAAACCTGTGGCCATGGAAGTGACTGGAACAACTGATTTCCATTTTCTGGATGGGTGAGTGAAGACTTTTGGCAATACAGTGTATCTAAACCTGAATAAGATCTAAATGGTCAAATATGTTGTTAATAAGAACAGAACCAACTGTTTTAGGACTAAACCAAGATTTATCTAAACTGGGTCTAAACCACAACTAAATGGGGTCTAAACCAGATTAATCCAAAATTATATAAAGTCTGAAACAGAAATGTTTTAATGTGGACTGAAATAACCAATTTAAACCAGGGATCAGAATCAAATTTGGGTATAAACCATAAACCAGGTAATAACCAGGACTAAACCAGGACCAAGCCAGGTCTAAACCAGGCGATATTTCTCTGCATAATATATCATGCTTCAAAGTTTATTGTGACAGGCCTGCTTACTGGCAACACAAACTGCTTTACAGTTTTAAAACACCAAAACGTGGCTGATTTTTGCTGAGAGAAAGGTTTCATGTGTGGATTGACAGTGCTGACAGACCCCGGTGTCGTTAGGTTCACCTCTGGAGGATCCAGGCACGCAGCTCACAGGCTAATGAGCCGACCCAGGCCCAGTGTGTCTGTAACAAGGCCCCAGCCCAGAATACTCTAGATACAACTGCCACACAAGTGTCACACAACCAACACACACACACACAACTGTCACACAACCAAGAGACACACACAGACACACACACCCTGTCACACAACCAAGAGACACACACACCCTGTCACACAACCAACAGACACACACACCCTGTCACACAACCAACAGACACACACACCCTGTCACACAACCAAGAGACACACACACAGACACACACACACACCATGTCACACAACCAACAGACACACACACCCTGTCACACAACCAACAGACACACACACCCTGTCACACAACCAAGAGACACACACACAGACACACACACACACAACTGTCACACAACCAAGAGACACACACAGACACACACACCCTGTCACACAACCAAGAGACACACACTCACAAATACCCTGTCACACAACACATAGACACACACACTCCCTGTCACACAACCAACAGACACACACACACCCTGTCACACAACACACAGACACACACACACACCCTGTCACACAACACACAGACACACACACCCTGTTACACAACACACAGACACACACACCCTGTCACACAACGCACAGACACACACACACCCTGTCACACAACACACAGACACACACACCCTGTCACACAACGCACAGACACACACACACACACACACACACCCTGTCACACAACACACAGACACACACACACACCCTGTCACACAACACACAGACACACACACACACCCTGTTACACAACACACAGACACACACACCCTGTCACACAACCAAGAGACACACACACACACAAATACCCTGTCACACAACACCCAGACACACACACCCTGTCACACAACGCACAGACACACACACACACACACACCCTGTCACACAACACACAGACACACACACACACCCTGTCACACAACACACAGACACACACACACACCCTGTCACACAACACACAGACACACACACTCCCTGTCACACAACACACAGACACACACACACCCTGTCACACAACGCACAGACACACACACACCCTGTCACACAACGCACACACACACACACACCCTGTCACACAACACATAGACACACACACTCCCTGTCACACAACGCACAGACACACACACACCTTGTCACACAACGCACAGACACACACAGACACACACACCCTGTCACACAACGCACACACACACACCCTGTCACACAACGCACAGACACACACAGACACACACACACCTTGTCACACAACGCACAGACACACACAGACACACACACCCTGTCACACAACGCACACACACACACACACACCCTGTTACACAACGCACACACACACACACCCTGTCACACAACGCACACACACACACACCCTGTCACACAACGCACAGACACACACACACATCCTGTCACACAACGCACACACACACAGACCCTGTCACACAACGCACAGACACACACACACACACCCTGTCACACAACGCACAGACACACACACCCCCTGTCAGACAACGCACAGACACACACATCCTCTCACACAACGCACAGACACACACACCCTGTCACACAACGCACAGACACACACACCCCCTGTCAGACAACGCACAGACACACACATCCTCTCACACAACGCACAGACACACACACCCTGTCACACAACGCACAGACACACACACCCCCTGTCAGACAACGCACAGACACACACATCCTCTCACACAACGCACAGACACACACATCCTCTCACACAACGCACAGACACACACACCCCCTGTCAGACAACGCACAGACACACACATCCTCTCACACAACGCACAGACACACACATCCTCTCACACAACGCACAGACACACACACCCCCTGTCAGACAACGCACAGACACACACATCCTCTCACACAACGCACAGACACACACATCCTCTCACACAACGCACAGACACACACACCCCCTGTCAGACAACGCACAGACACACACACCCTGTCACACAACGCACAGACACACACACACCCTGTCACACAACGCACAGACACACACACCCTGTCACACAACGCACAGACACACACACACCCTGTCACACAACGCACAGACACACACACCCTGTCACACAACGCACAGACACACACACACACCCTGTCACACAACACACAGACACACACCCCCTGTCACACAACGCACAGACACACACCCTGTCACACAACGCACAGACACACACACAAACACACACAAACACACACCCTGTCAAACACACACAAACACACACGGGTGGCATCCACGTCTCTGTTGATTTCAATAAGGCGTTCGATAGGGTAGAGCATAGCTTCCTCTATCGCGTTTTGGGAAGGTTTGGCTTCAAAGATAGGTTCATCAATTGGATCCGCTTATTATATTCGAACGCGGTCAGCCGCGTGAAATGCAACGGCCTCCTCTCTGACCCCTTCCCTTTGCGGAGGTCGGTCAGACAGGGGTGCCCGCTAAGCGCGCTTCTCTACAGCATAGTGGCTGAAGCCTTCGCTGCTGTGCTGAAGAAAGACAGGGCCGTGCGCGGACTCCCGAGCCCCTCGGGTAGGGAATACAAAATTTTTCAATTCGCGGATGACACAAATCTTGTCCTTCGAGACGTGCAGAGCCTCGACGCGGCTCTCCATGTGCTCAATGTCTTCTGCCTGGCTTCAGGCGCCAAAGTCAATCTCAAGAAGTCCTCCGTGGCTTTCTGCGGAAGCCTCGCAACCGCCCAGAATGCCTGGGGCCTCAGGAACGCGGCGGACCTTTACAGGGTCCTCGGCGTCCCACTAGGGAGAAATGAGGCGGCCTGAAGAGACAACTTGTGGACAGGTTTGTACAATAGTGTTAACGCTTGCATGAATTTATGGCGGATTCGTGATTTAAAAATCAAGGGCAAGGTTTTAGTCGTCAATGTCTTGTACCTGTCCAAGCTGGTACACGCCCTCACCCTGTACGACTTGCCGGACGCAGAGGCACACAGAATTAGCATTGCGATGAATAGGTTTATTTGGAGAAGAGAGCGTGGGCTGATTGCACACAATGTTATGATAGGCGAGCACAACCAAGGGGGACTTAAACTCATTGATTTGGTTGTTAAGAAGCGCGCGTTGCGTCTCAAGGTAATTAAGAAGTTCCTTGACACCGGCTTCACGGCCGCGTGGAAGGAATTCTTTACAGTTCAGGTAGATCGGCTGGGTGAGCACAGTTTATTTAACCTGTGCTTGCTCCCCCGGCGGGTCACCCTTGAGCGCTTTCCCCCTTTCGAGGCCGTGCACTGTGGCGGCACCGCGTTCCCTGTGGCACCTGGGGCAGATGCCTCTGCGTTTCAACCCTGACATGCTCTCCGACCCCCCAGGGAGGAGGGAGAGCATGTTCAGTGGGGTTCTGGTGAGAGTGGGGATTAAACAGGTAGGACATCTTATAGATGTCTCAGGCAGGTTTGACATGGAGGAAATCAGGGGCAGGATTATGAGGGCTAGGGTTGGGTTTCGGAGAGCCGAAATTCTCAGGAAGGCAAGTGTGATACAGTCCTCTGTCCTGGCGAAGTGGGGTGACCTGTTTGAGACGGGCCCCCCTGACCCGGGGGAGGTAAATGGGGAAGAAGAAGGCGGGTGTTCTTTGAATTTTGATATTGTATGGGGAGAGAGGGTGTTGAGGCTGACGGAGACGGAGACGCACACCTTCTACCGGCTGTTGGTAGCCGGGGACGCTCAGCGCCCTTCTGCAGAACACAGATGGTCACAGACATTTCCCACACATGGCACCACCTCCATCTGGGCTCACATATATAATTGGTACACCCCACCCCAAGTCAGTAATTTTGACTTTAAGTTGAGGCACAGGATCATTTACACCTGCACCAGGTTGCACGCAATACACCGTGACAGGTACGGCTGTGACTGTCCGGTATGCGGTGAGGCGCCTGAAGACCTCCTCCATCTGGCCGCCCGGTGTCCTGTCGTGCAGCGGTTCTGGACCCGGCTACTGGACCTTCTCGTTCGGAGGCTGGCGTTGAGGCTCCCACCGCCAGTGGCCCATGGACTCGATGACCCAGAGCTCTGGTTCTGCCTCTTCGGACCTGTCCAGCAGCGACCTCGGTGGCCGGACGCTGCCATGGTCAACTGGGATGCCGCCCGCCTTGTCCTGTCCATGGCCAGATATTCGATCTTCGTGGCACGGAACCACCACCTCCACGATGGCCGCGCAGCAGAGCACTGGCCCCTCTTCACAGCACTCCTTCGCGCTCACGTCCACCATCTCCACTCCGCAAGAGAAACAGAGTTTTGCAACACCTTCACCCCAGACAATCAGTTCCCCTCGGTTGGACTTCTGACCCCTACCCCCCTCCGCTGTCCCCCCTGGACTCTGTCGCCTGGACCTTCCCTGGACGCTGCATCGCCCTTGCTCTCTCCCAGACCCCCTTTCTTCACCTGGGACAATCCCTTTGGTCCTCAACACTTCCCCTGTTTCTCTTAGCCCTTGTGCCCAGTGGTGTTTATTCCCGTGCCCACATCCCCCGATGTGTCTTCTGAGTGCTTTGCGAATGTTATTGTGGTGTTAATATATGTACCTTGTAATAATAAAAGATTAAAAAAACACACACACACACCCTGTCACACACAAACACACACAAACACAACCACACACACAAGCACAACCACACACACACAACCACACATAATTACACACCCTGTCACAAACACACACACACATAAACACACACACAAGCACAAACACACACACACATAAACACACACACAAGCACAAACACACACACACATAAACACACACACAAGCACAAACACACACACACACAAACACACATAAATACACACCCTGTCACAAACACACACACACATAAACACACACACAAGCACAAACACACACACACACAAACACACATAAATACACACCCTGTCACAAACACACACCCTGTCACAAACACACACACACATAAACACACACCCTGTTACAAACACACACAAACACACACACACATAAACACACACCCTGTTACAAACACACACAAACACATACACACACACACAAACGCTCACAAACACACACCCTGTCACACACAAACACACACCCTGTCTCACACACACACACACAAACACAACGTACATACACACACAAGCACAAACACACACATACAAACACACCGGCCACTGAAACAGACTCATTCATGTTTATACAGGAGGGAGAGGAAGAGGGGATAGAGGGAGAGGTAGAACCGCTCAGAGAGGGAGAGAGAGATAGCACTGTTCATGTCAATACAGAGGGAGAGAGCAAGGGAGGAGAGAGGGAGGAAGAGAGAGGGAAAAGGGGGAGAGATAGAACTATTCATGATTATACAGAGGGAGAAGGAAAAGAGGGGAAGAGAGGGAAAGACAGAACCATTAATGTCTACACAGAGGGAGAAGGGGAGAGAGAAAGAATTAGAGAGAAAGAGGGGATAGTGAGGGAGCAGTAGAACCACTCAGAGAGGGGGCAGAGAAGGAGAGAGCGAGAGATAGAACAGTTCTTGTCTATATAGAGGCAGAGAGAGAGGGAGTGGAGAAAGGAGGAGGAAGAGAGAGAGGGTGAGAGAAATCCACTCATTTATGTCTATACAGGGGGAGAAAGGGGGAGGGAGCTAAAGAATGAGAGAATAAGAGAAACAGGGAGGGAGTATTTGAGAGAGGGAGAGAGAGAATGTCTATACAGAGTGAGAGGGGAAAGGAGGAGAGAGGAGGTGAAGAGAGAGAGAGATTGAACCGAGCATTCATGGGAGAGAGGGGGATGAGGCAGAGAGATGGAGAGGAGAGGAGAGGAGGAGAGACAGAACTGTTAATGTCTATAGAGAGGGAGAGAGAGAAAGAGGGTGAGAGGCAAAGAGAGAGAAAGGAGGGAGCGAGAGAAATGTACTCATCCTTCTCTTTACAGAGGGAGAGAGGAAGGTAAAAGGATGAGGGGAATGGAGAGAGGCATTGAGAAGGAAAAGAGAGAAGGAGAAAGAAAGAGTGAGGTAAGGTTTAGTGAGGTAAGGTTGTAAAATAAAAAAATTAAAGAGTAAAGTAAAGAGAGGAGTGGAAAGGAGAGATGGAGAATAAACGAGGGAGACAGAGGGATTTAGGGTTAAAAAAGAGGGAAAAGAGGTGAGAGAGGAGGATAAAAGAGAGACAGAGAGTGAGGTGAGTGAGCGTTAAATTCATCTTTTTTTTAGTTTGACACCAGTTTTCTTTCCTCCACATTTGCCAGGGCCTGAACCAGAACTAAACCAAGGCTACGTTTATATGATGACGGTCTGAACAGAAGACGCAAAAGTGGCGTCGCGTCTTCACTTTTTATTCTGCGTTTAGATGAGCGTTTTCGGGAGGAAATCTGCGTGTGTACGGTGACGCAAAAGTGTGTGGAATTCGATTGGGTATGCATGCCAGGCGGCTAGGTAGCGCTGTGATAAAGTTAAAAGTGTGTACTTGCATTTTCTCTGCTTTCCGGGCGGTCTTTTTACTTCGTGTTTTCGAACATCTCTCTGCCGTTGTGTGATGAATGCTGGGATATATGAGGGTGCGAAGTGTACTCGGATGTGCCCTTCGTTCACGGCCCGATCTCCATGGAAACAAGGGTGATTTTTAGGCCGCATTTGAGGGGTGCATGGAAATGAAATGAAGCCGGAAGTGACGTATGCGGCCTTAAAACCACCCTCCGGAGTGTGCAGCCCTCGAACTGGGACACAGCTACATTATCACTATGTCCACGCACATGTGTAGAATCTTCCCTCTTCTCATCTGCGCCGCGAAAAGCAAAACAAAACATGGCTACCGTTAGCAAAAAAAAATTTGTGTGGTCAGACGAAGACGTTCAACTATTGCTTCAAACCACGTTAGACGACAAAGCAACGAAGGCGCAACAAGGTGTGGACAAAGTACATTGATATATGGACCGATGTGACGTAAACGCGTAGGCCACGTCAGCAGATTTGGCAGTGTAGACGAAAACGCTACGGCGGCGCATATTCAAGTTTCAGTTTTCTGTGTTTTTAAGCCCCCAAAACACTGTCACCGTCTAAACGAAAGGCACTTCCGATAAAATATTTTGGCGTTTTTACCCGTAAGCGTTCTCGTGTAAACAGGCCCCAAAACTAAACCAGGACTTTTCTGTTCACTCTTCACTATAGGTGTATTTTTAAGTCAGATGCCCTCCCTCCCTGACAGAACTAATAAAACTAATAAACCAGGACCAAACCAAATGACTTGATTTTATAGATTTTATGCTGGATGCCATTCCTAAACCAGGATATTAGAATAAACATACTCCAAACTACAGTCACATCATTGTTGTGTTTGATAAATATTCCATAAAGTACAGACATCTTGGTTCCGACCAGATAAAGAACAGTAAAAAACATTTAAAAAAAAAATACAAAACAGGAAAAAGGAAAACACTGAGTCCCAAGATACACGTTGAACATAATTGCTTTTTTGCTTCCAATTTAAAATACAGCAGCCCCGTCTGAAGAGTGAGCTGTTCTGTTTTGTTTTTTAAAACATCATCTGGACATCGGGGTCACGGGTGTAAAGATAAGGAAGAATGAAGAGGACGAGGAGAGGGAGGGCATCTGGCTTAAAATCAGCACGGAATAGTGAAGGAATTTTTTGGTAATTATTAAAGATCCCATGACATGGTACTTCTTGATGCTTTTATATGGCTCCTTAATGGTTCCCTAATACTGTAAATGAATCCTTCTTCAAAATCAACACTCAGTGCATGAGAAACAGAGATAAGATGAGAAAGAGTATTTTTTCTCCCTCAGAACAGGTGATAATGGGAGTTGTTGCTTGAATGCAAATGAGGAGAAAAAAGCTGGCCAATAATAGAGGGTGGGGGCGTGGCCAAACGCTCCGGTCTCCGCTGTAGCTCACAGCTGATCCATTTCCTTGTTTTTGCACGGGGGGAGAGATTTGAAGCGTTCCATTGAAAAATAAACACATTTCCACATAAAATAAAATTAAACCACTGCTGTTCAAAGGTCCAGAGGCTCAGATAAAGGACTTCCGAGCCTAGAAACACTCGGACGTGCCTCCAGGCAAATAAAAAAACGCATTTCGCATTGCCTAGCGCATTCGCAGTCCAAACTCTCTGGGCGTGATTTACAGAGACGCTGAGTTCAGACAGACGGGGGTGGAACTGCATTTGCATTTCTTTTTTCGATCTGACGTCAATAAGGTGCCTTGTTCAAACTCGCCCGTTTGAGCTCCGCTTTTTTGTAACGCAGAAAAGGATCGCAAATGTTCAGTTTAGACATTTCACAACTTTTAACCATGGGGGGGGCTAAACAGGGTAGGGGAGCTCACATTAACGTTCAAAAACCTCAGAAAGTGAAAATTTCATGCCATGGGACCTTTAAAAGGCAAATATTACGCTGTTTTCTGATTTATGTTGTTTTTTCCAAATACATTTGGATTATTTCAACCCTGGAATTGCCGATCTCCACTGAACTAAAAGGAGCTGTTCACTTTGAAACTACCACCTCATGACATCACAAGGTGGAACAGAGCATTTTGAGCTTTGGAGATGTAGACAGACTCATAATTAAGGATTACTCAAACTTTATCAAAAAGGCTAAAAGCTCAAAAGAGTAAATTTTGCGTAATATCAGACAAGTCTAGTAAATGTACAGTATATGGACTTTAAAGCTTCACTATGTCACATTTCTGCCTGTGGGCTCCACCGACTGCTTTTCTCCATGGAGATGTTATTGTTATGTTCCACAGTATGGTGTAATCTTGTCTATTTCCATGGAGACAAGCAGGCCAAGTTACAGTCAGATCTGTGGAGAGACGACCCCACTCAGCTCTGGAAAATATAAGAGACCACTGCATTTTTTTCTGAAATCAGCATCTCTACATGTATTACAGCCATTCCATTCCAGCGTCTGTTGAATTCCAACACAAACACAAAGCTGAGCTACTTCAGTTCTTACACCAGGAGTGGAATAAAGTCACCCAAGAACAATGTGAAAGACTTGTGGAGAGCATGCCAAGACGCATGAAAGCTGTGATTAAAAATAAGGGTTATTTCACCAAATATTGATTTCTGAACTCTTCTTAAAGGGATATGCCACCCCCAGGTCAAATTTGGGCATCTCCCCACAGTCCAGAGACTAAAATAAGTGGTGGAAAGCGTTTTCCTGGTCACCCAGCCATTGTCCGAGTCTGTCAGCACTGACCGCCGCTGTATCTGGTGCTCCTCCGCCTTAGACTGGAGTCTAACGTCGCCAGAGAAAGATTTCGGCCAAAAGGAATTAATTTGCTCGATGCGTTTCCCAATTACTTTGTGTGTAGTGCGCATTCATATCGAGTGCAAATAAATGTGCAAATCAACACGGAGAGCTTGCCTTGGTCATTTTGGGTGGGAACTATTTTCCAGTGTGTAAGAATACAGCCGTATCACGCACCACGTTTTGCAACAGGGGAACTCCCTTCCTGGTGCGTAACTGGGATTCCCCTGGCAGCGTGCTGCGTGATACGGCTGTATTCTTACGCACTGGAAAATAGTTCCCACCCAAAATGACCAAGTCAAGCTCTCCGTGTTGATTTGCACATTTATTTGCACTCGATATGAATGCGCACTACACACAAAGTAATTGGGAAACGCATCGAGCAAATTAATTCCTTTTGGCCGAAATCTTTCTCTGGCGACGTTAGACTCCAGTCTAAGGCGGAGGAGCTGCAGATACCGCGGTGGTCAGTGGCGACAGACTCGGACAATGGCTGGGTGAGCAGGAAAACGCTTTCCACCACTTATTTTAGTCTCTGGACTGTGGGGAGATGCCCAAATTTGACCTGGGGGTGGCATATCCCTTTAAGTGTAAACATTAGTATTATGTTGTTTTAAAATGAATTTGATCTTGTTTCTTTGCATTGTTTGAGGTCTGAAAACATGTATCTTTTTTGTTATTTTGACCATTTGTCATTTTTCGCAGATAAATCCTCTAAACGATATTTTTTTATTTGGAATTTGGGGGAAATGTTGTCAGTAGTTCATAGGCTCAAACAAAAATGTTCCTTTTGCCCAAACACAGACCTATAAGTTTTGCATTGGTCAATTATTTTCTTCCAGAGCTGTATGTTCCACAGTATGGTGTAATCTTGTGGAACAATAATATCGCCATGGAGACAAGCAAGTGGCAGACACACTATCAGAATAGTTACACCTTTAAGTGCGAAAACACAGAGGAGCACTTTGGGGTCACTATGGCAACATAATATAGTAAAGATTACATCCCAACATTTTGATTACAGTGTGAAATAAGAAGTAAAAATGTGATTAAAATTTAGCTGTAATTATAAATCTTTCCAAAACAGTTTCTCCATGTTTAAATTTGGTAAACAGATTGGCTTGACTTCAGCTAACTATTGAAATGCTATATTTGCTCAGATCTGGGACGCCGGCCATGAGACGATTAGCACTTTGAGAACAAAAATACTCCAAAAAATAAAAATACAAATAAAAAAGTACAATGATCAAACTTGCGTGAAAAGTTTTGGAACCAAGTTTTGAAAGTACAAGGTGTTAGCCAGCCCACGTCTTCTCGGCTGCGTGGGCGTTTCGCTTTGCAAATGAAATAAAGCTGGAAACATGACGCCAGATCTCATCAAATATAATTAGCGAGCACAATTTTCAAAGTTCATTTAGGCTAACAGTGATACAACCGCCGTATGCTAACATGCTAGCATTAACACGAGCTATTAATACGTCGAGCTAATTACTGTGATCAAGAGCATTGCAATCTTTTCTCTTTGGCGGAAACATTAGTTGCTATGAAGCGGGGCTAAAAATAACAAAGAACCTGCTTTTTTTCCTCCTTCTACTCCTTTTTTTCCTGTTTTTCTATTTGTATTTTTTTCTATTTATTTATATATATTTTTTCAATTTTCTATTATTATTTATTTAATACATTCATTTTTTCAGATTTGTATAAATTTATTTGTTTATTTATTAGCATTATTATTATATTTATTTACCTTTTCTTTTTTTTGCCATTTACTTATTTGTTTATTTTATTTATTTATTGGTTTATTTATTATTACAGAAGCTCAGATCTGAAGGTTGGCGGTTTAAATCCCGTTCTCTGTGAGTGTAAATGGGCGAGTGGTTCTTTGTTGTAAATTGCTTTGAGTGCCTTAACCTCCTGGGACCTGAAGAAAAAAAGTCTATCTAAAAATCTAAATTATTATTATTATTATTTTAATTTTCTATTTGGAGGTAAATTAACACCTTAGCATTTACATTTTGTTCATTTTATTTTTATTCGTAATGCTGTAACATGTCCTCTGTAATGGCCGTCGGGGACATTTTCGTGTAAAATCTAAGTTAACAACCTAACAATAACTTTTTTTCTTTTTTTTTTTGATGACCATCATCTGACAAGCTTCTACAGTTGCCTCAAAAAGTTCTTAGACTCCCTTTTAATTTCTTTTTTATTTATTTATTTTTAACATATTATGTATTATTTATTTATTTTTATTTATTAATTTGAGTATTTATTTACATATTTATTTATTTTTTATGTATTATTTATTTATTTATATTATATTTTACATTTTTAGATTTTAATTTTTTAATTTTTTATTTATTTATTTATTTTATCATAGTGCAGCCGCAAACTAGAATCTCAAAACAATTAAGAGATAGACTGGTTAACTCAATGTCCACTATAAAGGACACAAGGTGGAAAAGTGCGATATAAACCATCATTTATTATTTATTACCATTTATTTTTAATTAATTAATATTTTTTCTTAGAACCTGCTTAGCCACCAAATGTATTGATAAGTACGGCAACCCGAGTAGGACACTTCTGGTCACTCGTGTACTCCCACGCACATGTTTTTTGTGTGTTTGGAGTTATTTTTTGGCAGTTGGTTGGATTGTGCGGTGAGTGGGTGGGTGGGTGTGTGGGGGAACGCTCACATATAACGGCCGACACAGACAATAATGTGATAAAATGTATTTCTGATTTAATTACGGAGAGAAAGCAGCTTCGCCAGTCATCGTGAAGGGATGCGGGTGATGGATGGAGTGTTTGTGTACTAATGTATGTAGTAGTAGCAGCCACTGTTATTAAAGGTGTACTGCGTAACATTTCTATTAGAGGGTCCGCCACCTGCTTGTCTGGAAATGTTCTTGCTTCGAGTCGAATGTACACATCCGTGGAGAGTCGTCCCTATTCACAGAAGGAATTATTGTATTTTTGCTCAATAGAAACTCCCATAATGAATAAATACTGATGTATCCATATGTTTGAAGTCATATTATGGAACATTCCAGGCAAAGCAGCAAGATCTCCATGGAGACAAGCTGGTAGCAAACCAGAAAATACCAGAAAAGTAAAAAAATTGGTCACCGCTTGACACAATATAGGCACTGGAAATGTAAAAAGAAGGGGTAGTTAGGGATGGGTGATGTGGCGGTAAAAATCGAATTTGCGCTTTGTGCTACAATTTTGTATGAAAAGCGCTTCATAAATATTGTTTGATTGATTGATTGAATTGTGATCTTATTCTTGTGATGATCCTTTAAAGGAATATTAACTTTTTTTTACAATCTGAACCTTATTTTGGTAATAAAACACGTTGATTTACTCACCCATATCACTTTAATAACATTTGGAGCAGTTCCGTAGATTTGGTAGGTTAGCGATATCCGGGTAACGTGAGTGCTCGGGGCAGGCGATTGCAGTCACCAAATAACACAAACTTTAGCACTTTTCAAATCACAGAAGCTCGATGTGTCAGTGTAGATTTTCGGTGGAGTCCAAAGCAGCCTGAAAACCCGATATCCAGCTATATTTTCATTTGATGACGTCATCATAAAGGACAGTGCGCATGTGCGCGTTCCCCAGCTGATTCGCAGATAAACACCGCACTGAAGTTTTCTGTTGCGAGCGACACATGGTAGAAGATTCGGACTTTTAGATTGAAGAGGAGTTATTTGAGTATGATGGCCGTCCCTGTCGTTTTGTGCCTGAATATACGGATGAGGAGGTATTAGACAGAATGAAGCAGAGACAGTTTGAGGAGCAGAGCACCAGAGAACAGTCATGGATATCGCATTACTTCTCAGAACCGTGCACCTTCCTTTTTTTCCTTTGCTGGTAAAAAATCGTCCGGACTGAAGTGGGTACTGCAAACACGATGGTCCAAACGTCGTACAGCTTTGCGTTTCATGTCTGGGTCCATTCTCAAAGCAAGTAGCCACAGTTTCAGTAACTTCGGATTCTGATGAGGAAGCCTGTGAAAACTCAACTTTATCCAAGATGTCATTTTGTTTTCACAACCGGGATAAATGCATGTCCGCATCATTTTCTCAAGCGGAGATGTTTTTGTCTTCTTAGCTTCTTTTGGACTGTAACCGAGATCTGACAGCTGTGTTTATCTGCGAATCAGCTGGGGAATTCGCACATGCGCGCTGTCCTCTATGATGACATCATCAAATGAAAATATAGCTGGATATCGGGGTTTCAGGCCGCTTTTGACTCCACCGAAAATCTACACTGACACATCAAGCTTCTGTGATTTGAAAAGTGCTAAAGTTTGTGTTATTTGGTGACCGCAACACCGTGCCCTGAGCACTCACGTTACCCAGATATCCTAACCTACCAAATCTACGGAACTGCTCCAAATGTTACTAAAGTGCTATTGGTGACTAAATCAACGTGTTTTATTACCGAAATAAGGTTCAGATTGTAAAAAACGTTAATATTCCTTTAAGTCATGTTATAATGTTGTTACCTCCTCGAAAACAGACCTGGAGTTGTGTTTTGTTTCAGTCACACATTTTCAAAACTCAAAATGCTCTGTTCCACCTCGTGATGTCATGTGGTGGTAATTTTCAAGTTATCAGCTCCTTTTACCTTTTGTTCAGGAGAGATTTGAAATTCCAGTGCTGAAATTATCCAAATGATTCTAGTGAAGGTGTATGCACTTCCTGTATTGCCGCATGATGACATCACAAGGTGGAACAGAGAGTTTTCTGTTTGAGAGAAGAAATCTGCAGGGTTTGTGTGTTAAACATGTATAAATGAAACAAACATAACTAGGTATGTTCGTGATAAGGAAACAACATTATAACATAGATCAGAAAATAGCATAATATGAGCCCTTTAAAGCTGGATTATGTACCTTTTCTGCTGTTTCCATGGAGATGTTATTACTTTCCCTGGAATGTTCAGTACGGCGTTAAACTTATCTAACTTTCTTCTATTACAGACACTTTTATTGCAAAGAAAAAAAAAAAAATCCCTGAGGCGTCACCTGCTGCTGGAGATAGACACACTTAACGCCGTACTGTGGAACATTCCAGGCAAAGCAATGACGTTTCCATGGAGACGAGACGGCGGCAGGAAAGTTACTGTACATATAGCGCACTCTATGCCATTATCTTTGTCTTACAACTTTTAACTTGTCATTATTTCAACTTAATTACATCTTCCAGCCCACAGAGCCATTACTATGAATAAGTATTAGTCTGCTTAAGTTCAATGGGGTTTGTACATTGAAAACTGCAGAGCCCATTATTCTATTGTGTCTCGGTTCCATTCATCATCGCAGGTGCTATTAAATTTTATATGGGATTTGGGAATGCAGTCAAATATTGAATTATATGCAAATTTGTGCATCTATCTGGGGGCAAAACACCAAACGCGTTCTTTTTTAGCCAAGTAAAAAATATTAGGTTTCTTTAGCCTTTGAGGTGAGATTTCAAATACACCGAGTAATAATAGTAGCCAAAAGTCCATATGAACACAGCTAATCATAACTCTATACCACCTGCTTAGAACTGGCGATGTAGTACAGTATTACCTCTAATATTTCTGAAGTACTTTGATTTTATAGACTGTTGAAATGTACTGATCCACAAGTTTGTAGAGTTTGCATTTAGAGTATTTAGAGTAGATACTATGGTGACTGAAATATTGCTACTACAAATATCCGTTATGATACTACTGCTACTACTACTACTACAAGTATTACTCAGACCCCCCAGGATTTCGCGGGCATTTTTTGTGATTGTTGCGGGCTAAAATGCCTGAATTTGCGGGAGCTTTTCCAAAAAGTTGTGATGAAAGTTGCGGTGCTTTTAAGGTTTTTGTTTTGATTTTGTTGCGGGAGGAAGTGAAAGTTGCGATAAATAGTTGCGATTTTCGCTTTTTGTCATTAAAATTGAGTAATATTTTGAATACTGAGTTATTACTGACAAAGAATAATACAAAGACACAGAGATCACAGATATGGTCCTAAAACAACCTTACCAACATCGAAAATAAATTACTACTAGGAGGGGAACTGTTTCGCCCGGTCTTTTGCTGTTATTTTTGTGGGCAAATGGCGCCGCAGACATGTTTCTTTGCCATTAGAAGCGGTGTCCCAGTTCCCAGAGCGCGCGGCTCGGAGCGTGGCCCGAAGGGCATGTGCGTCACACATTTCGACAGCACACCGGCGCGACGACTGCTGTCCCACTTCTTTTTTGTCCCATGCGCAGTTAACACGCGGTCCGAACACCGCAGCCGTTAAGCGGTCCGCGGACTGCAGTCGGGGCTGAGCAAGTGTGGACCGCCTTGACTGCAGTCTGAGCCCCCTTCGGGCCGCGCTCCGAGCTGTGCGCTCTGGGAACTGGGACACGGCCGCAGTTTCGTTTTGTCACACGGAAGTAAGGCAGAAGGAAGTTGGTCGGCATTCAATACGTCGCCGATGATTGGTCAAAATTAGTAAAAATTGCGGAAAAGTTGCGGTGATTGGTCGAAATTGCAACACCGCCCTGAATTCGCGGGGATTGGCTGAAGTTGCGTTGAAGTTGCAAATCGCAACATCGCGAATTCCTGGAGGGTCTGATTACTACTACTATACTACTGTTGCTACTGCTTCTACCAGTGCTGTTGTATAGGCCAGGGGTCGCATGCAGCTCTTTGATCCCTCTTATGCGGCTCAGTTTTTGAAAAATAATTAATGAGTACAGTGGTTCCTCGATTATCGCGGTGGTTACGTTGTAAAAATACCCCGCGATAGGTGAAATCCGTGAAGTAGTCAGCTTTATATTTTACAATTATTCTACATGTTTTAAGGCTGTAAACGCCTCACCACACACATTCTACACTTTTCTCAGACTGGCATTAACGTTTTCTCACATTTCTCTCTTGTTTAAACACTCAAACTTTTGTAGATTTTCAACAAAAAAGCACAGTATTATTGAATGAAATCAAAAGATCCAAACCTGTTTTCATGCCCTAAACATATCGCATGTATTTCACAGTTCCTCTGACCGAGCCTCTTCGTCTTGGCGCCGCTTCGCTGTTGCGTGTTTTGTTGGGGAGAAAACTTGCAAACATACAGCACTTCAGAGTCACACTGCGATCAATCGAACATTTATATACATTTGGCCAGTTGAACACATTTTGTACTGTACAGGAGACACGACACAGAGGAGAACGACAAATCGGCAAAGGTCTACAGTCCCTTAGCCAATCAGGACGTAGAAATGCGCGTTGATACACTATAAAAAAATTGGAATAAAAAAATCTCTGAAACAGCGAGGCAGCGAAAGGTGAACCATGATATAGCGAGGGACCACTGTATTTAATTAAAATGTATTTTATTTTAGTTCATTCATTTTCAAAATGTAATTCTATGGCACAAAGAAAAAAAGTGTTTTCTTTACTGTGTGAAACGGGTCCAAATGGCTCTTTGAGTGGTAAAGGTTGCCGACCCCTGGTATAGGCGCTGGACCGGGGACCCTCGCCATCACGTGCGCCAGAGGTTCCCGAAAATGTATAGTGTGTTTTCACGTGACGTCATAATCCAGAAGTCGGCCATGTCGGAGATACTCGAAACAAAACAAACATTGCACTTATGCTGCCAAGATTTTAAAAAAAGCTAAATGGTCAACTATTGTCGGGTCCACGGCTGTCACAATAGATCGGACAGAGAAAAACACCTGCAGTTCTGTCGTTTACCTAAAGTAGAGACCAACCAGGGTGAACAGACGGAGCGATTATCAAAGGAAAGGAGGCGACAGACAAGGCGACAGAGGCGGAAAGACAATGTTCACATTTTAATCTTTGCAAAAAGTGAATAATAAAAAGCAATATACTCGTACTTAAACACGTTACACATGTAATACAAGTATGCCGACCTTTGCCATCACAATACGCTTGTCTCCAATTTTCTGCACTTTGCGCTCTCGTACCAGCCACAAACAAACTGGTTGTTGCCTCCAGACCTTTAGAGCTCTGAAGGTCTTGTGCTGTATCAGGGCTTGAGGAAAAGACCAGGTAGTTGACAATATGGGGATCGCTTACAGCAGCAGAATCGACAAATCGCCACTGTCACTGAACAAACTTAAATCCATCTCATATGGATCTTCTTGCCCAATTAATTTAAGTTTGTTCATATAACGCTCCTTATCTCTATACAACTGGTGAACTATATCAGAAGTTTTGGAAGGTTTATCTCAAAATTTAGATTGTTTTTTCTGCACGGTCATGGCACATCTGGGAGTCCGTGAAATCATACTATAGTTTATTACTATAGTTTATTAGCAAAAATAAAACGGAACATTGTTCTCCTATAAGAATATTATTCTTTCTTCTCATTATTTTTTTCCTAACCAACTGCCCCATTTTTCACCCACCGAACAATGCCAAAAACTCACACTAACACCGCCTAATGCTAAAACTCGCACTTCTCTAACTTTTGGCTATTTCCATTTTCCATAAAGATAAAAAATGTTACATCAGCGCCCCCACACAAAAAATAATAATATTTTTAATGAATATTGGACTTTTAAACAATTAAATAATCATTGAATTCACTGCCATTGAGCGTGTTGGGTTGAACCTGTAAGATTTTGGTGGAGGGAATGCCATCACAGAGATATTATTACCTGGAATGTTCCACAGTATGAAGGATGGCTAATTCATCTATCTCCATGGAAACAATCCAATGGGCCAAATTACGAGTCATATACCCACACTCACTGTAAGAATGTTTTGTTTTTTTTTGCATCTCCATGAGGACAAGCACCAGAAAGGACCAGAAAACCTACACAGTGCACCTTCAAAAACCTGTGAAAATGCCTTATTACGTAACATTATCTCAGCGCTATTATTGTCGTGCTTGCATCTTCTTCTCTTTACCTTCAAATATCAATAAGCCCCCGGCGGCGCTTCACCCGTCGGCCCAAAATCCAGCTCAAACTCCTACCTCTGCTGATGGAGCTTTCTTCCTCCTCCTCCTCATCCTCCCACACGGACCACATAATCCAGACACATCCCAGATCTGAACACCCCCGAGCCAAACCGAGCGCTCTCATGCATGCAGGACATCCCGAAGTGTATGAGAAAATGTGAAAACTCTGCAGCGCGAGGTCAGATGGTTCTAGTGCTGATTTGGGTTCGTTATTAAAGGTCTGAAATCCTCGAAATGATTCTAGTGAAAGTGTATGGAGTTTAAGAACACGGTGGAGCACTTCCTGTATTAACACATGAAACGCACACAAACGAAGTGTTCCCTAAATATTATCTTAAAAGTATTATTATAAAAATATTATCTTTTGCCTGCTATTAATGCGTTTCAATTTGCTGTTATATGCATCGTTTTGAAGATATAATAAGATAATAATATTTAGATTTAAATTGTTAATTGCTATGACAACGGGCCTACTTTTCATCATTTTGGACCCATGGAAAAAGTCTTATATGCAGTTCCTTTAAAGGTGTGCTGTGTAACTTTTCTGGTGGAGTGTCCGCGGCCTGCTCATCTCCATGGAGATGTTATCATTTTGTCTGGAATATTCCACTATGGCATTAAACATATTAATTTTGCATTTACTGTACTGAAAATCGTGGGTTTTTATTGAGCTAAACACCGCAGATCTGAGATAGCTTCACATTTGCCATACTGTGAAACATTCCAGGCGACATAACCTCGGGGAGAAGCAGGTGACGAACGCTCATTAGCAGGGCTCTCAAGTCTCACGCATTGAGAGTGTGACACACGCAATTCGACGTGTTCACACGCTCACACACCACACGTGGCATTTCTCACGCTGAATTTATTTTTATTTTTTTTGTTTTTTTTGTGCCCAGAAAATCGGTCTGTGTGGCTCAGTTTGTGCAGGACCGCGCGTTTTCAGCGAAAAAAACTCCCCCCTCCTCCCCGCCCCGCTCCCCGGAAAAAAAAAAAGTCAGTTTCAGCCAATCAGAAAATAGATTGTTCTGTTGTTGGGCAGACTAGTTTCAGCTGCTAAGCGCACACAGCGACTGACGGTGATGATAAAACAAACTGAGAACCATCAGGTAATAACTTCATTTATATAACTCTCATTAGTTGCTTTGTAGTTTAAGTTTGCTCTTTAGACAAATTCAACGCAATTCGACGCTCACACGGCAAAAATGTTCACTCGCACCCCCCCCCCTCGGAAATTACGCAGTCTCACGCACGACCCCGCTCAAAACTTGAGAGCCCTGCTCATTAGGAAAGTTACGCAGTGCAGCTTTAACTCTTTCATTAAATGTTTTCTGTTGACTGCAGTCGCGCTCATTACCGGAGAACAGCTCAGTGGAGTTTATAATTAGCCTTTACCAATAGGTCAATGAGGTCAGGGCACTTCCTTAGCGTTTTTCAGCTAATTTAGCATACGCCGCTAATTTTAGCACGCAATCTATTGACTCTTTTTATTAAAACATTAGCATTTGTTTAACATTGAGATTTAGCAGCTTATGACATTATCGATATTCATTTTTAAGCCTTTTTTAGTGGATATAAGTGGCCTGTAGATGGGGTTTGAGTAA
This sequence comes from Paratrypauchen microcephalus, assembly GCA_036785185.1. NCBI lineage: Eukaryota > Metazoa > Chordata > Actinopteri > Gobiiformes > Gobiidae > Paratrypauchen > Paratrypauchen microcephalus. The sequence goes on along the minus strand of JAVJIX010000043.1, from coordinate 6,345,488 downwards.
TTATTTCTTGCTGTTGAGGGATGTTATGCGTTATGTTCTTTACATAGCCCCGGTCGCTATCATTAACCTTTAAAAGTGCACAGATGCTTCAGCGCTACATGGTAATTAAAACTGAAGACGGGCGAGAGAAAAGGTTGTCTTTTATGTCAATATATAGGTGATATTACAAATAATATGTTGGTAGTTCTATACAAGACAGAGATTTCATTTACTTTAAAGGTCTTATATTACGCCAAAATTACTCTTTCAGTCATGTTATAATGTTATCACCTAAAAAACACACCCGGAGTTGTGTTTTGTTTCATTTACATTTACCTTTAGTTCAGTAGAAATTGATCATTCCAGGACTGAAATCATCCACATGATTCTAGCGAAGGTGTGTAGAGTTTAAAAGCACAGTGGAGCACTTCCTGTTTACCACATGACCGCATCACAAGGCGGAACAGTTTTTTCTATTTGAAAAAAGGAAAAAAAGAAATATGCTGAAAATAAATGTTTGTGCATTAAACATGTGCGAATGAAACAAAACACAACTCCAGGTGTGTTTGTGATGAGGAAACAACATTATAGATCAGAAAATAGTGTTATAAGGACTCTTTAAGTTCATGTTTTACTAATTAAGACTGGGTTTGGCGTGATTGTACCGGTGGTAAATACTCATCACAATTTTACGTCAGTTAAGTGTCGGTTTGTGGGAGAAAAAGTACAAAAATACGGGAAGTAGCTGTGAGTTTTATTTTCCACACATATATATATTTACATATATTTTGTTACAACCTTTACTTAAAGGGATAGTTTTTTTTTTTATGTGAATCTGTATGGCATCCCCTTTAGCAGTGTCGTGCATTAAAGATCCTATGACGTGGTACTTCTTGATGCTTTTATATGGCGCCTTAATGGTTCCCTAATACTGTAAATGAATCCTTCTTCAAAATCAAGACTCAGTGCATGAGAAAGCCTCATGAACACAGCCAGAGTCAAAAATATGTCTCTGAAACACTTTATTCTGGGCGTTGCTTGAATGCAAATGAGGAGGACAGAGACAGGCCAGTGCAGCGGGCGGGCCGTGGCCAAACTCTCCGCTCTTTCCTCTTTAGCGGTGCTCTGTGCGCTGTCACCCACTTCCGCGTTTAAGCGCGGAGGAAGATATGAGACGATTTCCATTGAAAAATAAACACATTTCCACAGAAAATAAAATTAAAACACTGCTGTTTCGGAGGTTCGGAGGCTCAGATAAAGGACATCCGAGCCTGGAAACACTCTCACGTGCCTCCAGGCAAATAAAAAAACGCATCTCCGCATTGCGTAGCTCATTTGCGGTCCAAACTCTCTGGGCGTAACTTCCAGAGACGGTGTGTAGACATCCAGACGGGCGGTGGAACAGCATTTGCATTTTTCCCTGAGTGTGACGTCAGAAAGTTCCCTTGTTCAGAATCGCCCGTTTGGGCTGTCTTTTTTTCAAACGCAGAAAAGGATCACAAATGTTCAGTTTACACATTTCGCAACTTTTAGCCATGGGTAGGGGAGCTCACATTAATGTTCAAAAACCTCAGAAAGTGAAAATTTCATGCCATGGGACCTTTAACACTGACTTATCCCTGACAGTGTCCTGTGAGCCGAGTTCTGCCCCGGTTCTGGTGCTGATGAAAGTAGGTCTGGCAAGTTAGCCATGACAGTTAATAAAGCTTGTTTTTCTTCTCAAAACAATATTTGTCCAAAAAGATATATATTTGCGTCACAAACAGTTGTCCACGAAAAAGTCAGCAGTCTAATTCGCTTGGTGCTATTTTCTCTCGAGTTGTATCACTGCGCGCCTATTATTATTATTAGCCTGTTCACTTGTAAACATCGCCACTTACAAGTAAACAGGCTAATAATAATAATAATAGAGAAAATAGCACCAAGCGATTATGACTTCTGGCTTTTTCGTGGACAACTGTTTTGTGACGCCAATATATCACTTTTTGGACAAATATTGTTTTGAGAAGAAAAACAAGCTTTATTAACTGTCCCCGCTAATTTGCCGGACCTACTTTTGTCAGCGCCAGAACCGGGGCAGAACTCGGCTCACAGGACACTGTCAGGGATAAGCCAGTGTTAATGCACGACACTGCTGAAGGGGACGCCAAACAGATTCACATTTTTTTAAAAACGAACTATCGCTTTAAGATGAATTTGTGGACCTTGCTCTTAATTTTAAAATATAAATATCCGTATCAGCAAATATCGGTTGTCACCCACAGCTGCAGCTCAAATTTTGGATCTAGTTTCAGCTAAAAAAAAAAAAAACATACAGTGGTACCTCACCTTACGAAAGACCCTACATACGAAAAATCCAAGTTACGAAACGCCTTCACGTTAAATTTTGGACTCTAGATACGAAAGAAAATTCACGCAAGGAGGGCGGAGACAGGAGCACCGCGAGCCCGAGCCACGAACCGAACACGCACAAACAAACACAAAAGCTGCACGAAACCAGCAAAGAGCCACACGGGGTGATTTAATCCTGGTCTAGACCCGGTTTAGTCCAGGTCTAGACCTGGTCCAGTCCTGGTTTAGTCCAGGTCCAGTCCAGATTTAGACCTGGTTTAGTTCTGGTCTAGACCTGGTTTAGTCCACGTTTAGTCCTGGTCTAGTCTCTTAGCCAATCAGGATGCAGAACACAAAGTTACACTATAAAAAAAAAAAGTTACACTATAAAAAAAAAACCTTGGAACGGATCAGGCTTTTTCCATTGAAATAGCTACTCAACTTACCAAAAATTCACGTTACGAAACCACTTCTGGAACGAATAAATTTCGTAAGGTGAGGTACCACTCTATAGGCTCATCTCTAACCTATAGCTGTTGCCGTAGGACCCAAGCGGCGGTCCTCCTCTGCGGTCCATCTCCATCCTCGGTTTTCGCGTGAGGGACTCGGCTCAAACGGGTCACGGCGCTTCCATAATTAGTTCAAATGTCGCAGGAGGTGAATTATTGATGAAGGGGTCAAACCAAAGGACGCCGTCTTAGATGTTCAAGCCTGTTTTTATAAAGACAGCCCCCAGCAAACATCTCCAGAGGTACGACCATACGAGGATATCTGTTTGGTCTATAAAAAGATCAACCAAAACAGACGTCGCTCAGTTGCTTGTTTCTATGGAGATGTCATTGCTCCACAGTATGACATTAAACAGCTCTACATTTATTCAATTACAGGTGGTTTTGTAGCTCAAAAATGCCTAGAAAAACAGACATTCTGACTGTGAGCGGGGTCGCCTCTCCACAGATCTGACCTCTATCTTGGTCTGGTTTGGTCTCCATGAAGATAGAAAGGATTAATGCCACAGTGAAACATTCCAGACAAAGCAATAACATCTCAATAACATACTGTTGTTTTTTTATTTTATTGTTTGTACATTTATTAGGAATGCAAAATTGGACAAATCCGCACAACAGGGCCATTCGAACTAGTAATTAAAAATAGACAGAAACATTTTATCAAACCCTCCCACGCCCACCCGTCTCTCTACACGCTGCAGTAAATAGAAGTATTATAAATTATAACTTTAAAGCAACACTGTGTAACTTTCTGGAGGAGCTATGACATCTGCATGATTCAAATACACAGTTTAAACCAGACTCCACACTGTGGGGGAAAGTTGACTTTTTATGTTTTCTGTGCAATAAAAACACCTAAAATGATTTGAAAAAATAAATAAATAATTTAAAAAAGCTTTATTTTTGTCTCTTTTTTGGTTGAAAAGTTACAATTTGGGGCTTTAAATGAGCTGTACATAAGATTTTATTCTAAATTTCACAAACTTGACCTGTCTGTCTGGTAATAAGGTAAACATGTTCAAATGAAATACAATAAAATCAAACAACAAAAAATATATATTATTGTGTTATAGCTCAAAATACCTTGAAAAATTCTTACCATGTAAAGCAGGGGTGTCCAAACTTTTTTCATCAAGGGCCACATATCTAAACAGACGAAGACGAGGGCCGATCGAGGGCCATAGACTGGTGCTCAGTACAGTCAGTAATTGAAATACGCATGTTTAACACGTTAGAATGAGCTTCAGTCCTTTATTCGTGCCAAGATCCTCAAAACCACACAATAAATATTAAATATTGTTTTATCAAGGTAGATTTTCAAAAAACTTGCAGTCAAAAGTTCTGCTCAAGATCATTTGGGCCAATTCACCTGGAAGCCTGAGTGCCATGAAAAATTTGTCTGAGGGCCACATTTGGCCCACGGGCCATAGTTTGGACATGCCTGATGTAAAGGCTTGCTTTTCCATAGACCTGACTATTAACTTGTCTCCATTGTAATAACCAGATTTGTAATTGACTTTTTAAATTATGTATTATTATTATTATTATTATTAAAATCAAAATGTGTTTGTTGTTTGTCAGATTACTGCATTAAATGTCCTAAATCTATCTCTAGCTCTACATTTATTCAATTAAAAGTGGTTTTATTGCTCAAAAATACCTTGAAAAACAGACATTCTGACTGTGAGGGTCGCCTCTCCACAGACCTGATGAGTAATTTGGACTGGTTTGGTCTCCATGCAGATAGAAAGGCTTAATGCCATACTCTGAAATAATCAAGGCAAAGCAATAACACAGAAAACACAGAAAAGTTACACAGTGCACCTTTAAGTACAGGCCGCATGTCACTTCGGTCGCGAACTTACACTTCAGAAAACGAATAACTCATGTTTTCTACAAAGTTCAAGTTTTGGTAATCTGGTAAAGTAACGTGAACATGATCAGAGCCGAGGGAAGCACAGCGCCCGGCTAACACGGCGCTAATTGACGCCGCTGCCAATCATCGGCGTAATTGCGCCGGGCTCGCGTAATGACCGACACCGGAGCCGCCATTTCCGCGTCCCCCTCCGGCTTCATCTCAGGTACCTTCTATCAGCTTGTGATTTTCCAAGAGAGACCTACGCGCATGACAATGGGCTTTCAATGGTTTATAATTACGGCACTTTACCGCACAATTTGCCGAGCGTCGCGTTCATTTGCATAGAGAGAGAGCGCGCGGGAGGTATGCCGTAAGTAAGTGCACGCGGTTTCACAAAGGCCTTTTTGATCAGCTGAAAATTACCAAGTGTTGCTTATGACATTTCCTGGACTGTCTCCTAAAGCCTTGCGCTACATCCAACAATTTTTTTTTCTTCCCATCTAAATCTAAATCTGTTAATTAGACGGGATGGAGTCCAAAAGTTGCGCCGCTGCCTTCTGTGCGCGCTGTTGTCGTTTGGTGCCTGCGCGCGGTGAGTTCAACGGGGGCACCTTGGATACATCCTCACCAAGGTTACACAATTTTGCTTTTTTTATTTATTTATTTTTTCCCTTTAACATTTCTCCTCCAAACGCCGGTGTGCGCTGGATTCCGGAACTGCTTTTCTCGCGCCTAACACCAGATCCAACACTGCCATCTAGCGGCCGCTTTTGGTACAGGTCCTCATGCGCACCTGGTGGGCTGGAGTGCCAAAAATGCGTGTTCTTCAACAAAATTATTCAAGTTTATTTTTGCAGGGCTCCTCAACACGCCTAATCACACGTTTAATTTTCTCCGTAATAATAGTGTTGTTGGGGTTTTTACGTGAGTGGGGGGGGATATCGCTCTTCGTAATTAGAACTTGGATCGCCTCGTCGTGTTTCAGATGGCTCTTAATACCGGGATTGGTCGCGTTTCTCTTTCTCTCCTTTCTTTATCTCTTCTCGTCTCTTTTCTCCTCCGCCAGATTTGCGCACGAGCAGCAGCAGTGGGCGTCTCGTGCTCATCCACTCTTCGAAAGCGTCACCCTCCCACGAGCGCGCGCGTGGCCAGATGGCGGAGGTGGCTGGGTGCTGGTTGGGTGCTGAATCTCCCCATTGTCTTTTTGCGAGCTAAAATTAGAAGCGATCAAGAGAAGGAGAATCTGGGAATATTTTTACATGTTTGAATGACACAGAGGTGGACACATTATTTTAAAATGTACTGTAAGAGAAAAAAGTCAAAGTATTTTGCCCTTAAATAGTAAAAAGTCAAAGTATTTTGCCCTTAAATAGTAAAAAGTCAAAGTATTTTGCACTTAAATAGTAAAAAGTCAAAGTATTTTGCACTTAAATAGTAAAAAGTCAAAGTATTTTGCCCTTAAATAGTAAAAAGTCAAAGTATTTTGCCCTTAAATAGTAAAAAGTCAAAGTATTTTGCCCTTAAATAGTAAAAAGTCAAAGTATTTTGCCCTTAAAGAGTAAAAAGTCAAAGTATTTTGCCCTTAAATAGTAAAAAGTCAAAGTATTTTACCCTTAAATAGTAAAAAGTCAAAGTATTTTCCCCTTAAATAGTAAAAAGTCAAAGTATTTTGCCCTTAAATAGTAAAAAGTCAAAGTATTTTGCCCTTAAATAGTAAGAAGTTGAAGTATTTTACCCTTAAATAGTAAAAAGTCGAAGTATTTTGCCCTTAAATAGTAAAAAGTCAAAGTATTTTGCCCTTAAATAGTAAAAAGTCAAAGTATTTTGCCCTTAAATAGTAAAAAGTTGAAGTATTTTGCCCTTAAATAGTAAAAAGTCAAAGTATTTTACCCTTAAATAGTAAAAAGTCAAAGTATTTTGCACTTAAAGAGTAAAAAGTCAAAGTATTTTGCGTGTGTACTGTGTAGAAGTCACATACGTGTTTAAAAATGTACTGTAAGAGTAAAAAGTAAAAGTATTTTATATGGTTTGAGGGATAATGTTTGTGATTTTAATAAAGTTTTGTGCTGAATTTTGGTGAACAGAAAGTATTTGATTGATATTTGTTTCCTCGTATTTTTTATTTTTTTTTTGGGGGGGGGGGGGGGGTTGTGTTAAAATAAAGCGCCATCCTTTTCAGCAGGTCTCAGATTATCATAAAAATACTTTTACTTTACTTTTCAGTCCGAATAAAAACATGTAGTGGAGTAGAAAGTACATATACCTCAAATGTAAAAGTAAAAAGTACTGTACTTGTACTTTTATGTTACATTCCACCACTGACTACTACTTCTGCTACTATGAGTACTACTAATGTACTACTAGTACTAATAACGTACTAGGCGTACTTCTTGTAATAGGAAGGAGCAAAACAACCAGGTAAACTAGAGTTGGACAAGTTATAAGTGAAAGTTAAGAATGCAAGTACTACTACTACTACTGCTACTACTATCAATCAATCAATATTTATAAAGCGTATTTCATACAAAATGTAACACAAATGCGCCTACTACTGCTACTACTACTACTACTGCGACTACTACTGCTACTACTATCAATCAATATTTATAAAGCGTATTTCATACAAAATGTAACACAAAGCGCATACTACTACTAATACTGCGACTACTACCACCAGCACTACTACTACTACTACTACTACTACTACTACTACTACTACTACTACTACTACTACTACTACTACTACTACTACTACTACTACTACTGCTGCTGCTGCTGCTGCTGCTACTACTACTACTACTACTACTACTACTACTACTACTACTACTACTACTACTACTACTACTACTACTACTACTACTACTACTACTAATAGTACTACCAACACCACTACTACGACCACTGCTACTACTGCTACTACTACTACTACTACTGCTGCTACTGCAGCTACTCATACTCAGCCTACTACATATATTAGTAATATTCACATTTTAAGTTCAATTTTCCCATTTTAGTTGATGTGATGTTGTCAAACTCCACAGGCTCAAATCTAGTTCCAGTATTAGTTTTATTATCAGTATATTTCAGTTCTACCCGCACACTTACGATAAAACATGTCACATATACATGTATTTATGTCCCCAGCAGACCGAGTACCCACAATCCTTCACTCCCTCGGCACCTGCAAACCGTCACTAATCACGACATCTCCACCTATGTACTGACAATTAAGTAAGTAAAAGTATTTGTGTACTTTTGTATCATAAATATGCAGTTTTACACACGGAATAACCCTGATGCAGTTGTGATTGTGATTCATTTTAAAACCTGTGTATCCAACATTTAACTAGGAAGTACTACTACTACTACAAATACTGGAGCTAATTCTACTACAAGTACTTCTACTACTACTTCTAATGCAACTAATATTACTACTACAGCAAATACTGGAGCTAATTCTACTACAAGTACTTCTACTACTACTTCTAATGCAACTAATATTACTACTACAACAAATACTGGAGCTAATTCTACTACAAGTACTTGTACTACTACTGGTGTAAAAATGTAATACGGGCCTTTATCTAACCCCAGTACTAGGACTACTTCAATAAGTACTTTTTCTAGACGTACAAAATGTGAAGGGAGGGAGGGGAATCATTTTAAAGTTTTTCTGTACTGTACCATCTGCAGTACTTGGCGTTTGTTGTGATATTGTATGTTTTTTTAAAGAAGTTGTCGTCTGTTTTTGTCGTTTGTGCTCTGAAACACTGTGTACAGGATTTAGTGTCACTGGCAAAGAGGAAGTGGATTTTGTTTTCATCAATCCTGGAGGGAAAAAGAGTCTTCTGCACGCACCGTTTACTTTTATTCATGTGATACTGACCATTAGTCCTGGTTTAGTTCTCTTTTAGTCCTGGTTTGTTCTGTTTCAGTCCTGGTTTAGTCCTGTTTCAGTCCTGGTTTAATCCTGTTTCAGTCCTGGTTTAGTCCTGTTTCAGTCCTGGTTTAGTCCTGTTTCAGTCCTGGTTTAATCCTGTTTCAGTCCTGGTTTAGTCCTGTTTCAGTCCTAGTTTAGTCCTGTTTCAGTCCTGGTTTAGTCCTGTTTCAGTCCTGGTTTAGTTCTGTTTCAGTCCTGGTTTAGTTCTGTTTCAGTCGTGGTTTAGTACTGTTTCAGTCCTGGTTTAATCCTGTTTCAGTCCTGGTTTAGTACTGATTCAGTCCTGGTTTAATCCTGTTTCAGTCCTGGTTTAATCCTGTTTCAGTCCTGGTTTAGTCCTGTTTCAGTCCTGGTTTAATCCTGTTTCAGTCCTGGTTTAGTCCTGTTTCAGTCCTGGTTTAATCCTGTTTCAGTCCTGGTTTAGTTCTGTTTCAGTCGTGGTTTAGTCCTGTTTCAGTCCTGGTTTAGTCCTGTTTCAGTCCTGGTTTAGTCCTGTTTCAGTCCTGGTTTAATCCTGTTTCAGTCCTGGTTTAGTTCTGTTTCAGTCCTGGTTTAGTCCTGTTTCAGTCCTGGTTTAATCCTGTTTCAGTCCTGGTTTAGTTCTGTTTCAGTCCTGGTTTAGTTCTGTTTCAGTCCTGGTTTAATCCTGTTTCAGTCCTGGTTTAGTCCTGTTTCAGTCCTGGTTTAGTACTGTTTCAGTCCTGGTTTAGTTCTGTTTCAGTCCTGGTTTAGTTCTGTTTCAGTCCAGGTTTAATCCTGTTTCAGTCCAGGTTTAGTACTGTTTCAGTCCAGGTTTAGTACTGTTTCAGTCCTGGTTTAGTCCTGTTTCAGTCCTGGTTTAGTACTGTTTCAGTCCTGGTTTAGTCCTGTTTCAGTCCTGGTTTAGTACTGTTTCAGTCCTGGTTTAGTTCTGTTTCAGTCCAGGTTTAGTACTGTTTCAGTCCAGGTTTAGTTATGTTTCAGTCCTGGTTTAGTTCTGTTTCAGTCCAGGTTTAATCCTGTTTCAGTCCAGGTTTAGTCCTGTTTCAGTCCAGGTTTAGTCCTGTTTCAGTCCTGGTTTAGTACTGTTTCAGTCCTGGTTTAGTCCTGTTTCAGTCCTGGTTTAGTTCTGTTTCAGTCCTGGTTTAGTTCTGTTTCAGTCCTGGTTTAGTTCTGTTTCAGTCCTGGTTTAATCCTGTTTCAGTCCTGGTTTAATCCTGTTTCAGTCTTGGTTTAGTTCTGTTTCAGTCCTGGTTTAGTTCTGTTTTAGCCCTGGTTTGGGCCTGGTTTAGGTCTAGTTTAGTCCTGTTTCAGTCCTGGTTTAGTCCTGTTTCAGTTCTGGATTAGCTCTGTTTTTGCCCTGATTTAGTCCCGGTTTAGGTTCAGTCCTGCTTTAGTCCTGGTTTATCACTGGTTAGTCCATGTTTGGCCCTTATTTAGTCCTGGTTTAGACCTGTCTAGCTTTAAGTCTTGGATTTGTCCTCAGTCAGTCCTGGTTTAGTCCTAGTTTAATCCTGGTGTGTCGGTTTAGTCCTGGTTTAGTCCTGGTTTAATCTTTCATGTTCTTCTCTCAGATTGCTCAGTGGAGTCTTCCCTGTGCTGCTGCTACATGATCCTAGAGCTCCACCTGCTGGAGGAAACCTGCACTACAGCAGAACGAGGTGATTGTGAAATGTCATGTTGTGTGTTAAGTGTCATATATACTAGAAATCAAAACATTGCAAAAATACATTTAAATACAATTAAATAAATATATAAATACATAATTAGGATTACAAATTAAAAAATAAACTGAAATTCTCTTTTAAAGTCAAGTTATTTTTGTAGAACCCAATAACTGCTTAACAAAACCATGAAGCGGTCGTTAGAGATGTCAGGCTGGGGGTGTTCTACATGTATCTGATGGAACGTTCAGCAGTTACCATGGTGACACAGTTGCACACACATCGGGACACACTGGAAAACGCTGCCAAAAAACGTTTTAAGATCGTCTGAAGTCTCAAAATGCACAGTTCCACCTTGATGTCATGTAGTGGTGGTTTTCAAGTTAACAGCTTTAACTTTGCCTTCAGTTCAGTAGAAATGGGCAATTCGAGAGCTGAAATGATCCAAAAATATTCTAGTAAAGGGGTTTAAAAACACGGTGGAGCACTTCCTGTATTACCACATGACATCACAAGGTGGAACAGAGTGTTTTTTCTCACTTGTTTTTCGCATTATAATCAAGTTAAAACAGGTCTAAATCCTCTATAATAGGAATGGGTAATTTTGACTTCACAGCTAATGTCATCAACATCCCTTGGGGGGTGTGATGCTAACTGTAGGCACTGCTCTGTCTAAAGCTCTGTTACTAACATTAGACCTTTAATCTGAGCTTTGTTTTAGCACAATCTGACTTAAACAAGACTTGGACCATCTCAAAGCGTTTTCGGCAGCGTTTGTTCACGTATGCATTGTGTCACCATGGCAACTCCTACACGTTCCACCATAGATGTACACATAGGACCCCCCCCCCAGCAGAATGAACCAATACTTACCCATAGAAGTGACTTATTGAACCCTCTGCAGTCCAAATATTACTGTATTGCATAAAAACAAACTACTGTATTAGAGAAAACTGTGTATACAATAAATACTGGGCCTCAAAATATGTACAGTAGTTCCAGCTTTCATATAATCAATAAGTTAGTGAGTAAATAAATGTTTAAATATTCAAAGTGTGTAATTGACCTGTTTGTTAATTTGTTCTTTTGCAGTTTGGGTCCCTGTACGCTGAGGACACTGCACTGCCCTGTCAGCTCTGAGGTAAAGTTGGATTTGAACGACTTCATTTTATTCTCTCAGATGCACTGTTTTTGAAGAGATGTCATAGCTCGGGTTGGATATCATTAACAAGTTTCCAATATGATACATGCCTCGTTACAGTGAGCTTTCGACTCGATATATTTCAAAAAATAATGGGTAAATCGTGGCTGTGATACTAAGTGTTTGTTAAACCACTCCCTGTGCAAAGTGAAAATGAAATCCACCCTTTTTTAAGTTTCTTTTCACTAAACACGCAGCAAAACTGTGGCTCTGTCACAAAATAATTTAGGATAACATACCCAAAAATACTCCACTGATTCAGCAGGCCCCGATATCGATACTGTATCAACAAATTAAACAGTGCGATATATCGATTTTTCAATATTTTTGCACATTTTTCCCAGTCAGTTTGACGTTATGGTCAGGCTAGTTTTGGTTCACTGTGTTGTGTGTGTGTGGACCTAGTTCTGGTTTTGTTAGATTTTTTTAGATTTGCTCAAGTTTTGCTCAATTAAACTTTTTAAATACCACTTGGTGGACACTCATCTACTGGTGAATCACTGACATGAGAAAAATGTAATGTAGGATGTAAAAAAGTCAAAAGTTTGGACTCACCCTCTCATTTATTTATTTTTTGTTTTTGTTTCGTACTTTCTACAGTTTATACACACAGAAGACATCACATAAAGTTTGATGGAATTATTTTGTAAAAGTTTCACCTGAAGAAATGTAATGAGGAGTATTGCAAATGCAAATTCCTTTTAGTTACATTTATTTTAACATTAATTCCACTGGTCTACAAATTTTTGGACTCGGATCTGTTTCTGAGATAAAAGTGGATAAATCTCATTTATATTGATAAGATGAACTGAAAATCAAGTGAAAACTGTGCTGTTTAGCTAATGTATTCAAGATATTTAATTATATTGTTTTACATCAAAATCGCATCTGTTTATACAAATGATTTAGGCATTTTCCTTAAAAATAATATTTATATTTTGAAAATATTTAACTTGCACTTCTTGATCTGTCAAGAAATAGACAAGAAATATCTTAAGACATCAGGTGCACACAATTTCAAGGCATTTCTCTTATGTGAAATCCAAAAATATTTGATGTTAAAACTGTGGACATATTAAATGAATGTATGTGAATGTGCAGACAGGCTTTCAGATAGAACTGGTTGCTTGTAGTCACACTGTACCTTCTGATGAACTACCGTTTTTGTCTTATTTTGCATAAATTTCCTATTTTGACCCAATACTACATCTTGGAAACTATAGCCAATCAGCACTTCTGACTTACTTTTTCTTTATTAATGACCTAAACCAAGAAAAATGTCACTACTTTTGTTCCGGAAGCATTTTACTTAGACCAGTGTAATCCAAATAACGCAAACTTTTATAAACCAGAAGAATGTTATTCTTAAAGGTTCCCTATGTGACTTTTCTGGTAGAGGATCCAACATCTGCTGGTCTCTATGGAGACGTTACTGCTTTGCCTGGAATGTCCCACAGTCTGGCATTAAACTGGTCAAGTCTTGCTTTTATTGCGTGAAAAGTCCCTCAGTCGTCCGTGCTTTTGTTGTTTGATAAAAAATGTGTAATGTCGTACTGTGCAACATTCCAGGTGACGCAATAACATGTTCATACAGACCCTCCACAAGAAATGTTACATAGTGCGCCTTTAATCATGTTTATACCATGTTTAATTATCAACAAGCTACTTTTTGTTCATTGTTTAATCATATTTGAGCAATTCTTGTCAAATTTCTCATAGGAATAAAACAGGACCAAAAGTAACCCAGTTTGTATGAAATTAAATCTAAATTTAAAGGTCCTATACTACACAAAATTGAGATTTTAGCCTTGTAATGTTAACACATCAAAAACACACCTGGATTTTTCTTTCATTCACACATTTGAGTAATCCTTTATTAGTCTGTCTACACCTCCAAAGCTCAAAATGCTGTTCCAGTAATTTTCAGCATCTTTTTACCTTTTGTTCAGTGGAGACTGGCCAGGGCTGAAATGATTCTAGTCAAGATGTATGGAGTTTAAAAACGCAGTGGAGCAATATTACCACATGACATCACAGGGTCTTTTCAGTTTGAGAGAAGAACTCAGCCTAAATATGCAGAGTTTGTGTGTTAAACATGTGAGAATTAAAACTACATTAGAACAGATCAGAAAAAAGAAATAACATTGGCTCTTTAAATATGAGTAAAAACCACACACAGTCCAGTTGTGATTTTGAAGAATTAATTTAACACCTTTATTTGGGCTCCCAATACACAAATCATCAACACAGTCTGCTGCATGATACACTGAACTATTCTTATTTACATCTTATATTATTTTTGAGACTTTTTTTCTGTAACATTTAGTATATTGAGTAGCAATTGACAAAATACGGTTCTTACAAGGCCTTTTATAATCGTGATTCCAGCCAAGATTTTTTAAAAGCACTTTTTTTTTTGTATCTATATCGTCTGCAGCCTTGGTACTCGCAATACTCGTTTCGTATTGCTCGTTTTCGTTTCCATGGCAGGCGTTTTAAAGGTGCATTGTACAGCTTTTCTGGTGGAGGGTCTGTCAAATGCTTTTTTTTGTTTGTCATTGCCTTGTTGGGAATCTTTCAGTCTGGCTTCTGATCTTCATGGAGATAAGCTTGGTAATGACAAACAATGGTCAGATCTATGGAGAAGCAAGCCTAAATATGGTAAGAATGTGTTTTTACGGTATTTTTGAGCTATAAGTCATTAAAAAAAAACTATAAAACTGCTAAATGTAAGAGTTTAATGTCCTAATTTGGGACATTTCAAGGACATCCCAGGCAAAGAAATCACATATCCATGGAGACAAGCAAGTAGAGGACCCTCCGTCACATGCTCGTTTCCATGGAGATGTCATTGCTGTCTGGAATGTTCCACAGTACGACATTAAGCAGCTCGACTTCACATTTATTCAATCACAGGTGGTTTTATTGCTCAAAAATACCTAGAAAAACAGACATTCTGACTGTGAGCGGGGTCGCCTCTCCACAGATCTGACATGTAACTTGGTCTGGTTTGGTTTCCGTGAAGATAGAAAGGTTTAATGCCATACTGTGAAGCATTCCACACAAAACAACTTCATGGGGGACATCTTCTAACATCTCCATGGGTGGAAAGAAAAAAAAGCATTAGATGGTCCCTCTACCAGAAAAGTTACACAATGTGCCTTTAAACTACAACTGCGCGCAATGATGACGGGTAAAACTAACCCAAAGAAGGAGGATTCTTCTTAATAATTAAAAAAGTTCAAGACCTGAGATTTTAGTGGAACAACTTGTACAAAAAACAGACACTGCCTTGTAAACTCTGCTGTGATACTCTTAGCTATGACATCCCTTTCAAAACATGCACTTTAAAATCACTGTCAAAACACTTTCAAATCGCCAATTTTACATTTTCAAGTCTTTTTTTTTTTTAAAGTTTTTGTGTTGTTGCAAGCTAGTAGTAATACACAGCTCTATGCATAAACGTACTGACAGCTTTTTACGAGAATCACCTTTTTAAATTGACTCAAAACTCAAGATAACTTAAGACAAATAAACTCTTTAATTCCATAAATCAATAATACCTTAATATCTAAAAGGTGCATTGTGCAACTTTACTCCTGGGGGGGTCAGTCAAATGCTTGTCTCCATGCTTTGTCTGAAATGTTTCACAGTACGGCATTAAAAACAGCTCTACCTTACATTTATTCAAGCACAGTGTTACAGCTCAAATGTCACAGACCTGACCTGTAATTTGGTCTGGTTTGGTTTCCATGAAGATTGGAATGTTTCACAGTATGGCATTAAACCTTTCTATCTTCATGAAGACCAAACCAGACCAAGGTACAGGTCAGATCTGTGAAGAGGCGACCCCGCTCACAGTGAAATGCCTGTTTTTCTAGGTGTTTTTGAGCTACAGAACCACCTCTAATTGAATACATTTTAAGTAGAGCTGTTTATTGTCATACTCAAGAACATTTCAGACAAAATAACATCTCCATGGAGACAAGCACTTGCCCGACCCTCCACCAGTAAAGTTACAGAATGCAGCTTTAACACTGTTTCTGTGAGTTATAAGTTCATTCCTTGGGCACTTAGTAGAGAGTCCAGCATATCGAAAGTGTTTTTGTAATCTGTGTGTTGGCCATTAGGGGGCACCAGTCCGTTGGTTCCGTCGTGTCCATGATTTGCGTCACTAAAATGTGAATTAATTGATTTTGAACTCCTGCTGCTTTTAGATGCATGATGATGGTTGTTATGGTTACCAGCATCAGCATGGGCCCTCTTCCTTGAGGAAACGGCGCTCATGTCGCCCCCTTGTGGTCTTATTAACGTGTCCATAGCTCCTCTCCCGTTCACAGCGTACTGTTGGTGTGAGTGTTTTGAATGCCGATGGTGATCCTTGTGTTTCTCCTTTGAATCTGAAGAGACTTTAATTCGCATTTTGAGCTCTTCGTTTGACGCGGAACCATTTTCGGCAAAGTTATGGGCGATTTTGGTCTTTTTGGAGCTCACTTTCTCCCGCCTGCTTTCACCCAACTGGCCACTGGAGTGCGCCTGCGAGCGTTTCTTGTGGTGGTGATGGTGCGACGTTGCTATGGGCGATAAGGCGGGGTACATTTCGGTTTCAGTCTTTAATCCGTTTAACTCTGGCGCGTGCTTTTCCCTGTATTTCTCCAGCGTCAACACCTTCTGCGGTCTGGAGAAAGTAGTTCCGTTGGGTACTAATTGTTGGTGTTTTGATGTTTTTTCAGATTTGAGCAACGTGAAGTCCGAGTGGAGCTGCTGGGAGAACTGATCGTACGCACAAGCCTTTCCTGCTTCCCCGCTCATGGGCTGGTAGGAGGCAAAAGGGCCAGTTAAGGAGTTCAAAGAGGGCAGATCTGCGTCCGAGGTGGAGGGGAAGAAGGAGCTGGAGAGGCCGTCTAAAGAGGAGGCACTGTCCATGGACTGTCCATCCATCTTTGGCTTCTTGGAGTTTTGAAACGCCTGAAAAACCGAAGATGAAGAACAGGTTTAGAAGGTAAGTCATGGTATAATGTGATTGTTTCAATCACACATTTAACACAATTTCTGCATATTTTCTCTGAAACAGAAAGCAATCCCTTCCACCTTGTGATGTCATGTGGTAAAACAGGTAGTGCTCCACTAGGGGTGTGCAAAATAATCGTCATGACAATCCATCGCGATACTTTCACAATATACTGCATCGATTCTTGATGCCAAAAATCGATTATTATTAATAAATAAATAAATTTAGTTTTTTTTAAAAATAAATCCTATGCACTTTTTTCTTTGTGAAAGGGTATTGTTTGTTATGATGGTAGCTACCTCCAAAATGGCAAATGTTTGAACACCATTTTTTGTTTTAGAAAAAATCCTATGCACTTTTTGTTATTGGTTTGTTTTTGTTATTCAATAAATTCAGTTATAAATTGAAGACACTACCCAGATACACAGCCACTGATATTATTATATTATTTATTTATATATATAAATTGATATTTGATATTTAAGTTATCCTCTTTTTTTTGTACATTTTCACTGAAGTATCGAATATATTGCAATGCATCGTGGCATATGAATCGTGATTTGAACTGAATCGTGACTTCTTTGCCAATACCCACCCCTATGCTCCACTGTGTTTTTAAACTCCATACACCTTCACTAGAATAATTTGGAGGGTTTCAGCCCTAGAATTCCAATCTCTATTGAACTAAAGGTAAAAGGAGCCGTTTACATGTAGACAGATTGAGGGTTACTCACAGGTTTGAGTAAACTTGGTTTTAGTCTGTCGACATCTCAAGTCAAAACCACTCTGTTCCACCTTGTGATGTCATGAAGCGGTAGTTTTCAAATTAACAGCTCCTTTTACCTTTAGTTCAATGGAGACTGGCAATTTCAGGGCTGAAATTATTCTAATGAAAGTGTATGGTGTTTAAAAACAGTGGAGCACCTGTTTAAAGGAAAAGTAACGTTTTTTACAATTTGAGCCTTATTTCGGTAATAAAACAAGTTGTTTTACTCACCCATATCACTTTGGTGTCATATGGAGCATTTCCGGAGATGTTTTAGATTAGCGTTAGGCTAACACCGTTAGCCTAGCGCGACTTATAGCCATAGCTCGGGGCATTCCCTGAGCATGTAATATGCCCCGTGCGGGCTCCAAATAACACAAACTTTAGCACTTTTCAAATCATAGAAGCTCGATGTCTTTAGTCCACGATTTCGTTTGGTCAAAAGTGGCCTGTAATCCGAGATTTAGCCATAGTTTCGAGTAGATGAGGACGCCAGTGCGCATGCGCGGAGTGTGCTCTCAGCTCCCGGGACCCAAACATGGAACGCATAGCTGTAAACTATGGCTAAATCTCGGATTACAGGCCACTTTTGATTCAAACGAAATCGTGGACTAAAGACATCGAGCTTCTAGGATTTGAAAAGTGCTAAAGTTTGTGTTATTTGGAGCCCGCACGGGGCATATTACATGCTCGGGGAATGCCCCGAGCTATGGCTATAAGTCGCGCTAGGCTAACGGCGTTAGCCTAACGCTAATCTAAAACATCTCCGGAAATGCTCCATATGACACCAAAGTGATATGGGTGAGTAAAACAACTTGTTTTATTACCAAAATAAGGCTCAAATTGTAAAAAACGTTACTTTTCCTTTAACCGCATCGCAAGGTGGAACAGTGTTTTCTGTTTGAGAGAAGAGCCTAAATATGCAGGATTGTGTGTTAAACGTGTGAATGACACAAAACAACTCCAGGTCTGTTTGTGATGAGGAAACAGAACAGTGTATATGGAACTTGTTCATTCTTGTGCTGGTAGTTACATAATATACCTTTAACTTTTCCTGTAAATTACAATATGTAGTAGGTTTGTTATAAAGGTCCTTTAATGTTCATTGTTTAACTTGTACTACTTTCCCTGTAAACACCAACTTTATAAACACACGAAGGTCTGAAGATGCTGTGATCTGAATCCAGTTCCCCATCGTAAATGTAATAATAAGTGAAGATCAGAGAAGTTACACAGTGCACCTTTAAAGGGATAGTGCGTTTTTTTATGTTCATCTGTATGGGTTTCCTAAAAGTTACGTGCGTTGACACCGGCTTACCTCTGACACTCTCAGGTAAGTAGGTCCGGGTAACTCATGTTCCCGGTAACTTCCCTGGAACATGAATTAAGCTCGTTTTTCTTCTCAAAACAAAACATTCCTCCGAAACGTGATATTTGCGTCCCAAACAGTTGTCAACGAAACATCCAGCAGCGAACTTAGTGATCGCATATTGTGTCTGCCGACTCATATCACTGCGCTCACGTTAGCTGTATTAGCCTGTTCACTTAAACTTCCCCTTGCGGCGGACCGCATCTGCCGTACACTTCCACTAAAGGTTAAAAGGCTAATACAGCTAACGTGAGCGCAGTGATATGAGTCGGCAGACACAATATGCGATCGCTAAGTTCGCTGCTGGATGTTTCGTTGACAACTGTTGATGCAAATATATCACCTTTCGGAGGAATGCTTTGTTTTGAGAAGAAAAACAAGCTTTACTTCATGTTCCAGGGAAGTTACCGGACCTACTTACGTGGGCTCCAGAAAGCGAGCCGAACCGGGATCAGCTGAGACTGTCGGGTAAGCTGGTGTCAACGCACGCAACTTTTAGAAGGAAACCCATACAGATTAACATTAAAAAAACCGCACTATCCCTTTAACATGTCAAAAGAATAAAACTTAACCAAACCAAAACCTGTTGTGCCGTCTTAATTTAACTCCATGTTGACTTGAAAGTTAAAATAAGCAAGTAATGGCCAGTTTTTTTTTAATCTAATAAAAGTCATAAGGCATTACTTTATACACTTATAACATAACTAAATAAAACCAGTCTCCATGCATTTTAAAATATACACAAGTGTAGGTGGATTCGCAGCTCTAGTAACACTGGAAAGAACCATGCAGCAAAGCACTACATTTACAATCTGGGTACAGCTAGGGAACAATAAATGCTATAAAAAGGTTTAAACTGCATTAAAACAGTTAAAATGAACACTGCCCATAAGCACAGACAAACAGACTCACCCTCCAGTTTCGTATCCTCTTCAGTTTACTGGGCGTCCTCTCCAGGATCTGAAGGAATTCATGAGTGAGATCTGAAACACAAAACAGGAAAATCAGGGACTGAATCAGACCTAAACAGGACTAAAACCAGGGACAAAACCAGACAGACTATTGAAATAACATGCAGGGTTCCACAGGCCACTTGGATCAGTCCCATTTCGACAGCAGGACTGAAGACTGGGCCAGAGTGCTCACATAAACCTGATGAGTTTGTGCTACATCAATAAAATGTCCATCAAAACACTGAATGAATGAGCTCAAAGATGGACATCATAAACATTTTGTACTGACCCAGACCACAACAGGACAGGTGGTCACAAACCAAATACAGACCATCTCATCACATCACAATATCATGAAAAGGTCCAAGTCATAATCACCAAAATGTCAAGAAATAAAGGCCTGAAAGCTTCACTCTATGTGCTAAAAAATATAGAACTTTTTCCTGATATTCTTTTTTGTTTTTAGACTGCCTGTGCTATAGTTGAGAAGTAGATTCAAAAGCATGGATTTGAAAAATAATTTTAAAACGCTATTTTGGATGTTATGACCAAGATCATAGGCCTGACAATTGATTGCGCAGGGGGTGTTCCATGTGTATTTGTGTATTGGCAAAATGTGCATCAGTTACCACGGAGACACAATGAACATGTTAGCAAACACAGCCAAAATTTAAGAGTGTGACGGCTCAAAAAAAAAAAAAGATTTAAGCAGCACATTTTCAGGAAAAATCTTCTTTCTGGTCAGATTACATTAAAAAATAATAAAAATAAAGCTCAGATTAAAGTGTAGCCGAGTTTAAAACAGTAGCACCTATAGATATCGCCACACCCACAGGGAATATTGATGACATCAGCTGCAAAGTATCAATAGCAAATTTTGATCTATTTTTGTGATCTATTTTTATGGAAAATGTCACAAAAGTTGAGACGTGAGAACTTAAACGTTTGAAGCACAGAGGAAAAGCCTGAGCTGTGGCACATTCAAACGCTGCAGTAATTTTATTTATGAGTCACTGAGAAGTTAATATTTGACATCTACAGTTCAAACATCCCCGTCCTACAACTGTACTGATACGGACACCTGCAGTCTGTCCTGTTTTTTAAACCACTTCTGTCATGACCACACAGCGCACACACTAACCATAATACACAGGTTAAGTTTAAATAAAGGCACACAGTGACTTAATGCCCAAGTATAAGATTAAAGGAACACTGCACGTTTTCTGGTGGAGGGCGTGACTGTGTGATCTTTGTCAGAATCAGTCTAAAACCTCAAGGTTCAGTTAAATCAATGCTCTTTTTTGTGTAGAAATGCCAGTTCTGTTAAAACATTAGCACTTTAAATTATCATGTCACCAGGACAAGTTACAGGTCAGATCTGTGGAGAGGAGAGCCCACATTTTTGAGAATTAAAACACCACATGCCAGATTGACAAATGTTATCCCATAATTTAGAACTTTCCAGGAATCAAAATATCTCCTCAGTTTAGATTTAGTTTGTCTATTTCAGAGTTTCCCTTAACAGAAAAGACTCTGGGGTCCCAGTAGTCTAAAAAGAACATGGATTTCTGAGATCATTTCTAACCACAGACCCATGGAGACCTCCACGAGAAAAGTTACACAGTACAGCATTAAAAGGAGTAAAACTGCCTCACAATCTGACTGACTAGCATTAGAAAAGCTACACAGTGCAGCATTAAAACTAGTAAAAACCCTGACACAAACGGACTTTCTAGCCGGCAGGGGAGCCTCCATTAAAAAAGTTACACAGTGCAGCATTAAAACTGTAAGCCCTTCACACAAACTGACCGTCGAGCTGGTAGTGCACCTTCCATTGGAAAAGCTACACATTAACTCATTGACTGCCGGTGACGAGTTTTCTCGTCATGTTGAATCCGAACGTTGAGTGCCGTGACGAATAAACTCGTCAAGGACGTTTTTCAGCGGGGGTTGCTAGGATACGACCTGGAGCAGCTTTGAAGGTGTAATTCACACTTCCCAACCTGTAGGTGGCGATCTTGTATCATTATCTGCCGATCGGAGAGGCGGGAGAGGAGAGGAGTGTAGTGTGTGTGTACTGTGGAGTGCGAGTGGAGCAAGATGGTGAGGCGAGTGAACCCGGAAAAGCAGAGGACTGTTGATCAGCGCCTACGGAGCGGTTTGATCGCTTTTGGGACCCAAGATCCCGGATCAGAGGATCACAGAGACACGCAGCGAGGTCGGGGCAGAGATCTGCTCTGGCTGAGGCAGGGGGCGTGTCCTGATCGCGCTGCGCGGAGCAGGGACTCTGATCAGAATTACGACAGCGCCAAAGAAGTTTACTGACTTGGATTCTGCTCTCCAAAGAGGCACGAGATGAGAAGAATTCAGTTTATATGTGTGTGTGTGTGTGTGTGTGTGTGTGTGTGTGTGCGTGTGTGCGTGCGTGCGTGTGTACGCGCGCGTGTGTGTATGTGCGTGTGTAGCTGTGTGTGTGTAAAGGTTTATGCATGGGCTTGTATGTACATATACGTATATGTGTGTAGGTGCGTGTGTGTGTGTGTATGTATGTAGGTGCGTGTGTGTGTGTGTGTGTATGTAGGTGCGTGTGTGTGTGTGTACTCTAAGCCTCAATATTGTTGTGAAGTGACAAAGTTCTATTTTATATGAAAAGATATTATATCCTGTAAACATCTCTTGCCACTATCGAGTTGAAGGATTCACAGAGCCTTATATTCTTATATTAGTAAATAAAAAATGTACTTTGTCATCAAAAATCTCTTTCTGTTATTTTAGATGTTTGAGGTGTCACTAAATCAATAAATATTGACGTCAAAATCACCGATCTGCTCGAAATGACTCTTTGTACAAAATGCTCGTTTTCTCCAATTTTGGTCAGAAAACTGTGTTTTTGCTGAAACTTCCCTATGTTCTACTATCAATTACTTGAGAACTGAAAAGGTTAGAAACATAATTTTTTTCTAGGTGAAAGAAGAGAGTCAACACTTTATTTTGATGTGTGCCATGTCTATATAGTCAAAGAACTCAGTATTCTGTGAGTCTTGGAAAATCAGTGAAAATGGTCTAAAAGTTCTGGCAGTCTGGGGTTGACATTCTGAAAACAGGCCGGCAGTGAATGAGTTAAAACTAGTAAAAACCCTGACACAAACTGACCATCCAGCAGGCAGGGGGGCCTCCATTATAAAAGTTACACAGTGCAGCATTAAAAAGAGAACTGACAAAAACACAAACTGACCGTCCAGCAGTTGCAGGTCGACGTTCCGGTCCACATATTCCCACCAGTGCTTCCCGTCGGTGGACACTGGGATCTCCCAGTTGGACCATTTACAGGCCAGATGGATGCACACGCACGCCACGATGGTGGGACGGTACTGCAGGCAGAACGTGGTCAGGTGCAAACTGCAACGGCAAGCAAGAGGGGACAAAAAGGAACACAGATTTAGACTTTGTGTGTTAAAGTGACAACTGTTTATTTTACATTCAAGTTATTTTTTGTTGTTTTACTGTTTCTAATACTTTTTACTAATAGTTTTTCTGTATTTTAATGTGTAATGTATTTTGGAATGTTCCACAAAATGTATGACATTTAACATCGTCATAGAGACAAGTAGGTGGTGCCACAAGGCTAAATTTCAGCTCAGATCAGTGGAGAGGCAAGCTAAATTACAATATGAATTCCTGTTTTAATTTTTGTGTGAAATAAAAACACTTGTAACTGAATACCTACACAATAAGTTTAAAGCCTTACTGTGGAGCATTCCAAGCAAAGCAGTAACATCTCTTATGGAGAAGCAGGTGGCGGACCAATCACCAGAAAACTTGCACGGCGCAGCTTTAAATCAATCTTAAAATAGAAAGCTCACGACACAGCCACACACCCTTACCTCGCTCCTTTGGAAATTAAAGTCTACGTTTGGTTAAAAATGCGTTCAAGGCGGTGCTTCTCAATGACTCCACGTTTTGGGGTTTTAAATAGATTTCCAGATGCAAAAATACTTATCTGAAGGAATATATGGCCTATTTTACTCACTACATGGTGCTATGATTTTTTTTTAACTGTAATCGATGCTGAAAAGATTACATATATTAACAAAATGCACACAAACCCGCCCCAAACACAGATGTTTAAACAGAAAGGTAAAGTAGCTGTTTCAGGTCATGTGCATAAGAATGAGGAAACACTACATTACACAGTATAAGGCCAATATAAAGTTTTCAAAAGTTAAAACTGCGGTATTATACTTTAAACTCACAAACTACATTGCAAACACATGTGGGGTTAGGCCTGTCACGATAATTACAATATTGAGTTTTCTATAAATAACGATGGAACAATTATTTTTGGCCGTCAATATTTACCGTGGACACTTTCTCCTTACACTGGGGATGCGTGAAAAGTCCCTCAGTCGTCCAGGTAGAATCCATGATAAAAGGAGAAGTTCAATTTGTCAACTGGACAAAGTATGTTTGGTTGAAAACGTTTCGCCGCTCATCCGAGAGGCTTCGTCAGCTCTAATAAGAATACTGGTAAGACACTTGCTTATATCTTGCTGCAGGGAGGAGCTACCTATCTAACTACTTTCCGAAACTATCTCATTGGTTTCCGTCTTTTGTTTCTCTGGCGTCTAGGTAACGATCCCTATTCATCCCTACACGACTGTTTTTCACACCTCTGGCCCTGTCCTGGCTAACCCTATTGTTTCCCTGTTTGTTTGATCTAGGCTTAATAATGGAATTGTACATGGGAGACAAATTATGTCTGACTCCACCATTTCTGTTCAGAGGAGGATTCTCTTTTTTGACATAGCCTCTTTAACTCCCTTCTCAAACACAGATGGGCGTGCCAGAGTGGACCGTCATCTGCCGTATATCTTCACATAGAAGCCACGGGCCATTCTTTTGAGGACAGTGAGGTTCAGATCTTAGCCAGGGAAAAGAATTGGTTTGAGAGGGGAGTTAAAGAGGCTATTTTTGTCAAAAAAGAGAATCCTTCTCTGAACAGAAATGGTGGGAGTCAGACATAATTTGTCTCCCATCTATGATTCCATTCTTAAGCCTAGATCAAGCAAACAGGGGAACAATAGGGCTAGCCAGGTCAGGGCCAGAGGTGTGAAAAACAGCCGTAGGGATGAATAGGGATCGTTATCTAGACGCCAGAGAAACAAAAGACGGAAACAAATGAGATAGTTTTGGAAAGTAGTTAGCTAGTTAGCTCCTCCCTGCAGCAAGATATAAGCAAGTGTCTTACCAGTATTCTTATTAGAGCTGACGAAGCCTCTCGGATGAGCAGCGAAACGTTTTCAACCAAACATACTTTGTCCAGTTGACAAATTGAACTTCTCCTTTTATCACTTACATTGGGGAGACAAATTTTGCTGTTTTTCTATTCTGTAGAGATAGAACAAGATCTTGGGAGACAAAAACATTTTTTTTTTTTACATTTGTATTGGACAAAAAAAAGGATTACTAGTTGAGGAGTTGCATCTTTTACAATTCCAAAAAGCAGTACTAGAATGAAAACAAAAATATTAAATCGAATGAAAAATTATGTGGCCAAAACTGGAAACTGAACTATGAAATTTATATATTAGGAATTGTTAAAATGTCACTGTCTCATCCCATCCCTTCTGTTTAGACTAGAGTGCAGAGTGGTGATTTCTGGGCTACTATGACTCGTTTTAGTTCCATTCTATTATCTATGTATTAATATTTAACAGCACTGCACATGTTTAGGATTTGGTTTTGATATTTTTGTTTATCATCTATATTTGCGTCTATCTCATTTCAAATTTTGTTATCATGACAGGCCTACATGGACATACAGGACATAACCACTACTACGGCTATAAATAATTCAACTAGATCAGTTTCCCTTAAAAAAATAAGTTGCTCATCATTGTGAATTTGTTTAAAGGCGCACTGTGTAACTTTTCTGGTGGAGGGCCTGTCATATGCTTTAAATTACATGTTTTTATAGCTCAAAAATACCTAGAAAAACAGGTATTCTGACTAAGTGTGAGGGTGTTTACCGCTCCACAGATCTGACCTGTAACTTTGGTCTCCTTGGAGATGTCATTGCTTTGCCTAGAATGTTTCACAGTATGGTATTAAACCTTTAGAGACCAAGTCAGACCAAGTTTAGGTATTCTTGAGCTGTAAAACCTATAACTGAATAAATGTCATACTGTGGAGCATTCCGGGCAGAGCAATAACATCTCCATAGAAACAAGCAGGTGACAGACCTCCCCCCCAACTAAAGTGTTACATAGTGCACCTTTAAAAGTTGACCATATAAAAGTAATATATTCATGTTTTGCATTTGTCTACATCTGTCTTTGAAGTCAGACTCAACTACATGAAAAGATAACAGTTTTTATCTTCATATTTCTGCTTCAGGAATGCAGTTTACAGATTAAAATGTATTGGAAAAAAATCTGCTTAAAAACTTAAAGGGATATGCCACCCCCAGGTCAAACTTGGGCATCTCCCGAAGCCGAAGCACACAACACGCTGCGTAACAGGGGAACTCCCAACGTGGTGCGCAACAGGGATTCCCGTGTGTGCTTCGGCTGTGTTTTTCCGCACTGTAAAATAGTTCCCACCCCAAAATGACCAAGGCAAGCTCTCCGTGTTGATTTGCACATTTATTTGCACTCGATATGAATGCACACTACACAGAAAGTAATTGGGAAAAGCATCGAGCAAATTAATTCCTTTTGGCCGAAATCTTTCTCTGGCGACATTAGCCTCCAGTCTAACGCGGAGTAGCTGCAGCTGCGCAGGGCGGTCAGTGCTGACAGACTCGGACAATGGCTGGGTGACTAGGAAAACGCTTTCCATCACTTATTTTAGTCTCTGGACTGTGGGGAGATGCCCAAGTTTGACCTGGGGGTGGCATATCCCTTTAACCAAAGGTCCTCACTTTCACTGACAACACTGATTAATGCTGATTAATCACTGATTAATCTTCTACAAAGACCAAAACAAATAAGTGCCACTAAATTGTTTTAACTGTAGTATTGAAACTACTGTAAAACACTGACACAACCTAAACGCGACTAATCAGTTTTTAATGGCGTAACGTGTTCAAAACAAGACCAGCAAAATGACCTACAAATGCCGAGTACTTGGCTAGCATCTATAATGTGTCAATTTCTTTTTATAACCATTTAATTATAATTGTACTACAAAAAAAGTTCCCCACTAGTGCAAAGTAAAGCCCCAAAAATACAGTTCCATCTACTCTATTAGGGCTGCGGCTAAGAGCTATTTTTGTAGTTGACTAGTTAGCAAAACAAAATTCTAATTAGGTGACAAAAACATTTTTAAAAATGTATGTCCAACCGTATTTAAAAAGGTCAAACAGTGCTGAATGAAGACTTCTAGAGAAAATCTAATTAAAAGCTAAAGTTGATTAAAAAAAATTACTGTATAAACTAAATGGAAAAGGGAACCATTTGTTCCCTTTTCCATTTAGTTATGATAGTGCAAGTTTTTTTATACACCATATTTTGGAAAGTGTAAATTAGTCACAAATACAGTTAATCCGTTAATATCAATAAAATAATTGTCCTAACAGGTCTAATCCTAACTACAAAAAGTCTGCAATAAGGACTTCATGCAATGCTCATTTTAAAAGGATTGTTCTAGTATTTTTTCCCAATTAAAGTTCTCTTTTGTACAGTTTTCTAAAAAAAAACAACAAAAAAACATTCTTAACCCCAATAAGGTAAAACTAGATCGAGAACTTGAGAGATTAAGAAACAAATTGATCATTGTTGACTAATCATGTGAAAATGCATCTATTTTTTGTCATTAGTCTTTGAGCATGTGTGTTTTTTTAAGTCTCTATCTTCCATATAACAATGATTAAAAGGTGCACTGTGTAACTTTTCTGGTGGAGGGTTCGCCAACTGCTTGTTGCCATGGAGAGGTCTTTGCTTTGCCTGGAATTTTCTACAGCGCGGTATTAAACGTATCCATACCCAAAGAAAGAAGCAAGTGATGCTACAAGGCCCATTACAGGTCAGATCTGCAGAGAGGCGACTACGCTGAAATTGAGAAAGGCTGTTTTAAAGGTATTTTTAAGCAATAAAAAGACCTGTAATTAAATAAATACAAAGTAGAGTTGTTTAATGTCATACTGCGGAACATTTCAGGCAGAGACGTATAGAAACAAGCAGGTGACAGACCCTCAACCAAAAAGTTACATAGTGCACCTTTAATAAAATGATTACCGTGACAGGCCAAATCCCAACTAGTCAAGTTTTCTACATGCAGCTTAAGTCCATACACAGTGTTTGCAGTACAGTTTGTAAGCGTTTTGAGGGTTTGGGGGGAAAAAGCAAAAAAGGAAAAAGTACAAGTCACTGTAGGCTATACTTACCGTTAGCGCTAAAAGTTTAAGAATCTTTAGTGGCAATCTATATTCAGGCTACCAGTGTGTTTTCTTAGACATATGCACTCTGTACCAAACAACCTGGAGAGGTATAGCACAACTACACTGGACATGTGCCTCCGCCCCTCTGCGCCAACACGGAGCCCCCGTACAGTACACCGCACAGCAGCCCAGCCAGTACCGCCCGCAGCGGGTTTCCAAGGCCCGGGCGCAAGGGCGTTGGTCACAGGAGGGGGGAAGCTATAGTGTGCCAATACAGTGCAATAGAGAACAGGATAATAACCTGTTGGTAGCCATGAAATAGGAAGTCTGTGCCAAATCCTTGCTTGCTGGAAAAGGAAAAGGAAAAAATAGTCAAGGTTAGCGTGAAAAA
This sequence comes from Paratrypauchen microcephalus, assembly GCA_036785185.1. Classification (NCBI taxonomy): domain Eukaryota; kingdom Metazoa; phylum Chordata; class Actinopteri; order Gobiiformes; family Gobiidae; genus Paratrypauchen; species Paratrypauchen microcephalus. The sequence goes on along the minus strand of JAVJIX010000043.1, from coordinate 6,317,157 downwards.
GTTAGCGTTGTGTGTTAGGATTTTGGAGTAGAGAGGAGAAACGTACCTCGAACTAGCTGGGTACACCTCACCACATCTGTGTGAGGATGATCTACAGTAATTTCAAAACCTGGAATAGAGATTAAGTCAGATTCAAAACACAAAACACACATATGAACACAATATTATGACCTATTAAAACCTGCTTTTGACATTTGAGATAGGAGTAAGAGTCAATAAGTCTTCTTGCTTCCTGTCGAGCTGGTTAAATCTGTCTTATTGATATTTTGTTCATGAGTGACCTTGGTTATATTGTTATTTTCTATGTTTATGCCTGGAAATATGAATGTGGCAATGTCCAACAAACATGAGCTTGAAAACTACACTATCCTTAGACATAGCATTTAAAAAACTATTGTATACAGAGATTGTGAATGCATCAAACTGTCATTCAAAGACAGTTCAATGTTACATCCAACAAAGATTTTAAAACATAAACTACAGGGGGCCAGTCACAAGTATATTCATAGTATAGTGGGAATGCCCCAGCAACTTTGTGTTCACTGTTTATATTGTTCTGGTTAAAGCCTTTCACAAATAGTCTGCTTGTGATCTTTACAAAAATACACAATAATTGATTAAAATAGAACTCACCCAGCGTCTGTAGCACTATGGTTTCCAGTGCCACCAATTCTTGTGCCTGTTGTTGGAATGCCTAAATACAAACATCTTAATATTAGAAAAGGATTTTTGCGTCATCAGTTACAACGTAATAACTTATAATAACTAATAACTTTGCTTTACATAATCATTGTAGTTTCTGCATTTTTTATAGGATTATTATATATTTATATGATTATTAAAACAAAACTTCCTTGTAGTGTTTCTATCCTTAAGTTGAAAATCCATAATTAATTCAGACAAGGGGTGCACAATTAAGGAATGTAATTTTTCTGACTAGTATTGCGATTGTAATATTTGGCGTACATGTTTAAAAATAGGATTCTGTTCAGAGTTTTCAATGTAAATGACTAATTGTTCCGTTCATACTGTGAGAAACACAGGACTACACTAACACCATACTCCCTACAATTGTACAAGAACTCGTCTGTACAACAACTATGTCCTGTCAATCATATCAGCTTTACACTGTTTTCCATACGACCTCCAATATACAGCTGAGATATATTTTTATTATTACTATGTTATTTACTTGTACATATACATTTATATAATTATGCCTTATTTGGCGCAAGTCTCTTGCTATTGTTGCTACTTATCTTAAATTTATTATTACCATTTATATTGGTGGTCTCTGTTATTGTATTATATTGTGATATGCAAGCTACTGTGTCCAAACTATTTCCCTTGTGGATCAATAAAGATTGTCTGAGTGTCTAAGCCTACAAGAGCATTAAAATCTGAGAGAAGACTGAAATATGAACTGATAAACTAATAAAAGAATCGCATGTACTTCAGATTACGTTTGTAGAGGTCTAAACTAGTTACGAGATGTTTCTATAAAAAGACAGGATATTTTGTTCCTTACAGAGGACAGATTCTACCATCAGAACTGAAGACTTTGTGATTTGAGTAACTGCCCCAAGTCTAAACACAATTTCAGTTTGATTGTGATATATTGTGCAGCCCTAATTGAGCCCAAGAGCAATCCAACTCTCGATGTCGAATGATTAATGGGTTTAGTTACACCGTCTCTAGTCAAAACAAGCCAAATTCCCACAGTCGCCATGTTGCCTTTAATGTAACTGGATACCACACAACCATAGCCTACTTACATTGCTCTTTACGTCTATGGGAGGCTCTTGGGGGTAAATGTAGGCATGTGCTATTTTAATAACATGTTCCAGTTTCCGGGGCTGTTCTTCTACTTTTGCTGCAAGGAATAACGTAGTTTGGGAAATTATCTGAAAAAGAGAAGAAAAAAACAGCTTAGATTTGTAACTTGCAGCCAAGAATCAACGGCATCCTTCATTTATACTTACGTTTCTATGGAATTTGGTGAAAGAATGGATCATATAAAACCTATGCATATAAACTATAGCAGTGTTGATTATTAGTTGAGAGCTGGGGGTACAAAAGTTAAGGACTTTATCATGGGAAAGGGTTGCGTCTAAAAAACGACATCTCGGTCAATTTAATGCGACGTAGACGGCTAAATGTCTGCCATATTGACGAAAATAAAACCTTAACAAAAACAACAAACTGACAACAAAATAAAGACTTAAAAACGCAACTTAAAACAACATTTAAACGCTTAACAACTGGTGCTTTTGTACGTTATGAAACCTGTATAATCTGAAGCGCCGCAAACAAAGAATATGCGTATGAACAAAAGCTAAGCTAGCAGCGAGGCCTTAAAACGTCGCCTGAAATAAAACTTCAAAAAAAGCCAAATAAATTAACTTTTTATTTTTTTTGTTTCGGTATTAATAGTGTAGAAACGTCTAAATTGCGAAACAGACTTGTACGTGAAGATTATGTGTATAAATTTGACGCTACACCGGCTGTTTTGTGAGCTAACAATGCTAACAGCGGTGCTAACAGCAGAGAACCGTCTTGTTTTCTCGCTCAAGGATACACGTTGAGTCTCTGGCCGATGTCCTGGATGAGGTTGGCGGCTTGCTGGCGGTAAGAGAGCTCCCGGTCCGCCTCGATCCCACAGCGGCGGGAAGGCGTGTTGTCGAGCTGCTCCCGGGTGAAGAGCCATTTCGTGGAGGGTCCCCGGTGCACCGCCATTACGCTCCCACAGCAGCGGCCAAGCCCGACCGCACGGCTCCTGCACCGGAGGGAGAGAGCGGGGGGCGCGGGGGACACGGGCCGGAAACACGAGAGCGGCGGCGGCCACGGGCGAGGCGTGCCCCCTACTGGATGGAGAGGGAACTGCGCACAAGAATGACTGCTCTTGAAAACAAATAAAAAATAATTGCAAATAAAAAACGGATTCATTTTTCTATTTAATTATTTTTTTTCTGTTTTATGTATTTTATTGCATGTTTTTGTTTTATGTAGTTTTTCTTATGCCATGTTTAGATTTTTGTGCGTTAGTAATCAAAGATCAAAGTCAGCTTTATTGTCAATTCTGTCATATGTGTTCAACATACAGTGAATCGAAATTTCGTTTCTCTCTGGCCAGGCAGTGCAAAAAATACAATACAAATGCAATACAAAGCCAAAACAAAAACTATCTAGGACAAAAATCTAATTCTAAAAACTAAAATCTAAGATCTAAAATCTGAACGCAGTGCAACAGAATAAATAAATAGGCCTACTTATTTACAGATGTCGTGTGTAGTGTGTGTAGTGTGCATCAAAAATGTGCAATGAAAGATACAGCAGTGAAATGGTAATGTGCAATAGAATGTGCATTGAGAGTAAAGATAAAAATGAATGTGCAACACAGTAGTAATTCTAGTGCTATAACAGTAGCAAACAACAGTACAACAGTAGTAAAATTCTAGTAGTAAATAATTTGATGACGTGCGTTGGATCAGTCTTCGCCCAAGGATCCCAGGGATACCAAGTTTTTGAAAATCGGACTTACGGTTCAAAAGTTACAAGCAGAAATGTCCCTCAAATTTTGACCTGTTGGTGGCGCTAGAGGGTTTGAGCTGGGGCCCTGTAATTTTTTGTGGGGAATCCTGGGACAGACTAGAATACATGTGAAAAGTTTGAAAATAATCCTATGAAGGGTTCCCGAGATATGAGCTCACTTCCTGTTTGGCGACTTTTAGGACGCGTTTGATTGGCTGTCACGACCAAACGATAAGAGATATCAAAAATCTAGCGATGTTTCTGATGAGGCTCAGACCAAAGATGCTATGTACCAAATTAGAGCAAAATTGGCCCAAAATTGAGTGAGGAGAAGCATTTTGAGTGTTTTTCATAAAATTCAAAATGGCGGAAAATCTACCCTGGCGGAAAATGACGTCACAGAATGCGTTGGATTCGTCTTGCTCCAAGGAGTCCAGGGAGGCCAAGTTTTGGGAAATCGGACGTACGGTTGTCACAACAAAACGATAAGAGATATCAAAAATCCAGCGATGTTTCTGATGAAGCTAGCACATGTAGCTCACTTCGACTAGATCAAAGACACATCAAAGACAGATCAAAGGTACATTAGGCAACGCAGAAAATTCACTAGCACTAGACGGTTGGGGGTGGGGGCCTATAAATTGTTGTGGGTAATGAGGAGACCACCTGGAATGTGCATGCAAAATTTCACAACTTTTTACCAGACGGTTCTAGGGGTTGCCATAAACTCCCAGAGGCGGAAGAATATATAATAATAAGAAGAAGAATCAGTAGAAACACAATTGGTGCCTACGCAGCTTAGCGCTGCTTGGCCCCAATAATAATAATAATAATAATAATAATAATAATAATAATAATAATAATAATAATAATAATAATAATAATAATAATAATAATAATAATAATAATAATTAATAATACATTTTATTTAAAAGCGCTTTTCAAGACACCCAAGGACACTGTACAAAACAAATGTGCAACAGTGCAACAGTAGTCCTTAGCAGTTTTTTTAGAGTGTCTAGAGTGATATGTCTTTTATGGAATACAGGTTATGCCAATATGGAAAGGGGGGGTGGGCTGTTTGACAGTCTGGTGGAGTGGGCCCGGAGACTCCGGTACCTTCTCCCTGAGGGCAGGAGGCTGAAGAGACTGTGCGGGGTGGCTCGGGTCACCCACAATGCTGGACGCTCAGCGGGTGAGCCGGGTGTTAAAAATGTCTAGGAGGGAGGGGAGACACCAGCGATCTTCCCAGCTGCATTCACTATGCACTGCAGAGTTTTCCTGTTCTGTTCAGTGCAGCTCCTGTACCACACAGTGATGCAGCTGGTATATTGTACCTTTAAATTACTTATAAAATTATTACATTTAAAAATAGTAATAATAATAATAATAATAATAATAATAATAATAATAATAATAATAATAATAATAATAATAATAATAATAATAATAATAATAATAATAATAATAATAATACTTGACCATTTTGTTCTATTTTTCTTATTTGAAGTTGTGCTTCCTGGTTAGTTGAGACATACTTTTTAATTTATAGAACAGACATAAAAGATGTAGTTAGGTCACTAAATTGTTCAGCCTATTTCTACGGTGTAGACTAAACCAGAACTAAACCAGGTCTAGACCAGGTCTAAACTAGGTCTAAACCTGGACTGGCCCTGGACTAAACCAAGACTGGACCAGGTCTAAACCTGGACTAAACCGGGACTAGACCAGGTCTGAACCAGGATTAAATCACTCCGTGCGGCTTTTGCGTTCGTTTTGCGGGTTATTTGTGGAACCTAACCCCCGCGATAAACGAGGGATTACTGTATCTTATTTCTACATTGTGCGGTTCATTTAATCACTGTTTGTATATGAAGATAACACTTGGAAAGTCAACTAAACTTAAAGGAAAAGTAACGTTTTTTACAATCTGAGCCTTATTTCGGTAATAAAACAAGTTGTTTTACTCACCCATAGCACTTTGGTGTCATATGGAGCATTTCCGGAGATGTTTTAGATTAGCGTTAAGCTAACGCCGTTAGCCTAGCGCGAATTATAGCCATAGCACGGGGCATTCCCCGAGCATGTAATATGCCCCGTGCGGGCTCCAAATAACACAAACTTTAGCACTTTTCAAATCATAGAAGCTCGATGTCTAAATTGTAAAAAATTGTAAAAAACTTTACTTTTCCTTTAAGGATGGAAGAGGATGAGTAACAGGCTACTGAAATAAATAAATGAATGAATAAATAAATAAAATGTTTATACTTGTAGTTTGCAATAGTGGATAATACCATTTTATTTCCTTCAAAAATATACCATGGATTAGATTAGACAGCCAGCAGTATTTCTTAAAGAATAAAACAATAATAACCATGTTGTTTATATCCTCCTGAGACCCGCCCATTCATTTGAGTCCTTTATAGTGGACATCTTTTAAGTTTTGAGATAGACTCTAGTTTGTGGCTCCACTATGATAAAATAATAATAATAATAATAAAATGAATTATTATTATTATTATTATTATTATTATTATCAATAATAATAATAATAATAATAATAATAATAATAATAATAAATACTACTACTACTACTACTACTAATAATAATAATAATACAAAATCAAAAATATATAAATAAAATACATAAATAAGTAAATAAATAAATAATGCATAAACAATTAAAATAAAACATAAAAAATTAAAAATTAAAATACATAAATAAATAAATAGTTAATTTAAAAAGAGCCTAAAAACTTTTTGAGGCGACTGTAAAACCGACCGAAAATATGTTTTTGTTAGGTTTAGGTTAGGTTAACTCAGTGCTTCTCAATTATTTTCTGTGACGCCCCCCTAGGAAGAAGAAAAAATTTCACGCCCCCCTTCCTGCGCGCGACTATAAATAGTATTATTTGTCTAGAAAATTGTTATTAGAACACCATTGTATCCTTTTATTAACATTATAAACAAAACAAAAAAAGAAAGAAACTTACAACAAAGACTGCACTGAGGACTCAAATATTAATGTGTTTTTAATGCAGCTTTGCGCACATTTGTTTACGTTTTACAGAAATGAAACTTAAAACCACCTCATTTGCATAAGCTAAAAGCACTGAAAAAAAACGCTCTCTCCTTGTGCCACTGATGCGTCAGCTTCTGTCGGACTAAAGGACACGACTCAGTGGAATATACGTGTTTTTTCTGTGACAGAGGATGTTCTGTTAATGGTGAGACTGTGCGTAAATCGCATGTGAGAACGCCACTGCCAACTACTATTGTTGATGTGCAATTACACTTAGTTCTAGTACAGTACAGCAAAAAAACATGTTTCCCAGGGTCATACGCGCCCCCCCTGGCATCACGCCACGTCCCCCCAGGGGGGCCTGCCCCACTATTTGAGAAGCACTGGGTTAACTTGACATGGATTTAACACTATTACAGTCCATTACAGAGGACATGTTACAAAAATATGAATAAAAATAAAATTAACAAAATGTAAATGCTAAGGTGTTCATTTACCTCCAAATAGAAAATTAAAATAATAATAATAATAAATATAGCTGCAAGGAGCAATGTGGGGGCCAAGCAAAGTTTGACAGGGTCTAACAAGGTCTGACAGGATCTAACAGAGTCTGACAGGGTCTGACAGGGTCAGGGTCTAACCCTGTCAGAACAGACACATCAAAGACAGATCAAAGGTTGCTAGGCGTGTTGCTAGGCAATTGACAAATTTCTGCAACTTTGACCTGCTGGTGCCGCTAGACGGTTGGGGCTGGGGACCTATAAATCGCTGTGGGTAATGAGGAGACTGGCTGGAATGTGCATGCCAAATTTCACAACTTTTTACCAGACGGTTCTAGGGGTTGCCATAGACTCCCATGGTAAAAGGAATAAAGAATAATAATAAGAATCAGGAGACCAGAACATCAAAGGAAAGATCAAAGGGTTACTAGGCAACTTGCCTAGGTAACGTAAAGCAATTCCTATAGGGTGCCTAAGCACCTTCGGTGCTTGGCCCCCTAATAATAATAATTTAGATACACTTTTTTTCTTCGGGGCCCAGGAGGATATAGTAGTTCTCCATATCCGCCAGAAGATGGAGCCAGAGACCGACATGAGAAGTTCCATTAGATTTTATTGACGCCTCAGTAATAATGCAAGATAAACACAGACGGTTGTGTCTCAGATGGATCGTGGGCAAATACAAGCTCAGAGAAGTCCTTTGTTGACGTAGAAAGCATGGCGCAGATCTATTTATAGCTCCTTTTAGCACGAAGATTACGAGATATGCTATTGTACAACAGAGACGGCAAATGAAAGTAGCTTAATAATTCACTCAGAAGCTTTAAGCTGCAGATGTTTTTCATGGTATAAATGTATTTGCACAGTCCATATAGTCCGGCCTTTATATGTGAACATAACAGGGTTTCTTTCTTCGCGCGCTGATCCTTATCTAAAATGGACCCCCCTTTATTTTCAATGGGCATCCCCCCCGTGTGATCCCTGCGCATTTTTACGCAGTGGAGACTACACCGACGCGGTTTTGGGTGTGTCCGCAGGGAGGAAAAGTGCGTAAAAATTAGGACAACGGTGACAGGGAGTAGTACGTGAGGCGCATCCGTGTGGTGTTTTTATCATTTGCGTGCCGTGCGTGACTCAGGTGACGGGACTCGGGCGGATGGGCGGGTGGGGTGTCTCATGGGACCCTTGCGCACCGGGGGTTAGGGCGCGCATGCGTGTGGCGGAGAGCAGGTCTCGTGAGCCCCGTCAGCAGTGTCATAATTAGAGTCCAGGTGGTGGAGTCTCACCGCGATGTGAACTGGGGCTTTCTTCTTCTTGTTGGTTTGGGTTTTCTGCCTTCGCTCCACCGTGCGCAAAGTCTCCGTCAATTTGGCGCACACACCCACACGACTTCCGGTTTCTCAAAATGAAAGTACTATCTATCTAATCTTATCTTGTAGTATCATAGTACTATCTTATTTATCCATCTACCAAGATCACCAATATTGACCTTTTTGGGGGTATAGCGTAGGCCTAATTTAAATGTAAAACTATCATCTTTACGCCATATTATCTTACTGTTTGTATTTGAAATAATAATAATACATTTAGGCTATGTTTATCTGTAGGCCTCTCTAAACTTAGACTTAGACTTAGACAAACTTTATTGATCCACAAGGGAAATTACTTTGGGTACGGTAGCTCACTCATCAAATATAATATAAAAACAGAGGGTAAAAGAACAAGAAGAAAAATAGATAGAATAGCAACCAAAGAGCAATAGACCTGTGTCAGATGAGACACAATTATATACATAAGATAATGGTAATAAATATATATGTACAATCACATTTAAATAGAAAAGTAGTAGTCAAATACAAAATACAGTATCAAATATGATGTGTAAAAATATCTAACCTATTTTTACATTGTGCTACGGAAGCCAACAGAGGCCATGTTCGTAATGATTATTTTCCACCTTAATAATGAGAAAATTAACTCAAGATCTCAAGAAAATTACACAATTAATTTGTAATCTCGAGAAAACAAAACTATTATTTTGAGATCTCGAGAAAACAAAGAGTTATTCCATGATCTCGAGAAAACAAACTCACTCCGTCGGTAAAGACAAAGTCGGGCCAGTCTTCTGCGGAGGTGCCGTGGACTAATCTTGTAATTATCCCGAATTAAAAGACGTAATGCAATCTCCCCGTGTCAACCCCTGATCAAAATATTGCCTTATCAGCTGATCAATTATTATTCCAGACATTCTCATGACCAAAAATACATCTATTCAGAATGAGAAATAACCCCGAAGTCAACCTGTCACAACGTGACAGACGTTTCAGTTGTTTTCTCAAGATCATGGAATAGCTGTTTGTTTTCTGGAGATCTCGAATTAATTATCTCGTTATCTTGGGATAACAAGGAAGAAAAAATATTGCTTATGAATATGGCCTCTGTCGACTTCCGTATTGTTCATTCTGCATTGTGTTTATTTAATAACTGTTTCTATTATATTATGGTAGGGTTTACAGGGTTAAGAAGAGTTCAGAAATCAATATTTGGTGCAATAACCCTTATTTTTAATCACAGCTTTCATGCGTCTTGGCATGCTCTCCACAAGTCTTTCACATTGTTCTTTATTGACTTTATTCCACTCCTGGTGCAAGAACTGAAGTAGCTCAGCTTTGTGTTTGTGTTGGAATTCAACAGACGCTGGAATGGAATGGCTGTAATACATGTAGAGATGCTGATTTCAGAAAAAAATGCAGTGGTCTCTTATTTTTTTTTGTCTGTAGACGAGCTGAGCCACAAGCTTTCAAGTCTTGTAACACTAATTCCAGGCTCAATTTGCAACCTTTTGTATATAGCTGAGATATATTTTTATTACTTTATTTCTATATTTTACATTTTGACTTCTAAGCTTACATATGTATTTATAATTATGTCTTATTTAACACCAGTCTCGTGCTATTTTTGCTACTCATTTTGAATTTATATAACCATTTATACTTGTGTTCTTTGTTATTATAATATGCTGTGACGTGTGAGCTACTTTGTCCAAATACTTTCCCTTGTGGATCAATGAAGTTTAAGTGCAAGTCAAATTTAGGTCAGTATCACAACGCAATAAAATGGAGGAGGACCAAGGGCTAATGCAATTTAGATAAAGGGCCACATCTGGCTCCTAGGCCATAGTTTGGACACCCCTGCTAAAGAGGGATTGGCAATGTCAAGATTTTATTGACCTCCAATGGAATATCTATTCAACTGATGGATGATAACCGGTCTTCTGCAAGGGCTTAAAAGTTTTGTGTAGAAAAAACATGTTGTAATAAAACAATATTTGAAGAATGGCCGTTTTTGGTTTCTTTTTGTTATCATCTTTTATAATATTCACCATAACAATAATGTAGGCTATAGTGGATTTTAACAAGAAGGGATGGATTCATATTTTAATACAAGTAAAATAAATTTAGGTGTTGAAAATACCTACTATATTAATGAATTCCAAGTCTCCAATGACTCAAATGCAGACTTGGGGAGTAACGGAATATATGGAAGGGCGTTAAGTAAAAGTATACAAAAAAAAGGTAACTGTATTCCCCTACAGTGACAAGGAAAGAAGACGTACTCAGATTACAGGTACATTGAGTGAAAATGGGGATTATTTAGCAGGATTACAATTTGAAAGCATTTTATGTTATTTAATTTTTTCATTTAAAGCTGGAGATGGAGGGAAAACAAAACAAACTGTCGTACACTATGGCAGTAGTATGGAACAAACTTGCGACTGGCATGGCTTCACATTTAACTGGTGGAAATTTCCACATTATTTTATTTTTAAAGAAGACAAGGGGATTTTTTTCTTAATAAACTACTATGTGGTCAAGACTTGTGCACTTTCACTGTAGGACTATAAGCTACTGTTCAAATTAGCTTTCCTCAGTTTCCTTTATAATGCACAGTAATTTTATTGTTTTCTTGTTGTTATAAGATATTTGGCTTTAAAGTAATCAAGTTGCATTACTTTAAAACGCCTTGTTCGCTCTAAGCCCAATAAAGGAATAAGAGTAAAGTCAAGCAAGCAGTAAATTTCTTCTTTTCTGGAATTATTCAATGTTTTAAGCTTAAGCCTTTATTGGTCTCACACACAATGACACACAGTGACACACGGGAGAAATTTGACCCATCCTTTTTTTTCAGGAGCAGTGAGCAGCCATCTTTTTCGGCGCCCGGGGGGCAGTACCGTGAAGGGTCTTGCCCAAGGACCCACACTGGTTAGCTTATTGCCCAGGGGGGATTTGAACCCACAACCCACGGGGGGAAAGCCAGTGACTTACCAGTTGAGCTAACCAGCCGATGTTCCTGTTGTTACCAGCACCTGGAAGCTGTGCATGCAGTGTTGAACTTTTGCATTACAGTACTTTAATATTGTGGTTCTTGGATTACGTTACTGAATACATATTTTAAGGGGCAACTAGTAACTGTACCAGAATACATTTCTAAAGTAACACCCCCCCCCCCCAACGATTAAAGGAGAAATTCAACCCCAACTCTACGGAAGCCGACAGAGGTCATGTTCGTAATGATTATTTTCCACCTTAATAATGAGAAAATTAACTCGAGATCTCAAGAAAACGACACAATTAATTTGTGATCTCGAGAAAACAAAACTGCTGTTTCGAAATATATTTAAAAAAAAAGACCCCGCGCTAAAAGACACAACTCTTTCATCCCTGAAAACAAAAAAATATTCTCTGATCTCGAGAAAACACTGCATCTCTGTCGGTAAAGACAAAGTCGGGCCAGTCTTCTGTAGAGGTGCCGTGGACTAATCTTGAAATTATCACGAATTAAAAGACGTAATGCAATCTCCCCCTGTGTCAACCCCTGATCAAAATATTGCCTTATCCGCTGATCAATTATTATTCCAGACATTCTAATGACCAAAAACTCATCTATTCAGAATGAGAAATAGCCCCGAAGTCAACCTGTCACAACGTGGCGGTAGACGTTTCAGTTGTTTTCTCGAGATCACGGAATAACTGTTTTGTTTTCTCGAGATCTTGAATTAATTATCTTGTTATCTCGGGATAACAAGGAAGAAAAAATATTGCTTATGAATATGACCTCTGTCGACTTCCGTACAACCCTGCTCAAATGGCAGTGTTATGTTTTTGCAAGTTTTCACATAGTGCACCTTACACAGTAATTTCATTAGCTGCCTTGAATAAAGCTATACATATAATGCTCTTTTCTCTCCGCTGCAGAGAGTAACAACACAAAGCATGCAGTTAATGTTCTCACATAATTAAAGCATGACATTTACATATAGTATACGTGTGGCAAGACATTGTTGTATTTCATATGCCATCACATAACAGAGGATGGGCAAAATAACACTTGGTGAACTGATCACTGCTCTCTCCAGATTTTGATTTTGATTTTTCATAATTGTATTAATTAATGCAGGTTACCTGGCTCCTGTCATGTGGAATGTCATATGCCCTTTCTGACATCCTCAATTTATGTTGCCTGGAAGAATCCATGACTCATCGCTGTACCAGCGGCGAGTCTGGTAACGCTTGGTCCAGAATGCGCTGCCGTTGCGCTTAGACAGACAGCTAAGTGAACCAATCAGAGAACAGTTAACGGACAGCGACGTGAACCAAGCCGGTAGGAAGCAATGCAAAAACATCTTTTTTGAAAAGAAAGGCCTCTAGAGTTGTCAGCTGCTGTGGTTTTAAGGAATCAATGTGTTTTAGGTCATTTAAGACCAATTTTACAGCTGAATGGAAGGGACGTTGCGGGCAAAGGCGGGTGCACTGACATCACCATCTTTGAACGAATCAGAATCGCGGAGTCCGTTGTTAACCGAGGGAGCGAGGGTGGAGCGAGGGTGTCCAAATGGTATCGCGCTGTATAGCAAATACAGAGAGATATCATTTGGCTGGCCAGGTAACAATTTATGTGGACTGGAAACTGGCACAGGGACTACACTACTAATATGTTGTTTAGTAGTCTATTGTTTTAGTTTTTGTATTATTTTATGTATACATATGTATGTATGTATGTATACATATGTATTTTATATATATTATTTATTTTGTATAGAATGATATAGAAGACATTTTGTTTTATTCACCATATTGTAGTCTAGTCTCACACATGATTTGTCTACTATTTGTGTACTACAGACAGCCATGGACCATAACTTTTCATTTCTAATAACCACGACTGTAACATGAAGGTTCCAAAAAAAAGTTTAGACAGGACTTTTATTGTGAAACCTGTTCGCACTACCGCTCTTCTCCTCTTTCTTTCTTTCTCTTGACCGTGTTGAGCGCAGCATCTCCGGACTCTGCCTCTCTCTCCTCGGGGCGCACTGCTGCCGTCAACGCTTCGCACCTCGCATCCAGGTGGAACATTTCCCGAGTTCTTCTGCGCCTAAAAAAAGAAAAAAACTTCGAAAGAAAAAAAAAAAAAGAACAACCATGACGGACTCGGGACTTCCTCCGGACCCCACTGCCACAACTACCATCCCCATCCCGGCAGGAGGAGGAGCGGCGCAGACGGCGACGGTGAACGGCCAGTGCGAACCAGCGGCGGATTCACTCACCCAGACGCCCCAGCAACAGCAGCCCGCCCAAGAACACCCTCCTCCGGGCACAGAAACTCAGCAAGAGGGCTTCAACATGGACCAGGAGATGAAAATCACAGACAGTATTGAAGATAGCGGTGAGTGTTGCGTGCGTTTTGTTCAAGAAATGTCCAAAGTTTTGCGCGTAAAATTGTTCCGTCCAGATGGTTACTGGTGAGGTCGCTAGAACGAGAGGATCCCATTGGTTCTCTCAAGGTGCTACAGTCTGGCAGTATAGAGATGGCGCTAAACTTATAAATAAATTATAAGACTGGCTTTTTTTTTTGGAACGGAGGAAATCAGGGCGAGAAAACGGGCACTGGACGTGACAGATAGTTGGCACAATGGACTTGGAAGAAGCTTATGTTTCACACTTTATCCCCCAAAAATGACACCATAAAGAAAGGAATACTGTAGTTATGACAGTTTTTCATTTTGTTATTGCCAGGGATGGGAAGATTACTTTGAAAATGTGTTTAGTTACTGAATAGTGAGTACCCAAATTAAAAAGTATTCGTGGTACATGTATTTATTTGCCCTGTCCTGCCTACAAACATTAAAAAAATGACATGATAAAAAGGTATGATTTTGTTTTCAAATCTGGCAACCCAAAATGATATGTAACCAGACAACTAATTTTGTGAATAGCTGCATTATAACAAGTTTATAATATTATTCATACCAATAACTAATATATATTTTAAACAATATTAAATGTGTAACTTTTCTGGTGGAGATGTTATTGCTTTGTCTGGAATGTTTCACAGTTTGGCATTAAACCTTTCTGTCTTCATGGAGACCAAACCAGACCAAGTTACATGTCAGGTCTGTGGAGAGGTGACCCCGCTCACAGTCAGAATGCCTGTTTTTTTTTTTTTTTTTAAGGTATTTTTGAGCTATAAAGGCACCAGTAAGTGAATAAATGTAATGTTGAAATGTTTATTGTCATACTGTGGGACATTCCAGACAGAGCAATGATGTATAGATAGAAACAAGCAGGCAATGGAACCCCAACCAAAAAGTTACATAGTGCACCTTTAAAGGAAAAGTAACGTTATTTTACAATCTGAGCCTTCTTGCGGTAATAAAACAAGTCGTTTGACTCACCCATATCACGTTCGTGTCATTTGGAGCTGTTTGGTGAAAGTTATGTTGTAGCGTATCCGTTAACATGAGTATTCGGGGCATTACTTTGCAGTCTCCAAATAACACAAACTTTAGCACTTTTCAAATCATAGAAGCCCGATGTCTTAATCTACGATTTCGTTTGAAGCAAAAGTGGCCTGTAATCCGAGATTTAGCCATAGTTTCGAGTAGATGAGGACGCCAGTGCGCATGCGCGGACTGCTCCCGGGACCCAAACAGGAAACGCAAAGCTGAAAACTATGGATAAATCTCGGATTACAGGCCACTTTTGCTTCAAACGAAATCGTAGATTAAGACATCGGGCTTCTATGATTTGAAAAGTGCTAAAGTTTGTGTTATTTGGAGACCGCAAAGTAATGCCCCGAATACTCATGTTAACGGATACGCTACAACATAACTTTCACCAAACAGCTCCAAATGACACCAACGTGATATGGGTGAGTCAAACGACTTGTTTTATTACCGAAAGAAGGCTCAGATTGTAAAATAACGTTACTTTTCCTTTAACTAAGAACCTACATTTGCAAGTTATATTTTTTGTGTGTCAATATAACTTAGGGTGTTAATAAAGGATTTTCTGAAATACAGTGTAGGCTATGTCAAATTGTCTATAACAAAAATGTTAAAACTGATAGTGGTTTCATAAATTCAGAATGCAATTTTATGATTAATCTGCTCATAAAACTGTTTTATGACATTATATTTGGAAAACAGTTCTGTAACAGTCCAGTATTACACAAAATTGACTCTTGTGAGCTTTTAGCCATGTTATAATGTTGTTTCCTCATCAAAAACAAAGCTGGAGTTGTGTTTTTTCATTCACATGTTTGAGTAATCCTTTATTATTCGTCTGTCAACATCTCCAAAGCTCAAAATGTTCTGTTCCACCTTGTGATGTCATGAAGCTGTAGTTAACAGCTACCTTTTTACCTTTTGTTTATTCGAGATTTCCAGTTTCAAGGCTGAAATCATCCAATCTATGAATGTGTGTTGAATGAGTGTTTTCAGTTTGCCCAAATATGGAGGGTTGGTGTGTTAATTAGACATGTGTGAATGAAACAAAACACAACTCCAGGTATGTTTGTGGTGAAAAAACATTATAACATAGATCAGAAAACAGAATATGGGCCCTTTAAAATCCACAGAAGTGTACTTTACAGCTCTGTTATTCTTCTATTGAACTCCACACTGCCTTAAGTAACCCTCATGACCATCACCATGTTCATTTGATTTTAGTTTCATAATGTAACTTTATCTCTGCAGGGAATGTCGTGATGCTTTTCCAGATTTTCTAGATTTCAAAACCCCCAAAAGAAAATATTCCTTAAATCTTGACTATATTACCACATCTGAAATATGATTACAGGACGTTTAATCAAAACTGGGCACCCCTGTAGGCAGACTGTTTTCAATTAGACTAATGTGCCTGAGCTAATAAGCCTGACAGACGAGGTGTAACAATGTTGTACATACACATTTTTGGTGCTGTGATCATGTGACCACTTTGGGAGGCTGTGATTGGACAGATGTGGAGCCTCTGTAAAAGTAAATCAGGGTCAGGGAAGAATTATGGAGGCTACTGTAGTAAATAGGGAAAAAAAGGAATTATAAATGTGAAAATTCAAAATACTACTACTACTACTACTACTACTACTACTATTTCTACTACTACTACTACTACAGTACCATTACTATCATAATTAACAGAATTATCACATCCACTTCCAAGTAAAGAATTATGTAGGCTATTGTAGAAAATAATAATTTAAACTACTACTACTACTATTTCTACTACTATTTCTACTACTACTACTACTACTCCTACTACTACTACTACTACTACTACTACTACTACTACTACTACTACTACTACTACTTCTACTAGTGCAGTACCATTAACCATTACTATCATCATAATTAACAGAATTATCACTTCTAAGTAAAGAATTATGTAGGCTACTGTAGAAAATAGTAATTTAAACTACTACTACTACTACTACTACTACTACTACTACTACTACTACTTTGAATTAGTCTCCGGTTAGAGCATGGTCTGGTCCTGGTTTTCAACTTAGATGTAGACTTGTTTTGGTCCTGTTCTAGTCCTGGCTTAGTCCTGGGTTTAGTCTTGAGTTTAGTCCCAATGTTGATGTGAAATTGCTAATTATTTAATTATGATTATTTCCATATTTTCCTGAATCACAGTTCTTCAGATCAATCTTCACAGCCCTAACGGAAGTCACTAAAAGCCATATATTCACCTCTGTACTAGAAGATATTGTCACTATACCTGTACCATTGCGAGATAGGTTCATTTGTTTAGTATTTATTCATATATTCTTGTTATTCTCAGGTCTGTTGGAGAGCAGCATGCGTCTGAAGCCTCATGAAGCTCAGAGCTACAGGAAGAAGGCTCTGTGGGTCTCCTGGGTCTCCATCCTCATCACTATTATCCTGGCTATCGCCGCTTTCAGTAAGGAACATTTTATATTATATTTGCATTTATTTATTCAAAAATATCAAATACACAACTTTAGAAGGTTCTGTCTGACATTTTCATATTCATATATTCTTGTTCCTGGGGGCCTACTGTATACTATATCAAAATGTTATGAAGGTTGTTTTTTTTTTGAGGATTTTATGAGCAAAACATGCAATTTTGAAGATTGTTATAAGGTTCTATCTGATCTGTTTGAACCAATTAGAAATCAGAAAACACAGAATACATTTAAATGGATCAATCACTTAAAAGATACAAGTTAGCAGGGCCATTGACAGAAATTTGGGGGCCTGAGGCAAGAACCCTTACATGGGCCCCCCTCTAATTTAAATTAATGGGAAGATTATTACAAGTGTTCATTGCTATTTAAAGTTCATTTGAAAGCACCAAATCCAAAACAGTAAACTTGAAGTCAAACCCGGGCACATGTTTTCCCGTATAATTGTGATTTCATGGCCTCTTCCTTGTGATACATGAACATAACTTGGACTCAAATGTGTGTCTCTGCCTCTCTCTTTCTCTTTGGGTGGTATATTTCAATATGACGTTTTGTTTTGCTTTGGTTACCGCGGCGTCCTGTTGCCAACTTCCTGTTCTGATTGAGGAACATATAGCTTCCGTTGTTTTAAAGTGCTAGCTGCATGTGACGGCTACATACCAGCTCTTATCTATGGCCTATATAAAGATTTACTGTCACTAAAGCAGGGCTAGACTCCTTGCAGCTAACAGGGTTTCATAGTTCAACACATTTCACCTCTCTGTAGTGAAAAGGATATTTTCATTGTGTAGTTCAGAACAATGACAGCATATACAGTATATCTGTATCTGTATTCTAGAAGAATATTTGGATTTTGGAGGGTTATCTGAATTTCTGTATATGGTTTATTTTACTATGTACTACTATGTATGTAAACATTTTTTAAAGCTTTAAAAAAGTATTAATAAAATATTGGGAGTTGGAGTTGAGAGATACAGGACTACATTCATACCATACTCCATACAACTGTACAACAACTCACCCTTATGTAACAGATAATATAATACTCCCTAGACAATACTCTCTACAACTGTATATAGCTGGTATTATACATCTTATTTGATATTGTATTTTATATTTGACTACTACTTTTCTATTTAAATCTGATTTGTACATATATATTTATTATCATTACTTTATATATAATTATGTCTCATCTGACACTGGTCTATTGCTCTTTGGTTGCTATTCCATCTATTTCTTCATTTCCATCTACTTTTTCCCTTTTTTTCCTTCCTACATTCATTATATTTGATGAGTGAGCTACTGTATCCAAAACAATTTCCCTTGTGGATCAATAAAGTTTGTCTAAGTCTAAGTTATATAACTTTAACCATAATGAAACCAAAGTTACAATTTTAGAAATACATGCATTAAAGCAAACTTTTCAGAGCTTTCATAGTCATTTCCCTTATCATTTACCCTTTTGATATTGTTTTTGGAGTGATTTGTGCATGTTTGAGTGATCTTTGACAGATGGAAACTAGTTTTTTAGCTATAATCTGGTGCGGAACATCTCTGTTTTTTATAAGCTTAATGTCTCTGAACATTGTCCCTTCAAATAAAGACTAAACGAGAACCTTAATCACTTATTTTTAAGATGCCATTTTGCAGATCAACCCTTGTTTTCACCGCTACCGACATATGCCCACTGCTGTGTACTTGTTTTCCAATATATCAATACTGACAAATTGCTGGATCTGATATCGCCTTCCAAATATTGGTTCAGCTGATATATTGGGTGGACATTTAAACTGATGTAATAAAGCTATTTCTTGGTTCTAGTTGGTCCAGAAAGTCTAATAATATTTGAGAGTTACTTGAGAGACAAACCACAGCTACATAACACATTTGGATCAGTTTTGTTTTACTTTATTTTTGTTTAAAGGAAATAAATGCTGGTTTCAGTCTCTGTACTCATATTAGTTGATCGCGGGTATTGGCAAATAATTAATATTATGGTATTGGAATTGATATCGGAGCTGAAAAAGCTGCATCACTACATTCCTAGTCCTGGTTTTGTCCTTTCTTGGTTGTGGTTCAATCCTGACTTAGTCCTGGTTTAGACAAATAAATAAATAGTGCTCACTGAGACTTGGTTTATTGCTGGATTACTCCCAGTTCAGTCCTAGTTTAGTCCTGGTTTGTCCTTAACAATGTCCGTCAGCAGAGACACAGGTGTATGTAGCTTCCTTCTAAGACCTGGTTTAGCCCTGGATTAGTCATGATTTAGTCCTGGTTTAGTCCTGGTTTACTTCTGGTTTAGTCCTGGTTTATTTTTGGTTTAGTCCTGGTTTAGTCCTGATTTACAGCTCAGGTTAAGTCCTAGTTAAGTCCTTTTTTAGACACAGTTAAATATATAAATATAATAGTCCTTGCTGAGACTTGATTTAATCCTAGTTTAGGCCTGGTTTAGCCCTGTTTTAGTTCTGGTTAAGTCCTGGTTTAGGCCTGGTTTAGCCTTAGTCCTGTTTTAATCCTATTTTAGTCCTGGTTTAGTTCTGGTCTAGCCATGGTTTAGTCCTGGTTTAGTCCTGGTTTGTCCTGTTTTAGCCCTGTTTTAGTCCGTTTTTACCCATATTTTAGCCCTGGTTTAGCCCTGGTTTAGCCTGGGTTTAGTCCTGGTTTAGTCCTGTTTTAGCCCTGTTTTAATAATAATAATAATAATTCATAGCATTTATATAGCACCTTTCATGACACCCAAAGCGCTTTACAGTTCATTGTTCATTCACTCCACACTTGGTGGTGGTAAGCTACTTTTTTGTAGCCACAGCTGCCCTGGGGCAGACTGACGGAAGCGAGGCTGCCAATCTGCGCCATCGGCCCCTCCGACCACCACCAACACTCACACACTTTCATACTAGGCAATGTGGGTGAAGTGTCTTGCCTAAGGACACAACAACAGTTTTTGCGACTGGCGCCCCACTGTGGCACCTGGAATTCCCACTGGTCTCCCATCCAAGTAGTAACCAGGCCGAGCCTTGCTTAGCTTCTGAGATCTGACGAGATCAGGCTTTGACAAGTAGGTATGGCCACATACCACTTAGCCCTGTTTGAGCCCTGTTTGAGCCCTGTTTTAGATCTGTTTTAGCCCTGTTTTAGCCCTTGTTTATTCCTGGTTTAGCCATGGTTTATTCCTGGTTTAGTCCTGGTTTAGTCCTGGTTTAGTCCTGGTTTAGCCCTGTTTTAGCCCTGGTTTGTCCACAATAATGTCTGTTAGCACTGTTGTTTTTGTAGCCCCCTCCTTGTTCTTCTGTGCTCAGATGAAACACAGTGGTCACAGTGGGGCCTGCAGCATTGATGTAACTGCAGCACCTGCTCTGTTCTCTGTCCACTCTCCTGAAAACTCAAGTCAAATATGACCACGTTTGCATAGTTTGAGTGAGAATTTATGAGCGCAGTGACAGATGGGGCTATGCTGCGAGTAGTTTGTGCTTTAGAGACTTCTATTTGAATTTCAGATAAGTTTGCCCAGAAACAATATTATAAGACAGTTAGACTTGGTATGACTCTCTGGCTTCATCATAAAACTGGATGGTTACTGCCACTGGAGACTGGGAACAGCTAACAAGAGCACTACTAAACCAGAACTAAACCTGGTCTAAATCAGGTCTAAACCAGGACTAAACTAGGACTAATCCAGAGCTATAACAGGAATAAAAACCAGGTCTAAATCAGGACTAAACCAGGTTTAAACCAGGACTAAGCCAGGTCTAAACTACGCTTAAATCAGGACAAAAATCAGGATTTTACCGGGTCCAAATCAAGACTAAAAAGAGATCAATCCAAGTCTAAAACTAGGATTAAATCAAGACTAATCCAGGACTAAAACAGGTTTAAACAGCTCTGAGAGCTAACCAGACTAAACAAATGAATGGACCAGGATTAAAGATCTAAACAAGATCTAAAAAAGGACTAAAACCAGGACTAAACCAGTTGTAAACTAGGTTTGAATCAGGAGTACAGCTGGTCTGACTAAACTAGAAGTAGCAGTAGAAATTATAGTATTAATATTAAAGCCGCAAGCGGCGTTGGTCGGGACCTCGCACCTGCGTTTGTTCGTCTTACTGAGACGCACACCCATACCGAATTTCGTGTGCCTGGCAAAAATGGTAAGCCATCTCGGACAATTTTTCCTGTTAGGGGCTCAGCTAGCGGTAGATTTCTGACAGTTCACTGGCCTGACATATGGGGGCGCTATGTCAGACTGCCAGTTATTTGGCATGAAAATCTTGGTAGTCCTCATCTACATTACCCTGTGAAGTTTTAGTCTGAGGAAGAACTCCAAATTCAATAAAAACCTCCTATTCATAACTCATAACTCCCATTCAATAAATACCTAAGTTTATCGATCCGCCGTATCGTCATATTACCGCCTATTTGAAAATCCTTCGCAATTTAACATCTACAACGTCTTAAGATTATGTTCACCAAAATTTAAGCCCATCTGAGGTACGTTGTAGGAGAAGTGTCTGCTAAATGAAGTGGTGACACACCTCCTATTGAATTTGGCACTTTCAAATGGTAGCAAAATTCATCAGGCCGCCATTTTGTCATCTTACAAGATATCAAAAATCCCTTCGCAATTTAACATCTCCAATGTCTTGAGCTTATGTACACCAAAATTTACGCCTATCTGATGTACGGTGTAGGAGGAGTGTTTTAAAATCTATTCTATGTCATATCACAGAAAATCGCAATACAAGTCTTCTTATCTCACTTCCTGTTGGGCGTGGCCATGACATTGTAATTACAATTTTGTTCATCTTAGTGAGATACACACCCATACCAACTTTCGTGTGTCTGGCTGAAATCGTATGCCACCCACGATCCTCTTTGTGTTAAAATGCTCATTTGCTGTACATTTTCTGACAGTTCACTGGCCTGTCATATGGGGGCGCTATGTCAGACTGCCAGTTATTTGGCATGAAAATCTTGGTAGTCCTCATCTACATTACCCTGTGAAGTTTTAGTCTGAGGAAGAACTCCAAATTCAATAAATATCTCCCATTCATAATTCATAACTCGCATTCAATAAATACCTAACTTTATTGATCCGCTGTATCGTCATATTACCGCCTATTTGAAAATCCTTCGCAATTTAACATCTCCAATGTCTTAAGATTATGTTCACCAAAATTTAAGCCCATCTGAGGTACGGTGTAGGAG
Source organism: Paratrypauchen microcephalus (assembly GCA_036785185.1). Taxonomy (NCBI): domain Eukaryota; kingdom Metazoa; phylum Chordata; class Actinopteri; order Gobiiformes; family Gobiidae; genus Paratrypauchen; species Paratrypauchen microcephalus. The sequence goes on along the minus strand of JAVJIX010000043.1, from coordinate 6,294,627 downwards.
AAGTGTTTCAAAATCCATTGTATGTCCAATATCCACAAAATCACACAAAAGGCCAATTATCTCACTTCCTGTTGGGCGTGGACATGACATTGCAGTGAGGCGTTTGTTCATCTTATTGAGATACACGTCCCTACCGAATTTCGTGCGCCTATCTTAAACGAAACTCCAAATTCAATAAATACCTCCCATCCATAACTCATAACTCCATTCAATAAATACCTAACTTTATCGATCCGCCGTATCGTCATATTACCGTCTATTTGAAAATCCTTCGCAATTTAACATCTACCACATCTTAAGATTATGTTCACCAAAATTTAAGCCCATCTGAGGTACGGTGTAGGAGAAGTGTTTCAAATTCCATTGTATGTCAAATTTCACAAAAGGCCAATTATCTCACTTCCTGTTGGGCGTGGACATGACATTGCAGTGAGGCGTTTGTTCGTCTTATTGAGATACACGTCCCTATCGAATTTCGTGCGCCTATCTTAAACGGTATGCCAGCCCCGAAAGACAACGCGCTAGGGGGCGCTATCGAGCTCCTGGGGGTCACCGGGGGACGGGTCTTTTTGGAGGCGTAGCTGCCGCCCTACGTGATGCCCCTGCAAAGTCACGTTCGTTTTGAAGCATGGGAACATGCTCCAAATTGCCCAAAAGCGTGTGAACAAGAACAAGAATAATAATAAATATAGCCGCAAGCGGCGATGATCGGCCCTCGCTTGCACTCGCAGTCCCCTGCTAACGCGCCACTTTCCTATTCCCATGAACCATCTATGTACCAAATTAGGTGTGGCTACACCAAAGTTTTTGCCGGGCATCCTAATGGCAGGGACAGATGTTTGACCTGTTACCATGGCAACATGATGTGAGATGGAGTGGGGGTGTTAATGTGTTTTTTGATCAAGACCATGTCACGAATGTGTGTACCAAATTTGGTATGTTTACGACAAAGTAAAATTTTGCACTTCCATGCAATCTCCCTAGGTGGCGCTATAGCACCTATTTCAGATTTTCTTATATCAATCTGTTCAGGTCCGGGGTGTCCACCAATGATTAAAGTTTGAGTGATATCGGCCAAAGTATGCGCGAATTATCACTCATCGAAGTTTGACAGGAAATGGCGCCTTCGCCACCAGGTCACATGGTCTATCCAAAATGGCTGGTTGGTTGCCTAGCAACGGTATAATATACTTTTTGTTTATCTTCCCATGATGCATCTGTGTACCAAATTTTGTTTGACTACACCAAGTTTTTCCAGAGAATCCTAATGACAAGGACAGATGTTTGGCGTGTTGCCATGGCAACACGATGGGAGATGCCCGGGGTCATCATTGAGATTTTTGATCGAGACCCTGTCACGAATGTGTGTACCAAATTTGGTATGTCTACGACAAAGTAAAATTTTGTGCTTCCATGCAATCTCCCTAGGGGGCGCTATAGTGTCCATTTCAGATTTTCTTATAGAAATCTGTTCAGGGCCGGGGTGTCCACCAACGATTGAAGTTTGAGTGAATTCGGCCAAAGTATGTGCGAATTATCACTCGTCGAATTTGATGGCGAGCCACAAAAACGAACCTGAAATTTGTGGCGTTGTCATGGAAACACCGTTCACTCTTTTAGAACGCTTTTAACAACTTTTAATGTCCCACTTGTCTAGATGATACAGCACGATTCTGGTGAGTCTGGGTCAAAAACCCTAGGAGGAGTTCGTTAAAATACGAGGACAGGAAAATGCACCCTCGGTGCCAGGTCACGTGCTCGGTCCAAAATGGCCGACTTCCTGTTGGTCGCTTAGCAACCGCATAATATACTTTTTTGTTCCTTATCCCATGATGCATCTGTGTACCAAATTTGGTATGGCTACGACAAAGTTTATGCCGGGCGCCCCATTGGCGACGACAGATGTTTGGCCTGTTGCCATGGCAACACGATGGGACATGGCGTGTTGACGTCATTAAGTTTTTTGATCGATACCCCGTCACGAATATGTGTACCAAATTTGGTATGTCTACGACAAAGTAAAATTTTGCGCTTCCATGCAATCTCCCTAGGTGGCGCTATAGCACCTATTTCAGATTTTCTTATATCAATCTGTTCAGGGCCAGGGTGTCAACGAACGATTAAAGTTTGAGTGATATCGGCCAAAGTATGCGCGAATTATCGCTCGTTGAAATTTGATGGCGAGCCGCAAAAACGAACCCGAAATTTGTGGCGTTGTCACGGAAACACCGTTCACTCTTTTAGAACGCTTTTAACAACTTTTAATCTCCCACTTGTCTAGATGATACAGCACGATTCTGGTGAGTCTGGGTCAAAAACCCTAGGAGGAGTTCGTTAAAATACGAAGACAGGAAAATGCACCCTCGGTGCCGGGTCGCGTGCTCGGCCCAATATAGCTGACTTCCTGTTGGTCGCCTAGCAACGCCATAATATATTTTTTGGTTCGTAACGACATGACCTATCCACCACCCGAATTTCGTTTTTCTACGACAAAGTTCATTTATCGGGTATAGCCATAGGCGCAATGTATTTTGATTTTTGAGGTGGCGCTGTGGAGCCATTTTTAAAGATTTTTTAATACAGATTATTTGTAAATTCCTTTTTTGGCGTTCTTGAATTTTGCGCAAAATTTCGTGAGTTTTCGTCCGTGGGAAGTACCCGAAACCTGAAAAAGTGGTCGGGAAAATAATAATAATAAGAATAAGAAAAACCAGAACAGTAACAATATAGTGCCACGAATGGTAACACTAAATATATCAATGGAAAGGGCGCGCGTCCAGTAACCCACCCGTGGGGTCCATTGACACCTACCAGCGCGTTGCACACGTTCCACGCTGGTTCTGCAGTGCTTCGCACCGCAGAACAGTTACAATAGGCCCTATGCGCTCTTCAGCGCTCGGGCCTAATAATAATAGAGAAACAGAGCAACTTCAATAGGGACCTTCGTGCCCCTTCGGGCTCGGTCCCTAATAATAGAGAAACAGAGCGAGAACAATAGGGACCTTCGTGCCCCTTCGGGCTCGGTCCCTAATAATAATAATAGAGAAACAGAGCGAGAACAATAGGGACCTTCGTGCCCCTTCGGGCTCGGTCCCTAATTAAAGCCGCAAGCGGCGTTGGTCGGGACCTCGCACCTGCGTTTGTTCGTCTTACTGAGACGCACACCCATACCGAATTTCGTGTGCCTGGAAAAAATGGTAAGCCATATCGGATAATTTTTCCTGTTAGGGGCTCAGCTAGCGGTAGATTTGACAGTTCACTGACCTGTCATATGGGGGCGCTATGTCAGACTGCCAGTTATTTGGCATGAAAATCTTGGTAGTCCTCATCTACATTACCCTGTGAAGTTTTACTCTGAGGAAGAACTCCAAATTCAATAAAAACCTCCTATTCATAACTCATATCTCCCATTCAATAAATACCTAAGTTTATCGATCCGCCGTATCGTCATATTACCGTCTATTTGAAAATCCTTCGCAATTTAACATCTCCAACGTCTTAAGATTATGTTCACCAAAATTTAAGCCCATCTGAGGTACGGTGTAGGAGAAGTGTCTGCTAAATTAAGTGGTGACACACCTCCTATTGCATTTGGCACTTTCAAATGGTAGCAAAATTCATCAGGCCGCCATTTTGTCATCTTACAAGATATCAAAAATCCCTTCGCAATTTAACATCTCCAATGTCTTGAGCTTATGTACACCAAAATGTACACCCATCTGATGTACGGTGTAGGAGGAGTGTTTTAAAATCTATTCTATGTCATATCACAGAAAATCGCAATACAAGTCTTCTTATCTCACTTCCTGTTGGGCGTGGCCATGACATTGTAATTACAATTTTGTTCATCTTAGTGAGATACACACCCATACCAACTTTCGTGTGTCTGGCTGAAATCGTATGCCATCCACGATCCTCTTTGTTTTAAAACGCTCATTTGCTGTACATTTTCTGACAGTTCACTGGCCTGTCATATGGGGGCGCTATGTCAGACTGCCAGTTATTTGGCATGAAAATCTTGGTAGTCCTCATCTACATTACCCTGTGAAGTTTTAGTCTGAGGAAGAACTCCAAATTCAATAAATATCTCCCATTCATAATTCATAACTCGCATTCAATAAATACCTAACTTTATTGATCCACTGTATCGTCATATTACCGCCTATTTGAAAATCCTTCGCAATTTAACATCTCCAATGTCTTAAGATTATGTTCACCAAAATTTAAGCCCATCTGAGGTACGGTGTATGAGAAGTGTTTCAAATTCCATTGTATGTCCAATATCCACAAAATCACACAAAAGGCCAATTATCTCACTTCCTGTTGGGCGTGGCCATGACATTGCAGTGAGGCGTTTGTTCGTCTTATTGAGATACACGTCCCTACCGAATTTCGTGCGCCTATCTTAAACGAAACTCCAAATTCAATAAATAACTCCCATCCATAACTCATAACTCCATTCAATAAATACCTAACTTTATCGATCCGCCGTATCGTCAAATTACCGCCTATTCAAAAATCCTTCGCAATTTAACATCTACCACATCTTAAGATTATGTTCACCAAAATTTAAGCCCATCTGAGGTACGGTGTAGGAGAAGTGTTTCAAATTCCATTGTATGTCCAATATCCACAAAATCACACAAAAGGCCAATTATCTCACTTCCTGTTGGGCGTGGCCATGACATTGCAGTGAGGCGTTTCTTCGTCTTATTGAGATACACGTCCCTACCAAATTTCGTGCGCCTATCTTAAACGGTATGCCAGCCCCGAAAGACAACGCGCAAGCCCCGAAAGACAACGCGCTAGGGGGCGCTATCGAGCTCCTGGGGGTCACCGGGCGACGGGTCTTTTTGGAGGCGTAGCTGCCGCCCTACGTGATGCCCGTGCAAAGTTTCGTTCGTTTTGAAGCATGGGAACATGTTCAAAATTGCCCAAAAGCGTGTTAAAAAAAGTGTCCCAAGAATAATAATAATAGAGAAACAGAGCGAGAACAATAGGAATATTAAAGCCGCAAGCGGCGTTGGTCGGGACCTCGCACCTGCGTTTGTTCGTCTTACTGAGACGCACACCCATACTGAATTTCGTGTGCCTGGCAAAAATGGTAAGCCATATCGGACAATTTTTCCTGTTAGGGGCTCAGCTAGCGGTAGATTTCTGACAGTTCACTGGCCTGTCATATGGGGGCGCTATGTCAGACTGCCAGTTATTTGGCATGAAAATCTTGGTAGTCCTCATCTACATTACCCTGTGAAGTTTTAGTCTGAGGAAGAACTCCAAATTCAATAAAAACCTCCCATTCATAACTCATAACAATAAATACCTAAGTTTATCGATCCGCCGTATCGTCATTTTACTGACTATTTGAAAATCCATCGCAATTTAACATCTCCAACATCTTAAGATTATGTTCACCAAAATTTAAGCCCATCTGAGGTACGGTGTAGGAGAATTGTCTGTTAAATGAAGTGGTGACACACCTCCTATTGAATTTGGCACTTTCAAATGGTAGCAAAATTCATCAGGCCGCCATTTTGTCATCTTACAAGATATCAAAAATCCCTTCGCAATTTAACATCTCCAATGTCTTGAGCTTATGTACACCAAAATTTACGCCCATCTGATGTACGGTGTAGGAGGAGTGTTTTAAAATCTATTCTATGTCATATCACAGAAAATCGCAATACAAGTCTTCTTATCTCACTTCCTGTTGGGCGTGGCCATGACATTGTAATTACAATTTTGTTCATCTTAGTGAGATACACACCCATACCAACTTTCGTGTGTCTGGCTGAAATCGTATGCCACCCACGATCCTCTTTGTGTTAAAACGCTCATTTGCTGTACATTTTCTGACAGTTCACTGGCCTGTCATATGGGGGCGCTATGTCAGACTGCCAGTTATTTGGCATGAAAATCTTGGTAGTCCTCATCTACATTACCCTGTGAAGTTTTAGTCTGAGGAAGAACTCCAAATTCAATAAAAACCTCCTATTCATAATTCATAACTCCCATTCAATAAATACCTAAGTTTATCGATCCGCCGTATCGTCATATTACCGCCTATTTGAAAATCCTTCGCAATTTATCATCTCCAATGTCTTAAGATTATGTTCACCAAAATTTAAGCCCATCTGAGGTTCGGTGTAGGAGAAGTGTTTCAAATTCCATTGTCTGTCCAATATTACAAAATCACACAAAATGCCAATTATCTCACTTCCTGTTGGGCGTGGCCATGACATTGCAGTGAGGCGTTTGTTCGTCTTATTGAGATACACGTCCCTACCGAATTTCGTGTGCCTATCTTAAACGGAACTCCAAATTCAATAAATAACTCCCATCCATAACTCATAACTCATACCTAACTTTATCGATCCGCTGTATCGTCATATTACCGCCTATTTGAAAATCCTTCGCAATTTAACATCTCCCCCATCTTAAGATTATGTTCACCAAAATTTAAGCCCATCTGAGGTACGGTGTAGGAGAAGTGTTTCAAATTCCATTGTATGTCAAATTTCACAAAAGGCCAATTATCTCACTTCCTGTTGGGCGTGGCCATGACATTGCAGTGAGGCGTTTGTTCGTCTTATTGAGATATACGTCCCTACCAAATTTCGTGCGCCTATCTTAAACGGTATGCCAGCCCCGAAAGACAACGCGCCAGGCCCAAAAAACAACGCACTAGGGGGCGCTATCGAGCTCCTGGGGGTCACCGGGGGACGGGTCTTTTTGGAGGCGTAGCTGCCGCCTTACGTGATGCCCGTGCAAAGTTTCGTTCGTTTTGAAGCATGGGAACATGCTCAAAATTGCCCAAAAGCGTGTTAAAAAAAAGTGTCCCAAGAATAATAATAATAATAATAATAATAGAGAAACAGAGCGAGAACAATAGGGACCTTCGTCCCCCTTCGGGGCTCGGTCCCTAATAATAATAATAATAATAGAGAAACAGAGCGAGAACAATAGGGACCTTCGTCCCCCTTCGGGGCTCGGTCCCTAATTAAAGCCGCAAGCGGCGTTGGTCGGGACCTCGCACCTGCGTTTGTTCGTCTTACTGAGACGCACACCCATACCGAATTTCGTGTGCCTGGCAAAAATGGTAAGCCATATCGGACAATTTTTCCTGTTAGGGGCTCAGCTAGCGGTAGATTTCTGACAGTTCACTGGCCTGTCATATGGGGGCGCTATGTCAGACTGCCAGTTATTTGGCATGAAAATCTTGGTAGTCCTCATCTACATTACCCTGTGAAGTTTTAGTCTGAGGAAGAACTCCAAATTCAATAAAAACCTCCCATTCATAACTCCCATTCAATAAATACCTAAGTTTATCGATCCGCCGTATCGTCATATTACCGCCTATTTGAAAATCCTTCGCAATTTAACATCTCCAACGTCTTAAGATTATGTTCACCAAAATTTAAGCCCATCTGAGGTACGGTGTAGGAGAAGTGTCTGCTAAATGAAGTGGTGACACACCTCCTATTGCATTTGGCACTTTCAAATGGTAGCAAAATTCATCAGGCCGCCATTTTGTCATCTTACAAGATATCAAAAATCCCTTCGCAATTTAACATCTCCAATGTCTTGAGCTCATGTACACCAAAATTTACGCCCATCTGATGTACGGTGTAGGAGGAGTGTTTTAAAATCTATTCTATGTCATATCACAGAAAATCGCAATACAAGTCTTCTTATCTCACTTCCTGTTGGGCGTGGCCATGACATTGTAATTACAATTTTGTTCATCTTAGTGAGATACACACCCATACCAACTTTCGTGTGTCTGGCTGAAATCGTATGCCACCCACGATCCTCTTTGTGTTAAAACGCTCATTTGCTGTACATTTTCTGACAGTTCACTGGCCTGTCATATGGGGGCGCTATGTCAGACTGCCAGTTATTTGGCATGAAAATCTTGGTAGTCCTCATCTACATTACCCTGTGAAGTTTTAGTCTGAGGAAGAACTCCAAATTCAATAAATATCTCCCATCCATAACTCATAACTCCCATTCAATAAATACCTAACTTTATCGATCCGCCGTATCGTCATATTACCGCCTATTTGAAAATCCTTCGCAATTTAACATCTCCAATGTCTTAAGATTATGTTCACCAAAATTTAAGCCCATCTGAGGTACGGTGTAGGAGAAGTGTTTCAAATTCCATTGTATGTCCAATATCCACAAAATCACACAAAAGGCCAATTATCTCACTTCCTGTTGGGCGTGGCCATGACATTGCAGTGAGGCGTTTGTTCGTCTTATTGAGATACACGTCCCTACCGAATTTCGTGCGCCTATCTTAAACGAAACTCCAAATTCAATAAATAACTCCCATCCATAACTCATAACTCATACCTAAATTTATCGATCCGCCGTATCGTCATATTACCGCCTATTTGAAAATCCTTCGCAATTTAACATCTACCACATCTTAAGATTATGTTCACCAAAATTTAAGCCCATCTGAGGTACATTGTAGGAGAAGTGTTTCAAATTCCATTGTATGTCAAATATTACAAAAATCACACAAAAGGCCAATTATCTCACTTCCTGTTGGGTGTGGCCATGACATTGCAGTGAGGCGTTTGTTCGTCTTATTGAGATACACGTCCCTACCAAATTTCGTGCGCCTATCTTAAACGGTATGCCAGCCCCGAAAGACAACGCGCCAGCCCCGAAAAACAACGCGCTAGGGGGCGCTATCAAGCTCCTGGGGGTCACCGGGGGACGGGTCTTTTTGGAGGCGTAGCTGCCGCCCTATGTGATGCCCGTGCAAAGTTTCGTTCGTTTTGAAGCATGGGAACATGTTCAAAATTGCCCAAAAGCGTGTTAAAAAAAAGTGTCCCAAGAATAATAATAATAATAATAATAGAGAAACAGAGCGAGAACAATAGGGACCTTCGTCCCCCTTCGGGGCTCGGTCCCTAATTAAAGCCGCAAGCGGCGTTGGTCGGGACCTCGCACCTGCGTTTGTTCGTCTTACTGAGACGCACACCCATACCGAATTTCGTGTGCCTGGCAAAAATGGTAAGCCATATCGGACAATTTTTCCTGTTAGGGGCTCAGCTAGCGGTAGATTTCTGACAGTTCACTGGCCTGTCATATGGGGGCGCTATGTCAGACTGCCAGTTATTTGGCATGAAAATCTTGGTAGTCCTCATCTACATTACCCTGTGAAGTTTTAGTCTGAGGAAGAACTCCAAATTCAATAAAAACCTCCCATTCATAACTCCCATTCAATAAATACCTAAGTTTATCGATCCGCCGTATCGTCATATTACCGCCTATTTGAAAATCCTTCGCAATTTAACATCTCCAACGTCTTAAGATTATGTTCACCAAAATTTAAGCCCATCTGAGGTACGGTGTAGGAGAAGTGTCTGCTAAATGAAGTGGTGACACACCTCCTATTGCATTTGGCACTTTCAAATGGTAGCAAAATTCATCAGGCCGCCATTTTGTCATCTTACAAGATATCAAAAATCCCTTCGCAATTTAACATCTCCAATGTCTTGAGCTCATGTACACCAAAATTTACGCCCATCTGATGTACGGTGTAGGAGGAGTGTTTTAAAATCCATTTTATGTCATATCACACAAAATCGCAATACAAGTCTTCTTATCTCACTTCCTGTTGGGCGTGGCCATGACATTGTAATTACAATTTTGTTCATCTTAGTGAGATACACACCCATACCAACTTTCGTGTGTCTGGCTGAAATCGTATGCCACCCACGATCCTCTTTGTGTTAAAGTGCTCATTTGCTGTACATTTTCTGACAGTTCACTGGCCTGTCATATGGGGGCGCTATGTCAGACTGCCAGTTATTTGGCATGAAAATCTTGGTAGTCCTCATCTACATTACCCTGTGAAGTTTTAGTCTGAGGAAGAACTCCAAATTCAATAAATATCTCCCATTCATAACTCCCATTCAATAAATACCTAAGTTTATCGATCCGCCGTATCGTCATATTACCGCCTATTTGAAAATCCTTCGCAATTTAACATCTCCAACGTCTTAAGATTATGTTCACCAAAATTTAAGCCCATCTGAGGTACGTTGTAGGAGAAGTGTTTCAAAATGAAGTGGTGACACACCTCCTATTGAATTTGGCACTTTCAAATGGTAGCAAAATTCATCAGGCCGCCATTTTGTCATCTTACAAGATATCAAAAATCCCTTCGCAATTTAACATCTCCATTGTCTTGAGCTCATGTACACGAAAATTTACGCCCATCTGATGTACGGTGTAGGAGGAGTGTTTTAAAATCCATTTTATGTCTTATCACACAAAATCGCAATACAAGTCTTTTTATCTCACTTCCTGTTGGGCGTGGCCATGACATTGTAATTACAATTTTGTTCATCTTAGTGAGATACACACCCATACCAACTTTCGTGTGTCTGGCTGAAATCGTATGCCACCCACGATCCTCTTTGTGTTAAAACGCTCATTTGCTGTACATTTTCTGACAGTTCACTGGCCTGTCATATGGGGGCGCTATGTCAGACTGCCAGTTATTTGGCATGAAAATCTTGGTAGTCCTCATCTACATTACCCTGTGAAGTTTTAGTCTGAGGAAGAACTCCAAATTCAATAAAAACCTCCTATTCATAATTCATAACTCCCATTCAATAAATACCTAAGTTTATCGATCCGCCGTATCGTCATATTACCGCCTATTTGAAAATCCTTCGCAATTTATCATCTCCAATGTCTTAAGATTATGTTCACCAAAATTTAAGCCCATCTGAGGTTCGGTGTAGGAGAAGTGTTTCAAATTCCATTGTCTGTCCAATATTACAAAATCACACAAAATGCCAATTATCTCACTTCCTGTTGGGCGTGGCCATGACATTGCAGTGAGGCGTTTGTTCGTCTTATTGAGATACACGTCCCTACCGAATTTCGTGCGCCTATCTTAAACGGAACTCCAAATTCAATAAATAACTCCCATCCATAACTCATAACTCATACCTAAATTTATTGATCCGCTGTATCGTCATATTACCGCCTATTTGAAAATCCTTCGCAATTTAACATCTCCAACATCTTAAGATTATGTTCACCAAAATTTAAGCCCATCTGAGGTACGGTGTAGGAGAAGTGTTTCAAATTCCATTGTATGTCAAATTTCATAAAAGGCCAATTATCTCACTTCCTGTTGGGCGTGGACATGACATTGCAGTGAGGCGTTTGTTTGTCTTATTGAGATACACGTCCCTACCGAATTTCGTGCGCCTATCTTAAACGGTATGCCAGCCCCGAAAGACAACGCGCTAGGGGGCGCTATCGAGCTCCTGGGGGTCACCAGGGGACGGGTCTTTTTGGAGGCGTAGCTGCCGCCCTACGTGATGCCCCTGCAAAGTCACGTTCGTTTTGAAGCATGGGAACATGCTCAAAATTGCCCAAAAGCGCGTGAACAAGAACAAGAATAATAATAATAGAGAAACAGAGCGAGAACAATAGGGACCTAATAATAGAGAAACAGAGCGAGAACAATAGGGACCTTCGTCCCCCTTCGGGCTCGGTCCCTAATTAAAGCCGCAAGCGGCGTTGGTCGGGACCTCGCACCTGCGTTTGTTCGTCTTACTGAGACGCACACCCATACCGAATTTCGTGTGCCTGGCAAAAATGGTAAGCCATATCGGACAATTTTTCCTGTTAGGGGCTCAGCTAGCGGTAGATTTCTGACAGTTCACTGGCCTGTCATATGGGGGCGCTATGTCAGACTGCCAGTTATTTGGCATGAAAATCTTGGTAGTCCTCATCTACATTACCCTGTGAAGTTTTAGTCTGAGGAAGAACTCCAAATTCAATAAAAACCTCCCATTCATAACTCCCATTCAATAAATACCTAAGTTTATCGATCCGCCGTATCGTCATATTACCGCCTATTTGAAAATCCTTCGCAATTTAACATCTCCAACGTCTTAAGATTATGTTCACCAAAATTTAAGCCCATCTGAGGTACGGTGTAGGAGAAGTGTCTGCTAAATGAAGTGGTGACACACCTCCTATTGCATTTGGCACTTTCAAATGGTAGCAAAATTCATCAGGCTGCCATTTTGTCATCTTACAAGATATCAAAAATCCCTTCGCAATTTAACATCTCCAATGTCTTGAGCTCATGTACACCAAAATTTACGCCCATCTGATGTACGGTGTAGGAGGAGTGTTTTAAAATCTATTCTATGTCATATCACACAAAATCGCAATACAAGTCTTCTTATCTCACTTCCTGTTGGGCGTGGCCATGACATTGTAATTACAATTTTGTTCATCTTAGTGAGATACACACCCATACCAACTTTCGTGTGTCTGGCTGAAATCGTATGCCACCCACGATCCTCTTTGTGTTAAAATGCTCATTTGCTGTACATTTTCTGACAGTTCACTGGCCTGTCATATGGGGGCGCTATGTCAGACTGCCAGTTATTTGGCATGAAAATCTTGGTAGTCCTCATGTACATTACCCTGTGAAGTTTTAGTCTGAGGAAGAACTCCAAATTTAATAAAAATCTCCCATTCATAACTCATAATTCACATTCAATAAATACCTAAGTTTATCGATCCGCCGTATTGTCATATTAGCGCCTATTTGAAAATCCTTCGCAATTTAACATCTCCAACGTCTTAAGATTATGTTCACCAAAATTTAAGCCCATCTGAGGTACGGTGTAGGAGAAGTGTTTCAAATTCCATTGTATGTCCAATATCCACAAAATCACACAAAAGGCCAATTATCTCACTTCCTGTTGGGCGTGGCCATGACATTGCAGTGAGGCGTTTGTTCGTCTTATTGAGATACACGTCCCTACCAAATTTCGTGCGCCTATCTTAAACGGTATGCCAGCCCCGAAAGACAACGCGCCAGCCCCAAAAAACAACGCACTAGGGGGCGCTATCAAGCTCCTGGGGGTCACCGGGGGACGGGTCTTTTTGGAGGCGTAGCTGCCGCCCTACGTGATGCCCGTGCAAAATTTCGTTCGTTTTGAAGCATGGGAACATGCTCAAAATTGCCCAAAAGCGTGTTAAAAAATGTGTCCCAAGAATAATAATAATAATAAATATAGCCGCAAGCGGCGATGATCGGCCCTCGCTTGCACTCGCAGCCCCCTGCTAACGCGCCATTTTCCTATTCCCATGAACCATCTATGTACCAAATTAGGTGTGGCTACACCAAAGTTTTTGCCGGGCATCCTAATAGCAGGGACAGATGTTTGACCTGTTACCATGGCAACATGATGTGAGATGGAGTGGGGGTGTCACTGTGTTTTTTAATCGAGACCATGTCACGAATGTGTGGTCCAAATTTGGTGTGTCTACGGCAAAGTAAATTTTTTCTGTTCCATGCAATCTCCCTAGGGGGCGCAATTACGGCCAATTGAGATTTTTTTATATCAATCTGTGTAGGGCTGGGGTGTTCACCAACGATTAATGTTTGAGTCAAATCGGCCAAAGTATGTGCGAATTATCACTCGTCGAAGTTTGACAGGAAATGGCGCCTTCGCCACCAGGTCACATGGTCTATCCAAAATGGCTGGTTGGTTGCCTAGCAATGGTATAGTATACTTTTTGTTTATCTTCCCATGATGCATCTGTGTACCAAATTTTGTTTGACTACACCAAAGTTTTTCCAGAGAATCCTAATGACAAGGACAGATGTTTGGCCTGTTGCCATGGCAACACGATGGGAGATGCCCGGGGTCATCATTGAGATTTTTGATTGAGACCCTGTCACGAATGTGTGTACCAAATTTGGTATGTCTACAACAAAATAAAATTTTGCACTTCCCTAGGGGGCGCTATAGCGTCCATTTCAGATTTTCTTATATCAATCTATTCAGGGCCGGGGTGTCCACAAACGATTGAAGTTTGAGTGAAATCGGCCAAAGTACGTGCGAATTATCACTCGTCGAATTTGATGGCGAGCCACAAAAACGAACCTGAAATTTGTGGCGTTGTCACGGAAACACCGTTCACTCTTTTAGAACGCTTTTAACAACTTTTAATGTCCCACTTGTCTAGATGATACAGCACGATTCTGGTGAGTCTGGGTCAAAAACCCTAGGAGGAGTTCGTTAAAATACGAGGACAGGAAAATGCGCCCTCGGTGCCAGGTCACGTGCTCGATCCAAAATGGCCGACTTCCTGTTGGTCGCTTAGCAACCGCATAATATACTTTTTTGTTCCTTATCTCATGATGCATCTGTGTACCAAATTTGGTTTGGCTACGACAAAGTTTATGCTGGGCGTCCCATTGGCGACGACAGATGTTTGACCTGTTGCCATGGCAACACGATAAGACATGGCGTGTTGACGTCATTAAGTTTTTTGATCGATACCCCGTCACGAATATGTGTACCAAATTTGGTATGTCTACGACAAAGTAAAATTTTGCGCTTCCATGCAATCTCCCTAGGTGGCGCTATAGCACCTATTTCAGATTTTCTTATATCAATCTGTTCAGGGCCAGGGTGTCAATGAACGATTAAAGTTTGAGTGATATCGGCCAAAGTATGCGCGAATTATCGCTCATTGAAATTTGATGGCGAGCCGCAAAAACGAACCCGAAATTTGTGGCGTTGTCACGGAAACACCGTTCACTCTTTTAGAACGCTTTTAACAACTTTTAATGTCCCACTTGTCTAGATGATACAGCACGATTCTGGTGAGTCTGGGTCAAAAACCCAAGGAGGAGTTCGTTAAAATACGAAGACAGGAAAATGCACCCTCGGTGCCGGGTCGCGTGCTCGGCCCAATATAGCTGACTTCCTGTTGGTCGCCTAGCAACGCCATAATATATTTTTTGGTTCGTAACGAAATGACCTATCCACCACCCGAATTTCGTTTATCTACGACAAAGTTAATTTATCGGGTATAGCCATAGGCGCAATGTATTTTGATTTTTGAGGTGGCGCTGTGGAGCCATTTTTTAAGATTTTTTAATACAGATTATTTGTAAATTCCTTTTTTGGCGTTCTTGAATTTTGCGCAAAATTTCGTGAGTTTTCGTCCGTGGGAAGTACCCGAAACCTGAAAAAGTGGTCGGGAAAATAATAATAATAATAAGAAAAACCAGAACAGTAACAATATAGTGCCACGAGTGGTGGCACTATATATATCAATGGAAAGGGCGCGCGTCCAGTAACCCACCCGTGGGGTCCATTGACACCTACCAGCGCGTTGCACACGTTCCACGCTGGTTCTGCAGTGCTTCGCACCGCAGAACAGTTACAAAAGGCCCTATGCGCTCTTCAGCGCTCGGGCCTAATAATAATAATAATAATAATAGGGAAACAAAGCAACAACAATAGGGACCTTCGTCCCCCTTCGGGGCTCGGTCCCTAATAATAGAGAAACAGAGCGAGAACAATAGGGACCTTCGTCCCCCTTCGGGGCTCGGTCCCTAATTAAAGCCGCAAGCGGCGTTGGTCGGGACCTCGCACCTGCGTTTGTTCGTCTTACTGAGACGCACACCCATACCGAATTTCGTGTGCCTGGCAAAAATGGTAAGCCATATCGGACAATTTTTCCTGTTAGGGGCTCAGCTAGCGGTAGATTTCTGACAGTTCACTGGCCTGTCATATGGGGGCGCTATGTCAGACTGCCAGTTATTTGGCATGAAAATCTTGGTAGTCCTCATCTACATTACCCTGTGAAGTTTTAGTCTGAGGAAGAACTCCAAATTCAATAAAAACCTCCCATTCATAACTCATAACTCCCATTCAATAAATACCTAAGTTTATCGATCCGCCGTATCGTCATATTACCGCCTATTTGAAAATCCTTCGCAATTTAACATCTCCAACGTCTTAAGATTATGTTCACCAAAATTTAAGCCCATCTGAGGTACGGTGTAGGAGAAGTGTCTGCTAAATGAAGTGGTGACACACCTCCTATTGCATTTGGCACTTTCAAATGGTAGCAAAATTCATCAGGCCGCCATTTTGTCATCTTACAAGATATCAAAAATCCCTTCGCAATTTAACATCTCCAATGTCTTGAGCTCATGTACACCAAAATTTACGCCCATCTGATGTACGGTGTAGGAGGAGTGTTTTAAAATCTATTCTATGTCATATCACAGAAAATCGCAATACAAGTCTTCTTATCTCACTTCCTGTTGGGCGTGGCCATGACATTGTAATTACAATTTTGTTCATCTTAGTGAGATACACACCCATACCAACTTTCGTGTGTCTGGCTGAAATCGTATGCCACCCACGATCCTCTTTGTGTTAAAACGCTCATTTGCTGTACATTTTCTGACAGTTCACTGGCCTGTCATATGGGGGCGCTATGTCAGACTGCCAGTTATTTGGCATGAAAATCTTGGTAGTCCTCATCTACATTACCCTGTGAAGTTTTAGTCTGAGGAAGAACTCCAAATTCAATAAAAACCTCCCATTCATAATTCATAACTCCCATTCAATAAATACCTAAGTTTATCGATCCGCCGTATCGTCATATTACCGCCTATTTGAAAATCCTTCGCAATTTAACATCTCCAATGTCTTAAGATTATGTTCACCAAAATTTAAGCCCATCTGAGGTACGGTGTAGGAGAAGTGTTTCAAATTCCATTGTCTGTCCAATATTACAAAATCACACAAAATGCCAATTATCTCACTTCCTGTTGGGCGTGGCCATGACATTGCAGTGAGGCGTTTGTTCGTCTTATTGAGATACACGTCCCTACCGAATTTCGTGCGCCTATCTTAAACGGAACTCCAAATTCAATAAATAACTCCCATCCATAACTCATAACTCATACCTAACTTTATCGATCCGCCGTATCGTCATATTACCGCCTATTTGAAAATCCTTCGCAATTTAACATCTCCAACATCTTAAGATTATGTTCACCAAAATTTAAGCCCATCTGAGGTACGGTGTAGGAGAAGTGTTTCAAATTCCATTGTATGTCAAATTTCACAAAAAGCCAATTATCTCACTTCCTGTTGGGCGTGGACATGACATTGCAGTGAGGCGTTTGTTCGTCTTATTGAGATACACGTCCCTACCGAATTTCGTGCGCCTATCTTAAACGGTATGCCAGCCCCGAAAGACAACGCGCTAGGGGGCGCTATCGAGCTCCTGGGGGTCACCGGGGGACGGGTCTTTTTGGAGGCGTAGCTGCCGCCCTACGTGATGCCCGTGCAAAGTTTCGTTCGTTTTGAAGCATGGGAACATGCTCAAAATTGCCCAAAAGCGTGTGAACAAGAACAAGAATAATAATAATAATAGAGAAACAGAGCGAGAACAATAGGGACCTCGTGCCCCTTCGGGCTCGGTCCCTAATTAAAGCCGCAAGCGGCGTTGGTCGGGACCTCGCACCTGCGTTTGTTCGTCTTACTGAGACGCACACCCATACCGAATTTCGTGTGCCTGGCAAAAATGGTAAGCCATATCGGACAATTTTTCCTGTTAGGGGCTCAGCTAGCGGTAGATTTCTGACAGTTCACTGGCCTGTCATATGGGGGCGCTATGTCAGACTGCCAGTTATTTGGCATGAAAATCTTGGTAGTCCTCATCTACATTACCCTGTGAAGTTTTAGTCTGAGGAAGAACTCCAAATTCAATAAAAACCTCCCATTCATAACTCCCATTCAATAAATACCTAAGTTTATCGATCCGCCGTATCGTCATATTACCGCCTATTTGAAAATCCTTCGCAATTTAACATCTCCAACGTCTTAAGATTATGTTCACCAAAATTTAAGCCCATCTGAGGTACGGTGTAGGAGAAGTGTCTGCTAAATGAAGTGGTGACACACCTCCTATTGCATTTGGCACTTTCAAATGGTAGCAAAATTCATCAGGCCGCCATTTTGTCATCTTACAAGATATCAAAAATCCCTTCGCAATTTAACATCTCCAATGTCTTGAGCTCATGTACACCAAAATTTACGCCCATCTGATGTACGGTGTAGGAGGAGTGTTTTAAAATCCATTTTATGTCATATCACACAAAATCGCAATACAAGTCTTCTTATCTCACTTCCTGTTGGGCGTGGCCATGACATTGTAATTACAATTTTGTTCATCTTAGTGAGATACACACCCATACCAACTTTCGTGTGTCTGGCTGAAATCGTATGCCACCCACGATCCTCTTTGTGTTAAAGTGCTCATTTGCTGTACATTTTCTGACAGTTCACTGGCCTGTCATATGGGGGCGCTATGTCAGACTGCCAGTTATTTGGCATGAAAATCTTGGTAGTCCTCATCTACATTACCCTGTGAAGTTTTAGTCTGAGGAAGAACTCCAAATTCAATAAATATCTCCTATTCATAACTCATAACTCCCATTCAATAAATACCTAAGTTTATCGATCCGCCGTATCGTCATATTACCGCCTATTTGAAAATCCTTCGCAATTTAACATCTCCAACGTCTTAAGATTATGTTCACCAAAATTTAAGCCCATCTGAGGTACGGTGTAGGAGAAGTGTCTGCTAAATGAAGTGGTGACACACCTCCTATTGCATTTGGCACTTTCAAATGGTAGCAAAATTCATCAGGCTGCCATTTTGTCATCTTACAAGATATCAAAAATCCCTTCGCAATTTAACATCTCCAATGTCTTGAGCTCATGTACACCAAATTTTACGCCCATCTGATGTACGGTGTAGGAGGAGTGTTTTAAAATCTATTCTATGTCATATCACAGAAAATCGCAATACAAGTCTTCTTATCTCACTTCCTGTTGGGCGTGGCCATGACATTGTAATTACAATTTTGTTCATCTTAGTGAGATACACACCCATACCAACTTTCGTGTGTCTGGCTGAAATCGTATGCCACCCACGATCCTCTTTGTGTTAAAATGCTCATTTGCTGTACATTTTCTGACAGTTCACTGGCCTGTCATATGGGGGCGCTATGTCAGACTGCCAGTTATTTGGCATGAAAATCTTGGTAGTCCTCATCTACATTACCCTGTGAAGTTTTAGTCTGAGGAAGAACTCCAAATTTAATAAAAATCTCCCATTCATAACTCATAATTCACATTCAATAAATACCTAACTTTATCGATCCGCCGTATTGTCATATTAGCGCCTATTTGAAAATCCTTCGCAATTTAACATCTCCAACGTCTTAAGATTATGTTCACCAAAATTTAAGCCCATCTGAGGTACGGTGTAGGAGAAGTGTTTCAAATTCCATTGTATGTCCAATATCCACAAAATCACACAAAAGGCCAATTATCTCACTTCCTGTTGGGCGTGGACATGACATTGCAGTGAGGCGTTTGTTCGTCTTATTGAGATACACGTCCCTACCAAATTTCGTGCGCCTATCTTAAACGGTATGCCAGCCCCGAAAGACAACGCGCCAGCCCCAAAAAACAACGCACTAGGGGGCGCTATCAAGCTCCTGGGGGTCACCGGGGGACGGGTCTTTTTGGAGGCGTAGCTGCCGCCCTACGTGATGCCCGTGCAAAATTTCGTTCGTTTTGAAGCATGGGAACATGCTCAAAATTGCCCAAAAGCGTGTTAAAAAATGTGTCCCAAGAATAATAATAATAATTAAAGCCGCAAGCGGCGTTGGTCGGGACCTCGCACCTGCGTTTGTTCGTCTTACTGAGACGCACACCCATACCGAATTTCGTGTGCCTGGCAAAAATGGTAAGCCATATCGGACAATTTTTCCTGTTAGGGGCTCAGCTAGCGGTAGATTTCTGACAGTTCACTGGCCTGTCATATGGGGGCGCTATGTCAGACTGCCAGTTATTTGGCATGAAAATCTTGGTAGTCCTCATCTACATTACCCTGTGAAGTTTTAGTCTGAGGAAGAACTCCAAATTCAATAAAAACCTCCCATTCATAACTCCCATTCAATAAATACCTAAGTTTATCGATCCGCCGTATCGTCATATTACCGCCTATTTGAAAATCCTTCGCAATTTAACATCTCCAACGTCTTAAGATTATGTTCACCAAAATTTAAGCCCATCTGAGGTACGTTGTAGGAGAAGTGTTTACAAAATGAAGTGGTGACACACCTCCTATTGAATTTGGCACTTTCAAATGGTAGCAAAATTCATCAGGCCGCCATTTTGTCATCTTACAAGATATCAAAAATCCCTTCGCAATTTAACATCTCCATTGTCTTGAGCTCATGTACACCAAAATTTACGCCCATCTGATGTACGGTGTAGGAGGAGTGTTTTAAAATCCATTGTATGTCTTATCACACAAAATCGCAATACAAGTCTTTTTATCTCACTTCCTGTTGGGCGTGGCCATGACATTGTAATTACAATTTTGTTCATCTTAGTGAGATACACACCCATACCAACTTTCGTGTGTCTGGCTGAAATCGTATGCCACCCACGATCCTCTTTGTGTTAAAACGCTCATTTGCTGTACATTTTCTGACAGTTCACTGGCCTGTCATATGGGGGCGCTATGTCAGACTGCCAGTTATTTGGCATGAAAATCTTGGTAGTCCTCATCTACATTACCCTGTGAAGTTTTAGTCTGAGGAAGAACTCCAAATTCAATAAAAACCTCCTATTCATAATTCATAACTCCCATTCAATAAATACCTAAGTTTATCGATCCGCCGTATCGTCATATTACCGCCTATTTGAAAATCCTTCGCAATTTATCATCTCCAATGTCTTAAGATTATGTTCACCAAAATTTAAGCCCATCTGAGGTTCGGTGTAGGAGAAGTGTTTCAAATTCCATTGTCTGTCCAATATTACAAAATCACACAAAATGCCAATTATCTCACTTCCTGTTGGGCGTGGCCATGACATTGCAGTGAGGCGTTTGTTCGTCTTATTGAGATACACGTCCCTACCGAATTTCGTGCGCCTATCTTAAACGGAACTCCAAATTCAATAAATAACTCCCATCCATAACTCATAACTCATACCTAATTTTATCGATCCGCTGTATCGTCATATTACCGCCTATTTGAAAATCCTTCGCAATTTAACATCTCCAACATCTTAAGATTATGTTCACCAAAATTTAAGCCCATCTGAGGTACGGTGTAGGAGAAGTGTTTCAAATTCCATTGTATGTCAAATTTCACAAAAAGCCAATTATCTCACTTCCTGTTGGGCGTGGACATGACATTGCAGTGAGGCGTTTGTTCGTCTTATTGAGATACACGTCCCTACCGAATTTCGTGCGCCTATCTTAAACGGTATGCCAGCCCCGAAAGACAACGCGCTAGGGGGCGCTATCGAGCTCCTGGGGGTCACCGGGGGACGGGTCTTTTTGGAGGCGTAGCTGCCGCCCTACGTGATGCCCGTGCAAAGTTTTGTTCGTTTTGAAGCATGGGAACATGCTCCAAATTGCCCAAAAGCGTGTGAACAAGAACAAAAAAAATAATAATAATAGAGAAACAGAGCGAGAACAATAGGGACCTTCGTCCCCCTTCGGGCTCGGTCCCTAATAATAGAGAAACAGAGCGAGAACAATAGGGACCTTCGTGCCCCTTCGGGCTCGGTCCCTAATAATAGAGAAACAGAGCGAGAACAATAGGGACCTTCGTCCCCCTTCGGGCTCGGTCCCTAATAATAATTAAAGCCGCAAGCGGCGTTGGTCGGGACCTCGCACCTGCGTTTGTTCGTCTTACTGAGACGCACACCCATACCGAATTTCGTGTGCCTGGCAAAAATGGTAAGCCATATCGGACAATTTTTCCTGTTAGGGGCTCAGCTAGCGGTAGATTTCTGACAGTTCACTGGCCTGTCATATGGGGGCGCTATGTCAGACTGCCAGTTATTTGGCATGAAAATCTTGGTAGTCCTCATCTACATTACCCTGTGAAGTTTTAGTCTGAGGAAGAACTCCAAATTCAATAAAAACCTCCCATTCATAACTCCCATTCAATAAATACCTAAGTTTATCGATCCGCCGTATCGTCATATTACCGCCTATTTGAAAATCCTTCGCAATTTAACATCTCCAACGTCTTAAGATTATGTTCACCAAAATTTAAGCCCATCTGAGGTACGGTGTAGGAGAAGTGTCTGCTAAATGAAGTGGTGACACACCTCCTATTGCATTTGGCACTTTCAAATGGTAGCAAAATTCATCAGGCCGCCATTTTGTCATCTTACAAGATATCAAAAATCCCTTCGCAATTTAACATCTCCAATGTCTTGAGCTCATGTACACCAAAATTTACGCCCATCTGATGTACGGTGTAGGAGGAGTGTTTTAAAATCTATTCTATGTCATATCACAGAAAATCGCAATACAAGTCTTCTTATCTCACTTCCTGTTGGGCGTGGCCATGACATTGTAATTACAATTTTGTTCATCTTAGTGAGATACACACCCATACCAACTTTCGTGTGTCTGGCTGAAATCGTATGCCACCCACGATCCTCTTTGTGTTAAAATGCTCATTTGCTGTACATTTTCTGACAGTTCACTGGCCTGTCATATGGGGGCGCTATGTCAGACTGCCAGTTATTTGGCATGAAAATCTTGGTAGTCCTCATCTACATTACCCTGTGAAGTTTTAGTCTGAGGAAGAACTCCAAATTCAATAAAAACCTCCCATTCATAACTCATAACTCCCATTCAATAAATACCTAAGTTTATCGATCCGCCGTATCGTCATATTACCGCCTATTTGAAAATCCTTCGCAATTTAACATCTCCAACGTCTTAAGATTATGTTCACCAAAATTTAAGCCCATCTGAGGTACGGTGTAGGAGAAGTGTTTCAAATTCCATTGTATGTCCAATATCCACAAAATCACACAAAAGGCCAATTATCTCACTTCCTGTTGGGCGTGGCCATGACATTGCAGTGAGGCGTTTGTTCGTCTTATTGAGATACACGTCCCTACCAAATTTCGTGCGCCTATCTTAAACGGTATGCCAGCCCCGAAAGACAACGCGCCAGCCCCGAAAAACAACGCGCTAGGGGGCGCTATCAAGCTCCTGGGGGTCACCGGGGGACGGGTCTTTTTGGAGGCGTAGCTGCCGCCCTACGTGATGCCCGTGCAAAGTTTCGTTCGTTTTGAAGCATGGGAACATGTTCAAAATTGCCCAAAAGCGTGTTAAAAAAAGTGTCCCAAGAATAATAATAATAGAGAAACAGAGCGAGAACAATAGGAATATTAAAGCCGCAAGCGGCGTTGGTCGGGACCTCGCACCTGCGTTTGTTCGTCTTACTGAGACGCACACCCATACCGAATTTCGTGTGCCTGGCAAAAATGGTAAGCCATATCGGACAATTTTTCCTGTTAGGGGCTCAGCTAGCGGTAGATTTCTGACAGTTCACTGGCCTGTCATATGGGGGCGCTATGTCAGACTGCCAGTTATTTGGCATGAAAATCTTGGTAGTCCTCATCTACATTACCCTGTGAAGTTTTAGTCTGAGGAAGAACTCCAAATTCAATAAAAACCTCCCATTCATAACTCCCATTCAATAAATACCTAAGTTTATCGATCCGCCGTATCGTCATATTACCGCCTATTTGAAAATCCTTCGCAATTTAACATCTCCAACGTCTTAAGATTATGTTCACCAAAATTTAAGCCCATCTGAGGTACGGTGTAGGAGAAGTGTCTGCTAAATGAAGTGGTGACACACCTCCTATTGAATTTGGCACTTTCAAATGGTAGCAAAATTCATCAGGCCGCCATTTTGTCATCTTACAAGATATCAAAAATCCCTTCGCAATTTAACATCTCCAATGTCTTGAGCTCATGTACACCAAAATTTACGCCCATCTGATGTACGGTGTAGGAGGAGTGTTTTAAAATCCATTGTATGTCTTATCACACAAAATCGCAATACAAGTCTTCTTATCTCACTTCCTGTTGGGCGTGGCCATGACATTGTAATTACAATTTTGTTCATCTTAGTGAGATACACACCCATACCAACTTTCGTGTGTCTGGCTGAAATCGTATGCCACCCACGATCCTCTTTGTGTTAAAACGCTCATTTGCTGTACATTTTCTGACAGTTCACTGGCCTGTCATATGGGGGCGCTATGTCAGACTGCCAGTTATTTGGCATGAAAATCTTGGTAGTCCTCATCTACATTACCCTGTGAAGTTTTAGTCTGAGGAAGAACTCCAAATTCAATAAAAACCTCCTATTCATAATTCATAACTCCCATTCAATAAATACCTAAGTTTATCGATCCGCCGTATCGTCATATTACCGCCTATTTGAAAATCCTTCGCAATTTATCATCTCCAATGTCTTAAGATTATGTTCACCAAAATTTAAGCCCATCTGAGGTTCGGTGTAGGAGAAGTGTTTCAAATTCCATTGTCTGTCCAATATTACAAAATCACACAAAATGCCAATTATCTCACTTCCTGTTGGGCGTGGCCATGACATTGCAGTGAGGCGTTTGTTCGTCTTATTGAGATACACGTCCCTACCGAATTTCGTGCGCCTATCTTAAACGGAACTCCAAATTCAATAAATAACTCCCATCCATAACTCATAACTCATACCTAACTTTATCGATCCGCTGTATCGTCATATTACCGCCTATTTGAAAATCCTTCGCAATTTAACATCTCCAACATCTTAAGATTATGTTCACCAAAATTTAAGCCCATCTGAGGTACGGTGTAGGAGAAGTGTTTCAAATTCCATTGTATGTCAAATTTCACAAAAGGCCAATTATCTCACTTCCTGTTGGGCGTGGACATGACATTGCAGTGAGGCGTTTGTTCGTCTTATTGAGATACACGTCCCTACCGAATTTCGTGCGCCTATCTTAAACGGTATGCCAGCCCCGAAAGACAACGCGCTAGGGGGCGCTATCGAGCTCCTGGGGGTCACCGGGGGACGGGTCTTTTTGGAGGCGTAGCTGCCGCCCTACGTGATGCCCGTGCAAAGTTTTGTTCGTTTTGAAGCATGGGAACATGCTCCAAATTGCCCAAAAGCGTGTGAACAAGAACAAGAATAATAATAATTAAAGCCGCAAGCGGCGTTGGTCGGGACCTCGCACCTGCGTTTGTTCGTCTTACTGAGACGCACACCCATACCGAATTTCGTGTGCCTGGCAAAAATGGTAAGCCATATCGGACAATTTTTCCTGTTAGGGGCTCAGCTAGCGGTAGATTTCTGACAGTTCACTGGCCTGTCATATGGGGGCGCTATGTCAGACTGCCAGTTATTTGGCATGAAAATCTTGGTAGTCCTCATCTACATTACCCTGTGAAGTTTTAGTCTGAGGAAGAACTCCAAATTCAATAAAAACCTCCCATTCATAACTCCCATTCAATAAATACCTAAGTTTATCGATCCGCCGTATCGTCATATTACCGCCTATTTGAAAATCCTTCGCAATTTAACATCTCCAACGTCTTAAGATTATGTTCACCAAAATTTAAGCCCATCTGAGGTACGGTGTAGGAGAAGTGTCTGCTAAATGAAGTGGTGACACACCTCCTATTGAATTTGGCACTTTCAAATGGTAGCAAAATTCATCAGGCCGCCATTTTGTCATCTTACAAGATATCAAAAATCCCTTCGCAATTTAACATCTCCATTGTCTTGAGCTCATGTACACCAAAATTTACGCCCATCTGATGTACGGTGTAGGAGGAGTGTTTTAAAATCCATTGTATGTCTTATCACACAAAATCGCAATACAAGTCTTTTTATCTCACTTCCTGTTGGGCGTGGCCATGACATTGTAATTACAATTTTGTTCATCTTAGTGAGATACACACCCATACCAACTTTCGTGTGTCTGGCTGAAATCGTATGCCACCCACGATCCTCTTTGTGTTAAAACGCTCATTTGCTGTACATTTTCTGACAGTTCACTGGCCTGTCATATGGGGGCGCTATGTCAGACTGCCAGTTATTTGGCATGAAAATCTTGGTAGTCCTCATCTACATTACCCTGTGAAGTTTTAGTCTGAGGAAGAACTCCAAATTCAATAAAAACCTCCTATTCATAATTCATAACTCCCATTCAATAAATACCTAAGTTTATCGATCCGCCGTATCGTCATATTACCGCCTATTTGAAAATCCTTCGCAATTTATCATCTCCAATGTCTTAAGATTATGTTCACCAAAATTTAAGCCCATCTGAGGTTCGGTGTAGGAGAAGTGTTTCAAATTCCATTGTCTGTCCAATATTACAAAATCACACAAAATGCCAATTATCTCACTTCCTGTTGGGCGTGGCCATGACATTG
Source organism: Paratrypauchen microcephalus (assembly GCA_036785185.1). Classification (NCBI taxonomy): domain Eukaryota; kingdom Metazoa; phylum Chordata; class Actinopteri; order Gobiiformes; family Gobiidae; genus Paratrypauchen; species Paratrypauchen microcephalus. The sequence goes on along the minus strand of JAVJIX010000043.1, from coordinate 6,268,449 downwards.
CAGTGAGGCGTTTGTTCGTCTTATTGAGATACACGTCCCTACCGAATTTCGTGCGCCTATCTTAAACGGAACTCCAAATTCAATAAATAACTCCCATCCATAACTCATAACTCATACCTAACTTTATCGATCCGCTGTATCGTCATATTACCGCCTATTTGAAAATCCTTCGCAATTTAACATCTCCAACATCTTAAGATTATGTTCACCAAAATTTAAGCCCATCTGAGGTACGGTGTAGGAGAAGTGTTTCAAATTCCATTGTATGTCAAATTTCACAAAAAGCCAATTATCTCACTTCCTGTTGGGCGTGGACATGACATTGCAGTGAGGCGTTTGTTCGTCTTATTGAGATACACGTCCCTACCGAATTTCGTGCGCCTATCTTAAACGGTATGCCAGCCCCGAAAGACAACGCGCTAGGGGGCGCTATCGAGCTCCTGGGGGTCACCGGGGGACGGGTCTTTTTGGAGGCGTAGCTGCCGCCCTACGTGATGCCCCTGCAAAGTCACGTTCGTTTTGAAGCATGGGAACATGCTCCAAATTGCCCAAAAGCGTGTGAACAAGAACAAGAATAATAATAATAATAGAGAAACAGAGCGAGAACAATAGGGACCTTCGTCCCCCTTCGGGCTCGGTCCCTAATAATAATAGAGAAACGAGAACAATAGGGACCTTCGTCCCCCTTCGGGCTCGGTCCCTAATTAAAGCCGCAAGCGGCGTTGGTCGGGACCTCGCACCTGCGTTTGTTCGTCTTACTGAGACGCACACCCATACCGAATTTCGTGTGCCTGGCAAAAATGGTAAGCCATATCGGACAATTTTTCCTGTTAGGGGCTCAGCTAGCGGTAGATTTCTGACAGTTCACTGGCCTGTCATATGGGGGCGCTATGTCAGACTGCCAGTTATTTGGCATGAAAATCTTGGTAGTCCTCATCTACATTACCCTGTGAAGTTTTAGTCTGAGGAAGAACTCCAAATTCAATAAAAACCTCCCATTCATAACTCATAACTCCCATTCAATAAATACCTAAGTTTATCGATCCGCCGTATCGTCATATTACCGCCTATTTGAAAATCCTTCGCAATTTAACATCTCCAACGTCTTAAGATTATGTTCACCAAAATTTAAGCCCATCTGAGGTACGGTGTAGGAGAAGTGTCTGCTAAATGAAGTGGTGACACACCTCCTATTGAATTTGGCACTTTCAAATGGTAGCAAAATTCATCAGGCCGCCATTTTGTCATCTTACAAGATATCAAAAATCCCTTCGCAATTTAACATCTCCATTGTCTTGAGCTCATGTACACCAAAATTTACGCCCATCTGATGTACGGTGTAGGAGGAGTGTTTTAAAATCCATTGTATGTCTTATCACACAAAATCGCAATACAAGTCTTCTTATCTCACTTCCTGTTGGGCGTGGCCATGACATTGTAATTACAATTTTGTTCATCTTAGTGAGATACACACCCATACCAACTTTCGTGTGTCTGGCTGAAATCGTATGCCACCCACGATCCTCTTTGTGTTAAAACGCTCATTTGCTGTACATTTTCTGACAGTTCACTGGCCTGTCATATGGGGGCGCTATGTCAGACTGCCAGTTATTTGGCATGAAAATCTTGGTAGTCCTCATCTACATTACCCTGTGAAGTTTTAGTCTGAGGAAGAACTCCAAATTCAATAAAAACCTCCTATTCATAATTCATAACTCCCATTCAATAAATACCTAAGTTTATCGATCCGCCGTATCGTCATATTACCGCCTATTTGAAAATCCTTCGCAATTTATCATCTCCAATGTCTTAAGATTATGTTCACCAAAATTTAAGCCCATCTGAGGTTCGGTGTAGGAGAAGTGTTTCAAATTCCATTGTCTGTCCAATATTACAAAATCACACAAAATGCCAATTATCTCACTTCCTGTTGGGCGTGGCCATGACATTGCAGTGAGGCGTTTGTTCGTCTTATTGAGATACACGTCCCTACCGAATTTCGTGCGCCTATCTTAAACGGAACTCCAAATTCAATAAATAACTCCCATCCATAACTCATAACTCATACCTAAATTTATCGATCCGCTGTATCGTCATATTACCGCGTATTTGAAAATCCTTCGCAATTTAACATCTCCAACATCTTAAGATTATGTTCACCAAAATTTAAGCCCATCTGAGGTACGGTGTAGGAGAAGTGTTTCAAATTCCATTCTATGTCAAATTTCACAAAAGGCCAATTATCTCATTTCCTGTTGGGCGTGGACATGACATTGCAGTGAGGCGTTTGTTTGTCTTATTGAGATACACGTCCCTACCGAATTTCGTGTGCCTATCTTAAACGGTATGCCAGCCCCGAAAGACAACGCGCTAGGGGGCGCTATCGAGCTCCTGGGGGTCACCAGGGGACGGGTCTTTTTGGAGGCGTAGCTGCCGCCCTACGTGATGCCCCTGCAAAGTCACGTTCGTTTCGAAGCATGGGAACATGCTCAAAATTGCCCAAAAGCGCGTGAACAAGAACAAGAATAATAATAATAGAGAAACAGAGCGAGAACAATTCAATAGGGACCTTCGTGCCCCTTCGGGCTCGGTCCCTAATTAAAGCCGCAAGCGGCGTTGGTCGGGACCTCGCACCTGCGTTTGTTCGTCTTACTGAGACGCACACCCATACCGAATTTCGTGTGCCTGGCAAAAATGGTAAGCCATATCGGACAATTTTTCCTGTTAGGGGCTCAGCTAGCGGTAGATTTCTGACAGTTCACTGGCCTGTCATATGGGGGCGCTATGTCAGACTGCCAGTTATTTGGCATGAAAATCTTGGTAGTCCTCATCTACATTACCCTGTGAAGTTTTAGTCTGAGGAAGAACTCCAAATTCAATAAAAACCTCCCATTCATAACTCCCATTCAATAAATACCTAAGTTTATCGATCCGCCGTATCGTCATATTACCGCCTATTTGAAAATCCTTCGCAATTTAACATCTCCAACGTCTTAAGATTATGTTCACCAAAATTTAAGCCCATCTGAGGTACGGTGTAGGAGAAGTGTCTGCTAAATGAAGTGGTGACACACCTCCTATTGCATTTGGCACTTTCAAATGGTAGCAAAATTCATCAGGCCGCCATTTTGTCATCTTACAAGATATCAAAAATCCCTTCGCAATTTAACATCTCCAATGTCTTGAGCTCATGTACACCAAAATTTACGCCCATCTGATGTACGGTGTAGGAGGAGTGTTTTAAAATCCATTGTATGTCTTATCACACAAAATCGCAATACAAGTCTTCTTATCTCACTTCCTGTTGGGCGTGGCCATGACATTGTAATTACAATTTTGTTCATCTTAGTGAGATACACACCCATACCAACTTTCGTGTGTCTGGCTGAAATCGTATGCCACCCACGATCCTCTTTGTGTTAAAGTGCTCATTTGCTGTACATTTTCTGACAGTTCACTGGCCTGTCATATGGGGGCGCTATGTCAGACTGCCAGTTATTTGGCATGAAAATCTTGGTAGTCCTCATCTACATTACCCTGTGAAGTTTTAGTCTGAGGAAGAACTCCAAATTCAATAAATATCTCCCATTCATAATTCATAACTCCCATTCAATAAATACCTAAGTTTATCGATCCGCCGTATCGTCATATTACCGCCTATTTGAAAATCCTTCGCAATTTAACATCTCCAACGTCTTAAGATTATGTTCACCAAAATTTAAGCCCATCTGAGGTACGGTGTAGGAGAAGTGTCTGCTAAATGAAGTGGTGACACACCTCCTATTGCATTTGGCACTTTCAAATGGTAGCAAAATTAATCAGGCTGCCATTTTGTCATCTTACAAGATATCAAAAATCCCTTCGCAATTTAACATCTGCAATGTCTTGAGCTCATGTACACCAAATTTTACGCCCATCTGATGTACGGTGTAGGAGGAGTGTTTTAAAATCTATTCTATGTCATATCACAGAAAATCGCAATACAAGTCTTCTTATCTCACTTCCTGTTGGGCGTGGCCATGACATTGTAATTACAATTTTGTTCATCTTAGTGAGATACACACCCATACCAACTTTCGTGTGTCTGGCTGAAATCGTATGCCACCCACGATCCTTTTTGTGTTAAAATGCTCATTTGCTGTACATTTTCTGACAGTTCACTGGCCTGTCATATGGGGGCGCTATGTCAGACTGCCAGTTATTTGGCATGAAAATCTTGGTAGTCCTCATGTACATTACCCTGTGAAGTTTTAGTCTGAGGAAGAACTCCAAATTTAATAAAAATCTCCCATTCATAACTCATAATTCACATTCAATAAATACCTAAGTTTATCGATCCGCCGTATTGTCATATTAGCGCCTATTTGAAAATCCTTCGCAATTTAACATCTCCAACGTCTTAAGATTATGTTCACCAAAATTTAAGCCCATCTGAGGTACGGTGTAGGAGAAGTGTTTCAAATTCCATTGTATGTCCAATATCCACAAAATCACACAAAAGGCCAATTATCTCACTTCCTGTTGGGCGTGGACATGACATTGCAGTGAGGCGTTTGTTCGTCTTATTGAGATACACGTCCCTACCAAATTTCGTGCGCCTATCTTAAACGGTATGCCAGCCCCGAAAGACAACGCGCCAGCCCCAAAAAACAACGCACTAGGGGGCGCTATCAAGCTCCTGGGGGTCACCGGGGGACGGGTCTTTTTGGAGGCGTAGCTGCCGCCCTACGTGATGCCCGTGCAAAATTTCGTTCGTTTTGAAGCATGGGAACATGCTCAAAATTGCCCAAAAGCGTGTTAAAAAATGTGTCCCAAGAATAATAATAATAATAATAGAGAAACAGAGCGAGAACAATAGGGACCTTCGTCCCCCTTCGGGGCTCGGTCCCTAATAATAATAATAGAGAAACAGAGCGAGAACAATAGGGACCTTCGTGCCCCTTCGGGCTCGGTCCCTAATAATAATAGAGAAACAGAGCGAGAACAATAGGGACCTTCGTGCCCCTTCGGGCTCGGTCCCTAATTAAAGCCGCAAGCGGCGTTGGTCGGGACCTCGCACCTGCGTTTGTTCGTCTTACTGAGACGCACACCCATACCGAATTTCGTGTGCCTGGCAAAAATGGTAAGCCATATCGGACAATTTTTCCTGTTAGGGGCTCAGCTAGCGGTAGATTTCTGACAGTTCACTGGCCTGTCATATGGGGGCGCTATGTCAGACTGCCAGTTATTTGGCATGAAAATCTTGGTAGTCCTCATCTACATTACCCTGTGAAGTTTTAGTCTGAGGAAGAACTCCAAATTCAATAAAAACCTCCTATTCATAACTCATAACTCCCATTCAATAAATACCTAAGTTTATCGATCCGCCGTATCGTCATATTACCGCCTATTTGAAAATCCTTCGCAATTTAACATCTCCAACGTCTTAAGATTATGTTCACCAAAATTTAAGCCCATCTGAGGTACGGTGTAGGAGAAGTGTCTGCTAAATGAAGTGGTGACACACCTCCTATTGAATTTGGCACTTTCAAATGGTAGCAAAATTCATCAGGCCGCCATTTTGTCATCTTACAAGATATCAAAAATCCCTTCGCAATTTAACATCTCCAATGTCTTGAGCTCATGTACACCAAAATTTACGCCCATCTGATGTACGGTGTAGGAGGAGTGTTTTAAAATCCATTTTATGTCATATCACACAAAATCGCAATACAAGTCTTCTTATCTCACTTCCTGTTGGGCGTGGCCATGACATTGTAATTACAATTTTGTTCATCTTAGTGAGATACACACCCATACCAACTTTCGTGTGTCTGGCTGAAATCGTATGCCACCCACGATCCTCTTTGTGTTAAAACGCTCATTTGCTGTACATTTTCTGACAGTTCACTGGCCTGTCATATGGGGGCGCTATGTCAGACTGCCAGTTATTTGGCATGAAAATCTTGGTAGTCCTCATCTACATTACCCTGTGAAGTTTTAGTCTGAGGAAGAACTCCAAATTCAATAAAAACCTCCTATTCATAATTCATAACTCCCATTCAATAAATACCTAAGTTTATCGATCCGCCGTATCGTCATATTACCGCCTATTTGAAAATCCTTCGCAATTTATCATCTCCAATGTCTTAAGATTATGTTCACCAAAATTTAAGCCCATCTGAGGTTCGGTGTAGGAGAAGTGTTTCAAATTCCATTGTCTGTCCAATATTACAAAATCACACAAAATGCCAATTATCTCACTTCCTGTTGGGCGTGGCCATGACATTGCAGTGAGGCGTTTGTTCGTCTTATTGAGATACACGTCCCTACCGAATTTCGTGCGCCTATCTTAAACGGAACTCCAAATTCAATAAATAACTCCCATCCATAACTCATAACTCATACCTAAATTTATTGATCCGCTGTATCGTCATATTACCGCCTATTTGAAAATCCTTCGCAATTTAACATCTCCAACATCTTAAGATTATGTTCACCAAAATTTAAGCCCATCTGAGGTACGGTGTAGGAGAAGTGTTTCAAATTCCATTGTATGTCAAATTTCATAAAAGGCCAATTATCTCACTTCCTGTTGGGCGTGGACATGACATTGCAGTGAGGCGTTTGTTTGTCTTATTGAGATACACGTCCCTACCGAATTTCGTGCGCCTATCTTAAACGGTATGCCAGCCCCGAAAGACAACGCGCTAGGGGGCGCTATCGAGCTCCTGGGGGTCACCAGGGGACGGGTCTTTTTGGAGGCGTAGCTGCCGCCCTACGTGATGCCCCTGCAAAGTCACGTTCGTTTTGAAGCATGGGAACATGCTCAAAATTGCCCAAAAGCGCGTGAACAAGAACAAGAATAATAATAATAGAGAAACAGAGCAACTTCAATAGGGACCTTCGTGCCCCTTCGGGCTCGGTCCCTAATAATAGAGAAACAGAGCAACTTCAATAGGGACCTTCGTGCCCCTTCGGGCTCGGTCCCTAATAATAGAGAAACAGAGCAACTTCAATAGGGACCTTCGTGCCCCTTCGGGCTCGGTCCCTAATTAAAGCCGCAAGCGGCGTTGGTCGGGACCTCGCACCTGCGTTTGTTCGTCTTACTGAGACGCACACCCATACCGAATTTCGTGTGCCTGGCAAAAATGGTAAGCCATATCGGACAATTTTTCCTGTTAGGGGCTCAGCTAGCGGTAGATTTCTGACAGTTCACTGGCCTGTCATATGGGGGCGCTATGTCAGACTGCCAGTTATTTGGCATGAAAATCTTGGTAGTCCTCATCTACATTACCCTGTGAAGTTTTAGTCTGAGGAAGAACTCCAAATTCAATAAAAACCTCCCATTCATAACTCCCATTCAATAAATACCTAAGTTTATCGATCCGCCGTATCGTCATATTACCGTCTATTTGAAAATCCTTCGCAATTTAACATCTCCAACGTCTTAAGATTATGTTCACCAAAATTTAAGCCCATCTGAGGTACGGTGTAGGAGAAGTGTCTGCTAAATGAAGTGGTGACACACCTCCTATTGCATTTGGCACTTTCAAATGGTAGCAAAATTCATCAGGCCGCCATTTTGTCATCTTACAAGATATCAAAAATCCCTTCGCAATTTAACATCTCCATTGTCTTGAGCTCATGTACACCAAAATTTACGCCCATCTGATGTACGGTGTAGGAGGAGTGTTTTAAAATCCATTGTATGTCTTATCACACAAAATCGCAATACAAGTCTTTTTATCTCACTTCCTGTTGGGCGTGGCCATGACATTGTAATTACAATTTTGTTCATCTTAGTGAGATACACACCCATACCAACTTTCGTGTGTCTGGCTGAAATCGTATGCCACCCACGATCCTCTTTGTGTTAAAACGCTCATTTGCTGTACATTTTCTGACAGTTCACTGGCCTGTCATATGGGGGCGCTATGTCAGACTGCCAGTTATTTGGCATGAAAATCTTGGTAGTCCTCATCTACATTACCCTGTGAAGTTTTAGTCTGAGGAAGAACTCCAAATTCAATAAAAACCTCCTATTCATAATTCATAACTCCCATTCAATAAATACCTAAGTTTATCGATCCGCCGTATCGTCATATTACCGCCTATTTGAAAATCCTTCGCAATTTATCATCTCCAATGTCTTAAGATTATGTTCACCAAAATTTAAGCCCATCTGAGGTTCGGTGTAGGAGAAGTGTTTCAAATTCCATTGTCTGTCCAATATTACAAAATCACACAAAATGCCAATTATCTCACTTCCTGTTGGGCGTGGCCATGACATTGCAGTGAGGCGTTTGTTCGTCTTATTGAGATACACGTCCCTACCGAATTTCGTGCGCCTATCTTAAACGGAACTCCAAATTCAATAAATAACTCCCATCCATAACTCATAACTAATACCTAACTTTATCGATCCGCTGTATCGTCATATTACCGCCTATTTGAAAATCCTTCGCAATTTAACATCTCCAACATCTTAAGATTATGTTCACCAAAATTTAAGCCCATCTGAGGTACGGTGTAGGAGAAGTGTTTCAAATTCCATTGTATGTCAAATTTCACAAAAGGCCAATTATCTCACTTCCTGTTGGGCGTGGACATGACATTGCAGTGAGGCGTTTGTTCGTCTTATTGAGATACACGTCCCTACCGAATTTCGTGCGCCTATCTTAAACGGTATGCCAGCCCCGAAAGACAACGCGCTAGGGGGCGCTATCGAGCTCCTGGGGGTCACCAGGGGACGGGTCTTTTTGGAGGCGTAGCTGCCGCCCTACGTGATGCCCCTGCAAAGTCACGTTCGTTTTGAAGCATGGGAACATGCTCCAAATTGCCCAAAAGCGTGTGAACAAGAACAAGAATAATAATAATTAAAGCCGCAAGCGGCGTTGGTCGGGACCTCGCACCTGCGTTTGTTCGTCTTACTGAGACGCACACCCATACCGAATTTCGTGTGCCTGGCAAAAATGGTAAGCCATATCGGACAATTTTTCCTGTTAGGGGCTCAGCTAGCGGTAGATTTCTGACAGTTCACTGGCCTGTCATATGGGGGCGCTATGTCAGACTGCCAGTTATTTGGCATGAAAATCTTGGTAGTCCTCATCTACATTACCCTGTGAAGTTTTAGTCTGAGGAAGAACTCCAAATTCAATAAAAACCTCCCATTCATAACTCATAACAATAAATACCTAAGTTTATCGATCCGCCGTATCGTCATATTACCGCCTATTTGAAAATCCTTCGCAATTTAACATCTCCAACGTCTTAAGATTATGTTCACCAAAATTTAAGCCCATCTGAGGTACGGTGTAGGAGAAGTGTCTGCTAAATGAAGTGGTGACACACCTCCTATTGCATTTGGCACTTTCAAATGGTAGCAAAATTCATCAGGCCGCCATTTTGTCATCTTACAAGATATCAAAAATCCCTTCGCAATTTAACATCTCCAATGTCTTGAGCTCATGTACACCAAATTTTACGCCCATCTGATGTACGGTGTAGGAGGAGTGTTTTAAAATCTATTCTATGTCATATCACAGAAAATCGCAATACAAGTCTTCTTATCTCACTTCCTGTTGGGCGTGGCCATGACATTGTAATTACAATTTTGTTCATCTTAGTGAGATACACACCCATACCAACTTTCGTGTGTCTGGCTGAAATCGTATGCCACCCACGATCCTCTTTGTGTTAAAGTGCTCATTTGCTGTACATTTTCTGACAGTTCACTGGCCTGTCATATGGGGGCGCTATGTCAGACTGCCAGTTATTTGGCATGAAAATCTTGGTAGTCCTCATCTACATTACCCTGTGAAGTTTTAGTCTGAGGAAGAACTCCAAATTCAACAAATACCTCCCATTCATAATTCATAACTCCCTTTCAATAAATACCTAAGTTTATCGATCCGCCGTATCGTCATATTACCGCCTATTTGAAAATCCTTCGCAATTTAACATCTCCAACGTCTTAAGATTATGTTCACCAAAATTTAAGCCCATCTGAGGTACGGTGTAGGAGAAGTGTTTCAAATTCCATTGTATGTCCAATATCCAAAAAATCACACAAAAGGCCAATTATCTCACTTCCTGTTGGGCGTGGCCATGACATTGCAGTGAGGCGTTTGTTCGTCTTATTGAGATACACGTCCCTACCAAATTTCGTGCGCCTATCTTAAACGGTATGCCAGCCCCGAAAGACAACGCGCCAGCCCCGAAAAACAACGCGCTAGGGGGCGCTATCAAGCTCCTGGGGGTCACCGGGGGACGGGTCTTTTTGGAGGCGTAGCTGCCGCCCTACGTGATGCCCGTGCAAAGTTTCGTTCGTTTTGAAGCATGGGAACATGTTCAAAATTGCCCAAAAGCGTGTTAAAAAAAAGTGTCCCAAGAATAATAATAATAATTAAAGCCGCAAGCGGCGTTGGTCGGGACCTCGCACCTGCGTTTGTTCGTCTTACTGAGACGCACACCCATACCGAATTTCGTGTGCCTGGCAAAAATGGTAAGCCATATCGGACAATTTTTCCTGTTAGGGGCTCAGCTAGCTGTAGATTTCTGACAGTTCACTGGCCTGTCATATGGGGGCGCTATGTCAGACTGCCAGTTATTTGGCATGAAAATCTTGGTAGTCCTCATCTACATTACCCTGTGAAGTTTTAGTCTGAGGAAGAACTCCAAATTCAATAAAAACCTCCCATTCATAACTCATAACCATTCAATAAATACCTAAGTTTATCGATCCGCCGTATCGTCATATTACCGTCTATTTGAAAATCCTTCGCAATTTAACATCTCCAACGTCTTAAGATTATGTTCACCAAAATTTAAGCCCATCTGAGGTACGTTGTAGGAGAAGTGTCTGCTAAATGAAGTGGTGACACACCTCCTATTGCATTTGGCACTTTCAAATGGTAGCAAAATTCATCAGGCCGCCATTTTGTCATCTTACAAGATATCAAAAATCCCTTCGCAATTTAACATCTCCAATGTCTTGAGCTCATGTACACCAAATTTTACACCCATCTGATGTACGGTGTAGGAGGAGTGTTTTAAAATCTATTCTATGTCATATCACAGAAAATCGCAATACAAGTCTTCTTATCTCACTTCCTGTTGGGCGTGGCCATGACATTGTAATTACAATTTTGTTCATCTTAGTGAGATACACACCCATACCAACTTTCGTGTGTCTGGCTGAAATCGTATGCCACCCACGATCCTCTTTGTGTTAAAGTGCTCATTTGCGGTACATTTTCTGACAGTTCACTGGCCTGTCATATGGGGGCGCTATGTCAGACTGCCAGTTATTTGGCATGAAAATCTTGGTAGTCCTCATCTACATTACCCTGTGAAGTTTTAGTCTGAGGAAGAACTCCAAATTCAATAGATGCCTCCTATTCATAACTCATAATTCCCATTCAATAAATACCTAAGTTTATCGATCCGCCGTATTGTCATATTACCGCCTATTTGAAAATCCTTCGCAATTTAACATCTCCAACGTCTTAAGATTATGTTCACCAAAATTTAAGCCCATCTGAGGTACGGTGTAGGAGAAGTGTTTCAAATTCCATTGAATGTCAAATATTACAAAAATCACACAAAAGGCCAATTATCTCACTTCCTGTTGGGCGTGGCCATGACATTGCAGTGAGGTGTTTGTTTGCCTTATTGAGATACACGTCCCTACCAAATTTCGTGCGCCTATCTTAAACGGTATGCCAGCCCCGAAAGACAACGCGCCAGCCCCGAAAAACAACGCACTAGGGGGCGCTATCAAGCTCCTGGGGGTCACCGGGGGACGGGTCTTTTTGGAGGCGTAGCTGCCGCCCTATGTGATGCCCGTGCAAAGTTTCGTTCGTTTTGAAGCATGGGAACATGTTCAAAATTGCCCAAAAGCGTGTTAAAAAAAGTGTCCCAAGAATAATAATAATAATAGAGAAACAGAGCGAGAACAATAGGGACCTCGTGCCCCTTCGGGCTCGGTCCCTAATTAAAGCCGCAAGCGGCGTTGGTCGGGACCTCGCACCTGCGTTTGTTCGTCTTACTGAGACGCACACCCATACCGAATTTCGTGTGCCTGGCAAAAATGGTAAGCCATATCGGACAATTTTTCCTGTTAGGGGCTCAGCTAGCGGTAGATTTCTGACAGTTCACTGGCCTGTCATATGGGGGCGCTATGTCAGACTGCCAGTTATTTGGCATGAAAATCTTGGTAGTCCTCATCTACATTACCCTGTGAAGTTTTAGTCTGAGGAAGAACTCCAAATTCAATAAAAACCTCCCATTCATAACTCCCATTCAATAAATACCTAAGTTTATCGATCCGCCGTATCGTCATATTACCGCCTATTTGAAAATCCTTCGCAATTTAACATCTCCAACGTCTTAAGATTATGTTCACCAAAATTTAAGCCCATCTGAGGTACGGTGTAGGAGAAGTGTCTGCTAAATGAAGTGGTGACACACCTCCTATTGAATTTGGCACTTTCAAATGGTAGCAAAATTCATCAGGCCGCCATTTTGTCATCTTACAAGATATCAAAAATCCCTTCGCAATTTAACATCTCCATTGTCTTGAGCTCATGTACACCAAAATTTACGCCCATCTGATGTACGGTGTAGGAGGAGTGTTTTAAAATCCATTGTATGTCTTATCACACAAAATCGCAATACAAGTCTTTTTATCTCACTTCCTGTTGGGCGTGGCCATGACATTGTAATTACAATTTTGTTCATCTTAGTGAGATACACACCCATACCAACTTTCGTGTGTCTGGCTGAAATCGTATGCCACCCACGATCCTCTTTGTGTTAAAACGCTCATTTGCTGTACATTTTCTGACAGTTCACTGGCCTGTCATATGGGGGCGCTATGTCAGACTGCCAGTTATTTGGCATGAAAATCTTGGTAGTCCTCATCTACATTACCCTGTGAAGTTTTAGTCTGAGGAAGAACTCCAAATTCAATAAAAACCTCCTATTCATAATTCATAACTCCCATTCAATAAATACCTAAGTTTATCGATCCGCCGTATCGTCATATTACCGCCTATTTGAAAATCCTTCGCAATTTATCATCTCCAATGTCTTAAGATTATGTTCACCAAAATTTAAGCCCATCTGAGGTTCGGTGTAGGAGAAGTGTTTCAAATTCCATTGTCTGTCCAATATTACAAAATCACACAAAATGCCAATTATCTCACTTCCTGTTGGGCGTGGCCATGACATTGCAGTGAGGCGTTTGTTCGTCTTATTGAGATACACGTCCCTACCGAATTTCGTGCGCCTATCTTAAACGGAACTCCAAATTCAATAAATAACTCCCATCCATAACTCATAACTCATACCTAAATTTATCGATCCGCTGTATCGTCATATTACCGCCTATTTGAAAATCCTTCGCAATTTAACATCTCCAACATCTTAAGATTATGTTCACCAAAATTTAAGCCCATCTGAGGTACGGTGTAGGAGAAGTGTTTCAAATTCCATTGTATGTCAAATTTCACAAAAAGCCAATTATCTCACTTCCTGTTGGGCGTGGACATGACATTGCAGTGAGGCGTTTGTTCGTCTTATTGAGATACACGTCCCTACCGAATTTCGTGCGCCTATCTTAAACGGTATGCCAGCCCCGAAAGACAACGCGCTAGGGGGCGCTATCGAGCTCCTGGGGGTCACCGGGGGACGGGACTTTTTGGAGGCGTAGCTGCCGCCCTACGTGATGCCCGTGCAAAGTTTTGTTCGTTTTGAAGCATGGGAACATGCTCCAAATTGCCCAAAAGCGTGTGAACAAGAACAAAAAAAATAATAATTAAAGCCGCAAGCGGCGTTGGTCGGGACCTCGCACCTGCGTTTGTTCGTCTTACTGAGACGCACACCCATACCGAATTTCGTGTGCCTGGCAAAAATGGTAAGCCATATCGGACAATTTTTCCTGTTAGGGGCTCAGCTAGCGGTAGATTTCTGACAGTTCACTGGCCTGTCATATGGGGGCGCTATGTCAGACTGCCAGTTATTTGGCATGAAAATCTTGGTAGTCCTCATCTACATTACCCTGTGAAGTTTTAGTCTGAGGAAGAACTCCAAATTCAATAAAAACCTCCCATTCATAACTCCCATTCAATAAATACCTAAGTTTATCGATCCGCCGTATCGTCATATTACCGCCTATTTGAAAATCCTTCGCAATTTAACATCTCCAACGTCTTAAGATTATGTTCACCAAAATTTAAGCCCATCTGAGGTACGGTGTAGGAGAAGTGTCTGCTAAATGAAGTGGTGACACACCTCCTATTGCATTTGGCACTTTCAAATGGTAGCAAAATTCATCAGGCCGCCATTTTGTCATCTTACAAGATATCAAAAATCCCTTCGCAATTTAACATCTCCATTGTCTTGAGCTCATGTACACCAAAATTTACGCCCATCTGATGTACGGTGTAGGAGGAGTGTTTTAAAATCCATTGTATGTCTTATCACACAAAATCGCAATACAAGTCTTTTTATCTCACTTCCTGTTGGGCGTGGCCATGACATTGTAATTACAATTTTGTTCATCTTAGTGAGATACACACCCATACCAACTTTCGTGTGTCTGGCTGAAATCGTATGCCACCCACGATCCTCTTTGTGTTAAAACGCTCATTTGCTGTACATTTTCTGACAGTTCACTGGCCTGTCATATGGGGGCGCTATGTCAGACTGCCAGTTATTTGGCATGAAAATCTTGGTAGTCCTCATCTACATTACCCTGTGAAGTTTTAGTCTGAGGAAGAACTCCAAATTCAATAAAAACCTCCTATTCATAATTCATAACTCCCATTCAATAAATACCTAAGTTTATCGATCCGCCGTATCGTCATATTACCTCCTATTTGAAAATCCTTCGCAATTTATCATCTCCAATGTCTTAAGATTATGTTCACCAAAATTTAAGCCCATCTGAGGTTCGGTGTAGGAGAAGTGTTTCAAATTCCATTGTCTGTCCAATATTACAAAATCACACAAAATGCCAATTATCTCACTTCCTGTTGGGCGTGGCCATGACATTGCAGTGAGGCGTTTGTTCGTCTTATTGAGATACACGTCCCTACCGAATTTTGTGCGCCTATCTTAAACGAAACTCCAAATTCAATAAATAACTCCCATCCATAACTCATAACTCAGATTCAATAAATACCTAACTTTATCGATCCGCCGTATCGTCATATTACCGCCTATTTGAAAATCCTTCGCAATTTAACATCTACCACATCTTAAGATTATGTTCACCAAAATTTAAGCCCATCTGAGGTACATTGTAGGAGAAGTGTTTCAAATTCCATTGAATGTCAAATATTACAAAAATCACACAAAAGGCCAATTATCTCACTTCCTGTTGGGCGTGGCCATGACATTGCAGTGAGGCGTTTGTTCGTCTTATTGAGATACACGTCCCTACCGAATTTCGTGCGCCTATCTTAAACGGTATGCCAGCCCCGAAAGACAACGCGCCAGCCCCGAAAAACAACGTGCTAGGGGGCGCTATCAAGCTCCTGGGGGTCACCGGGGGACGGGTCTTTTTCGAGGCGTAGCTGCCGCCCTATGTGATGCCCGTGCAAAGTTTCGTTCGTTTTGAAGCATGGGAACATGTTCAAAATTGCCCAAAAGCGTGTTAAAAAAAAGTGTCCCAAGAATAATAATAATAATAGAGAAACAGAGCGAGAACAATAGGGACCTTCGTCCCCCTTCGGGCTCGGTCCCTAATAATAGAGAAACAGAGCAACAACAATAGGGACCTTCGTGCCCCTTCGGGCTCGGTCCCTAATTAAAGCCGCAAGCGGCGTTGGTCGGGACCTCGCACCTGCGTTTGTTCGTCTTACTGAGACGCACACCCATACCGAATTTCGTGTGCCTGGCAAAAATGGTAAGCCATATCGGACAATTTTTCCTGTTAGGGGCTCAGCTAGCGGTAGATTTCTGACAGTTCCCTGGCCTGTCATATGGGGGCGCTATGTCAAACTGCCAGTTATTTGGCATGAAAATCTTGGTAGTCCTCATCTACATTACCCTGTGAAGTTTTAGTCTGAGGAAGAACTCCAAATTCAATAAATATCTCCCATTCATAACTCTCATTCAATAAATACCTAAGTTTATCGATCCGCCGTATCGTCATATTACCGTCTATTTGAAAATCCTTCGCAATTTAACATCTCCAACGTCTTAAGATTATGTTCACCAAAATTTAAGCCCATCTGAGGTACGGTGTAGGAGAAGTGTCTGCTAAATGAAGTGGTGACACACCTCCTATTGCATTTGGCACTTTCAAATGGTAGCAAAATTCATCAGGCCGCCATTTTGTCATCTTACAAGATATCAAAAATCCCTTCGCAATTAAACATCTCCAATGTCTTGAGCTTATGTACTCCAAAATTTACGCCCATATGTTCTACGGTGTAGGAGGAGTGTTTTAAAATCTATTCTATGTCATATCACAGAAAATCGCAATACAAGTCTTCTTATCTCACTTCCTGTTGGGCGTGGCCATGACATTGTAATTACAATTTTGTTCATCTTAGTGAGATACACACCCATACCAACTTTCGTGTGTCTGGCTGAAATCGTATGCCACCCACGATCCTCTTTGTGTTAAAACGCTCATTTGCTGTACATTTTCTGACAGTTCACTGGCCTGTCATATGGGGGCGCTATGTCAGACTGCCAGTTATTTGGCATGAAAATCTTGGTAGTCCTCATGTACATTACCCTGTGAAGTTTTAGTCTGAGGAAGAACTCCAAATTTAATAAAAATCTCCCATTCATAACTCATAATTCACATTCAATAAATACCTAACTTTATCGATCCGCCGTATTGTCATATTAGCGCCTATTTGAAAATCCTTTGCAATTTAACATCTTCAACGTCTTAAGATTATGTTCACCAAAATTTAAGCCCATCTGAGGTACGGTCTAGGAGAAGTGTTTCAAATTCCATTGTATGTCCAATATCCACAAAATCACACAAAAGGCCAATTATCTCACTTCCTGTTGGGCGTGGCCATGACATTGCAGTGAGGCGTTTGTTCGTCTTATTGAGATATACGTCCCTACCAAATTTCGTGCGCCTATCTTAAACGGTATGCCAGCCCCTAAAGACAACGCGCCAGCCCCAAAAAACAACACACTAGGGGGCGCTATCAAGCTCCTGGGGGTCACCGGGGGACGGGTCTTTTTGGAGGCGTAGGTGCCGCTCTACGTGATGCCCGTGCCAAGTTTCGTTCGTTTTGAAGCATGGGAACATGTTCAAAATTGCCCAAAAGCGTGTTAAAAAAAAGTGTCCCAAGAATAATAATAATAATAATAATAATAATAATAGAGAAACAGAGCGAGAACAATAGGGACCTTCGTGCCCCTTCGGGCTCGGTCCCTAATAATAGAGAAACAGAGCGAGAACAATAGGGACCTTCGTCCCCCTTCGGGCTCGGTCCCTAATAATAATAGAGAAACAGAGCAACTTCAATAGGGACCTTCGTGCCCCTTCGGGCTCGGTCCCTAATAATAGAGAAACAGAGCAACTTCAATAGGGACCTTCGTCCCCCTTCGGGGCTCGGTCCCTAATAATAGAGAAACAGAGCAACTTCAATAGGGACCTTCGTGCCCCTTCGGGCTCGGTCCCTAATTAGTATTAGAAAATATTAGGTAGTATACCCATAGATGTTAATAGGCTTTTGCAATATTTAATAGTAAAAAGCTGTGGTAGGCCTAGTGGTACTGGAGGTAGTAGTAGAAGTAGACCTGGTAGTTTTAGTTGCTGCTGTTGTAATATTAGTAGTAGTAGTAGTAGTAGTAGTAGTAGTAGTAGTAGTAATAACAGATTTTAGACTTCCTAGGTGGACCATAGTATGAACCAGGTCTACACAAGCTATAAATTGGACTGATATGGAACTAAACCAGGACTAGAAGTACTAGTAGTAATAGTAGTAGTAAAAATAGTAGTAGCAATCACTTAATACTGAACTAAACTTCACATTATTGAACTTTTCCTGCTTGCAGCCAGACAAAGAGAAAACAAATCCTAAAGACATAAGAAAATGACTGCAGTCTGGGGTGTTCGGCTTAATGTCTCTCTGCAGACCTGGGCCTGTGAGTCGTCTGCAGCACTGACTAATGCCACCATCTGTGTGTTAATGTGAGCGCTGACAGATAACAACTATTCAGACAGCTAATTGGGCGTCTCCCTTTTCATTAAAGGAGTCACCCAGAGCTGCGTCGCTAAGCTAACACGCGCGCTAGCAAGCTAAATGTCACGGCGGAGGAGTGGATTTAACCTTCAGTACAAGTTTGACAAGCCATTGCTAGAGTTTTGACAATTACAACTGGAAAAAATGTATGTTTACTATAGGCTGTATGTCAGAAAGTAAACCGGGATTAGTTGCCAATAAAATAAAGTAGGATTTAAAGGTGCACTATGTAACTTATGTAACTTTTCTGGTGGAGGGTTTGCAACCTGCCTATCGTTTTGTCTGGAAATAAACATATCCATCTTGCATTTACTCAATAACATGGGCTTTTATTCACCTTCAAACTTGCATTCTTAGTGTGACTGGGCTCGCCTTTCCACAGATCTGACATGTAACTTGGCCCTATGGTGTCATCTGCTGTATCTGTATGGATAAAGATAAGATAAGATATGCCTTTATTAGTCCCACAGTGGGGAAATTCCAGTGTAATAAGTGTAATGTCATACTGTGGAACATTCCAGACAGTATCTCCATGGAGAGAAGCAGGTGACAAACCCTCCACCTGAAAAGTTGCACAGTGCAACTTTAAGGACAAGAGTAGGTCTAAACTATATGAGTACTAAATAAGGGACAAACCCAGGAGTGAACAGACCTGAATCAGGACTAAACCAGGTATAACCCATGTCTAATATAAACCAGGATTTAGAATTTTAAACCGGTTTAAGAACTTGGGATTTATCAAGAACTTAACCAAACTGAAATGAGACTAAACCAGTCATTGTGAAGAACTAAAATATAGATTCAGATCAAGTAATCTAAAACAGGAGTTGACTGGGATTAGATGAAATGAAGACTAAATCAAATAATAGTCAAAATAAGAACCAAATTAGAGGAACCAGGGATAACTGTAGATTAGATCAGGACTAAGGGGAAGGGAAAAAAGGATGAAGCCAGGATTCAACCAGGACTAAAATTAGTAGAAGTAGTTGTAGCCTAGTAGTAGTAGCAGCAGTAGTAGAAATAGTAGTAGTAACAGTAGTAATAGACTTTAGACTTCCTAGTGGGATCATCATACCAACCACATAGACCTAAACAAGGTATACATTGAACTAAACAAACACTAAACCTGGACTAATTTTGAACTAAACTAGATAATCCCGTCCCATAAGACTACTACTACTAGTAATAGGCCTATAGTAGTAGTAGTAGTAGTAGTAGTAGTATACTTCAGACTTCCTAAATAGCATAGTACCAATCAACCAAACTATAACTATAAACTATAACCAAACTATAAATTGGACTCAACAAGCACTAAACCAGGACTTTCTCATACACCACAGCTTGCAGACCACACAAAATAACATTGTTTCAGTTTCACATAGTAGCTTGAGTGAGTTTTGCGTACTTTTCCGGTGTACTTGTATACCCCACAGAGAATGCTGCATCAAGACTGGGCTCATTTAGAATTCAGGACACAGCCTCAGCAGCTGGCTCCTCTGCACTGACAGAGGAGCCAGCTGCTCCTCTGCACTGACAGAAGAAAAAACAGAACAAAACTAGTCCACAGACCCAAACACAGATCTGAATGTATATACAGGGAAATAAAGCTGCACTGTGTAACTTTTTTCTGGTAGAGGGTCTTTGTGTTATTGCTTTGCCTGGAATGTTCCACCGTATTCATTAAACTTTTGTAACTAGGATAAATACAGGTGTTTTTGCTGCTAAGGAAATACACTGGAAAAAACATGTATTCTTACTGTGAGTGGGCTCGCCTCTCCACAGATCTGACCTCTAACTTGGCCTGTCCGTCTCCATGGTGATAGATAAGTTTAATGACATACTGTGGAACAATTACATATGCAGAAAAGCAGAAAAGTTACACAGTGTGCCTTTATCCTACCTTGACAACTGTTCAGTGATCTTCCAGAAGAAACGCTCAGTGTATGTTTATTACAGCATTGGAAAAAAAAGTTTTAAAATAGTCCGAAAACTCAAGGAAAAGTACAAGATGGATTTAAACGGCACATTTTCAGGAGCCTGTGATCAATACGAGCGTTCATGGTCCTTTTTAGGAGTTTGATTTTCAACAAAAAGGTGAAAGTGACGAACTGAAAAGCAACTATGTGTGAGAGAATCATCCCACCTATTGTCGTTCCAACCAAATCAGCTCTTTTGGGTCAGATTGTGTAAACAAAACTCAAATTAAAGCCCTACAGAGACAGATTAGACAGATTAGTGCCAGCAGTTAGCATCACACCCCCAAGGAATGTTAATAAAATCAACTGCAAAGTATCAGTAAGTGAATTCAGTATTATGTAGCAGGTTGAATAGTGGATTAGATACTAGAACTTTACTTCAAAAACAGGACTCAAAAATCCACAGTTCTGATACCCCGCCGGTTTCTACGGTAACAAAAGACCATCCAATCTCCCAGTGTCCTACTTTGGGTAAAAATAAGAAAATATAAGATAACTTTCTTATCTTTAACTACCTCCAGGACTAAAATGGCTATACGCTCCACTATTTGTAAGCTGATGTTTATCCATTGCTTTCAGAATGATGAAAAATTAAGACTGCTGTCATAGCAACTAACAATTTAAAACAAAATATTAAGGCTGAACGATTAGGGGGGAAATATCTAATTTGCCACTTTTTTTTTGACAAGCATTGCAGTTTTGATTTGATTCTGTTCAAAGTTCTTCACATTTCAGACATGTGTGTACCCATCTCTTATAGGGGTTTTATAGCAGTTTTATAAGAATAAAACACAATATTTTATTATTTATGGGGGAAATTATGGTACTTCAAAAACTGCAGACTTTGCGATTTGCTCATTTTTGTCTGATTGCGAATAATCTTAAAGCCATTCAAAATATTCTGTTTTTTGAATGGTGAAAAGTCCCACAAATGTTGCCAGATTTTCTTTGATAAATGGCAGAAAAATACACAGCCCCTAGAGGTGATTTAAGAAACTGCATGAGACAGTTACTCGTACTTGTACTGTCCTCTGATCTGCAGCGAGTGAGTGTAATGCTCCACTTTTGGTCCTGCGTCTTCTCTTCTCCTTTTCTCCTCACTTCTGTTCTCTTCTTTTCACTTTTCCTATCTTCTCTTTTCCCCTCTTCTCCTCTCTTCTCCTCTATCCTCCTCTTTTCTCCTCTTTTGTCTTGTCCCCTCTTCTTATTCTCTTGTCTCCTCTCTTCTTCTTCTTCTTCTTGTTCTTGTTCTTCTTCTCCTTTTGTCAGGTGATGGTGTTTGGCCCTCTCCCTGCTGACACCTCCCTCGCTTCCTTGGGAGCCAATTATCCGACGTTGGGCAGCACGCAATTTCAGCTCTCTGTGTTCCTAATGAAGGATAGAGGAGAAGAAAAGGAGAAGGAGAGAGAGAGAGAGAAAGAGAGGAGGAGGAGGAGATGAAGGAGAGGAGAAGGAAAGAGAGCAAAAGAGAGTAGGAGAGCGAGGAAAGGAGGAGAGAGGAGGAGAGAAAGTGTGTTCAGCTCTCTGTGTTCCTAATGAAGGAGATAGAGGAGAAGAAAAGGAGAAGGAGGGAGAGAGGGAGAGAGAAAGAGAGGAGGAGGAGATAAAAGAGAGGAGAAGGAAAGAGAGAGCAAAAGAGAGAAGGAGAAAGAGCAAAGGAGAAGGAGAGAGGAGGAGAGAGGAGGAGAGAAAGTGTGTTCAGCTCTCTGTGTTCCTAATGAAGGAGACAGAGGAGAAGAGAAGGAGGAAGAGGGAGAGAGAGAGAGAGAGAGAGAGAGAAGGGGAGAGAGAGATGGGAGGAGAGGACAGGGACAGAGGAGAGAAAGAACAAAAGAGGGGGAAGAGTGTGTTCTGCTTTCTGTGTTCCTCATGGAGACAGAGAAGAAGAGGAGAGAGAGTGAGAGAGAGAGAGAAAGGGAGAGAGAGAAGGAGATAGGTGAAAGGAGGGAGAGAGAGAAGGAGAGAGTGTATTCTGCTCTATGTGTTCCTAATGAAGGAGATAGAGGAGAAGAGAAGGAGAGAGAGAGAGAGAGAAGGAGATAGAGGGAGAGAAAGAGAGACAGAGAGAGAGGAGAAGGAGGAGATAAAGGAGAGAAGGAAAGAGAGAGCAAGAGAGAGAAGGAGATAGAGGAAAGGAGGGACGGAGAGAGTGGTCTGCTTTCTGTGTTCCTACTGAAGTAGACACAGGAGAGGAGAAGGAGAGAGGGAGAGAGAGAGAAGGAGAGAGAGAGACGAGAGGAGAGGAAAGGGACAGAGGAGAGAAAGAGGGGGGAGAGTGTATTCTGCTCTATGTGTTCCTAATGAAGGAGATAGAGGAGAAGAGAAGAAGAGAGCGAGAGGGAGGGAAGATAGAGAGTAGAAGTGAAGGAGAGAGAGAAGGAGATAGAGGAAAGGAGGGAGAGAGAGGGAGAGAGTGTGTTCTGCTTTCTGTGTTCATAATGAAGGAGATAGGAGAGGAGAAGGAGAGAGAGAGAGAGGGAGGGAAGGGGGGAGAGGGAGAGAGAGGAGATAGAGGAGAGGAGAGAGAGAGAGAGGGAAAGGGAAAGAGAGAGAGATAGAGGAGAAGGAGAGAAAGTGTGTGTGTGTGTTCTGTTTTCTGTGTTCCTAATGAAGGAGAGAATAAGAAAGAGAGAAAGACGAGAGACAGGGAGAGATATGGAGAGACAGAGAGAGAGAAAGAGAGAGAGGAACCGATATGGAGAGAGAGAGGGAGAGGAGCGAATGGAGATGGAGAGAGAGAGAGAAGGAGGGAGAGAAAGACAGAGAGAGAGGGAGAAATGTGGGGATGGTTGCATATTTGTGGATGTGGAGACCTAGTTTGGGATGTTGTGATCTGATTAAATAAGCAAAAAGTCAACATGGCCTTATAAAAATGCATTGTCCAATATTCCGGCGGGGGGTTGGTTACCATGGAGATGTTGTTGCGTTGCCTGTAATGTTCCACAATGTATATTTCTCACATGTATTTAATAATGCTATATAATTCTATTCTATTGCCTCTTCACAGATCTGACCTGTAATTAGATTTTTCTCCCCCATGATAGAAAGATCTAATGCCATACGGTGTACACCAGGACTCCGCCAGGGCTAAGCCAGGAATAAACCAGGACTAAACCAGGACTATATCAGGGCTAAACCAGGATTATATCAGGGCTAAACCAGGACTCCACAAGGTCAAAACCAGACTATATCTGGACTAAACCAGGACTATATCAGGGCTAAACCAGAGCTAAACCAAGACTCCACAAGGTGAAAACCAGGACTAAACCAGGACTATATCAGGACTAAACCGGAACTAGGATATGTGGGCTATATCAGGGCTAAATCAGAACTAAACCAGGACTCCGCCAGATCAAAAACAAGACTATATTAGGACTAAACCGGGACTAAACCAGGACTATATCAGGACTATATCAGGACTAAACCAGGACTCCACCAGGTCAAAACCAGGACTATATCAGGACTAAACCTGGTCCAAAATGAACTGACACTGCATTGACACTTACACATAGACCGCATCAAAGCTGGGACTCAGCCCGGAACGAAACCAGGTCTAAACCAGGACTATATTAGGGCTAAACCAGGACTATACCAGGGCTAAATTAGGCTCAAACTAGCACAAATGTAAACCCACCCTTAGGTGCTAATATAAATATGCAAATTACAGCATTATTAAAACTAGTTTTCAAAATAAAGCCAGATTCATTTGACCCTTAAACCTTTAGTGTTAACAAGATCTTCTGTGTAAAATCAAAACAAATTGCAATCTTAAGTTAAAGTGCCCTGCTTAACCTTTCTGACCTGTTTTGTCTCCATGGAGATGAGAGTTGCTGTGGTTGGACTCTGCAGTATTGCATCAAATGTATCTATCTAGCATTTCTTTTGTTTCAGGTTTTTTTTTACTCATCAAAAATAACTTGAAAAACATACTGGCTTACTATGAGCGTGGTCGCCTCTCCACAGATCTGACCTGTAACTTGGCCTGGGTTGCGCTACCTGCTTATCTCCATGGAGAAAGATATGTTTAATGACATACTGAAAAAACAAACAAACATCAGTACATCTTTAACCTAAACATACTATTGATACTTTGCAGTGACGTGAAGCTGGGGGTGTTCTATACTAGATTTCTATTGGAGGAATGTTCAGCAGTTACCATGGTGATGCAGTGCACACATTAGCAAACATAGAAAAAAAACTTAAAACTAAAAAAAAATAAAAATGGATTTAAACATTTTGAGGACCCTGTGATCAATATGAGGTCCTGTCCAATACATGGTCCTGTTTAGGTGTTTGATTTTCAACAAAAAGTTGAGAGTGACTAAACCAGGACTAAACCAGGACTAGAACAGGACCAAAACAAGTCTACATCAGGACTAAACTAGGCTCAAGTGTGAACCCATCCTTAAGTACTAATACAAATATGCAAATGGCAGTGGTGGACTAACTAAATATAATCCTAAAATTAAATAAACACAAGAAAACCAACTAACCAACAACAGCGCTAGACATGGCCCAGAAAACAAACACAAGAAGAAAGGCAAGATTACACAAATAAGACACTTAAGTACTTTTAAATTCTGAGCTGTTTTCCGTCAGATCTTCAGTTGTTTTTGTTTTTTTTCCCCTAAAATTGTTTTGTCCATTGTCTTCACTATTATCTGTTTAATTTGTTCATTGTCTTTTTAATTGCTTCATTATTGTTCAGCCCATTATTGTTCAGACCACGGCAAAAGCAAAAGCAAAACAGCAGCTCCCCAAAAAGGGCCAGTGATATCAGACCTCACGCCTGGAAAAAAATGTTTTAGTTTTCACTCTAATTTAACCCGGTGAGACCTACGCCTACGAACGTACCCCCTGAACCCACGTCACCAAGCACCAGCTACACCAAGGACCCCAGAGTTTTAAAATTATATTGTTGACCATCACAATATATCGAATTACAAATCCCTTTGCTTAAATGTATTATTTTGGTGCAGCATAACCAGAGCTCTCTTTCAGTGCAGAAGAAATAACTGATATGAAGCCCGTTTAAATCTTAATTCTTTGGGTTATAACAGTAATGCAGCATCAAAAGCTCATCAAGGTATATTCACAATTTTGTTCATCTCCACAAAATATTGCAATAAATACAAAAAATATATAAAACTACAGACTATATGAATTTGGAAAGAACAATTTACCTGGCCCTGCAGAGATGGATACGCCCAGCCAACAGGAAGAGGAAGTAGGAGGGAACAGAGAAAGAGAAAATAATTCAAGGTATTTTTAGAGTAGGACCCCATACTGCCTCGCCCTTGGGCAAGACACTTAACCCACCTCGCCAGTGTCTGTGTACACTGGTGTGTGAATGGGTGAGTGGTTCCTTGTTGTAAAGGGCTGTATATAGATGTGACCATTTACCATTTTAGCTAGAATTCAAAACAAAATCAGGCTCATTTTATCTTCAAACCTCTACCAGGTCAAAATCAGAACTATATCAGGACTAAAACAGGACTATATCAGGACAAAACCAGGACTATGTCAGGACAAAACCAGGACAAAACCAGGACTATATCAGGACAAAACCAGGACTATATCAAGACTAAACCAGGACTCCACCAGGTCAAAACCAGAACTATATCAGGACTAAAACAGGACTCCAACAGGTCAAAACTAGGACTATATCAAGACTAAACCAGGACTAAACAAGGACTCCACCAGGTCAAAACCAGGACTATATCAGGACTAAACCAGGGCTAAACCAGGACTCCACCAGGTCAAAACCAGGACTATATAAGGACTAAACCAGGACTATATCAGGACTAAACCAGGACTCCAACAGGTCAAAACCAGGACTATATAAGGACTAAACCAGGACTATATCAGGACTAAACCAGGACTCCAACAGGTCAAAACCAGGACTATATCAGGACAAAACAGGATTATATCAGGACAAACCCTGGACCAAAATGAATTGACACTGGATTGACACTTACACACAGGCCGCACCAAAGCTGGGACTCAGCCCAGAATGAAACCAGGACTAAACCAGGACTCCATCGGGTCAAAACCAGCACTATATCAGGACTAAACCAGGACTATATCAGGAATAAACCAGGGCTAAATTGGGCTCAAACTAGCACAAATATGAACCCGCCCTTAGGTACTAATATAAATATGCAAATTCAGAGTTGACAATGAAAATGAGCTTCTAACAGAGCAGTGCTTCCAGTTAGCGTCACAGTTGATGACCTCAGCTTCAAAGTATACTATACGATCTAATGTATGTGGAAAAGCCTTTAACACGTGTAGTTCCTCGGATCTTGTATTATATGACTGAGATTTGTGCTGTTTGTTTCATTTCAGCAGCTGTCACCACATGTTTACAGAACAATGCATCACACACACACCGGGCCGCGGACTGAGATTTGAGGAGAAACTCGGACGATTCAAGCGGCAGCCATGTTAGATTTAAGGCTGTCAGAAAGAGGAGGGAAAAAGAAGCAAAGAGATACCTGTATTTGTGGACATGGAGAGTTTAAAGGCCCATATGAGTCTATTTTCTGATTTTCAGATCTGGAAATAAATAAGAGACCACTGCATTTTTTTCTGAAATCAGCATCTCTACATGTATTACAGCCATTCCATTCCAGCGTCTGTTGAATTCCAACACAAACACAAAGCTGAGCTACTTCAGTTCTTGCACCAGGAGTGGAATAAAGTCACCCAAGAACAATGTGAGCATTTTGAGCTTTGGAGATGTAGACAGAGTAACAAAACTTTACTCAAACATCTGAAGGAAACAAAACACAAGTCCAGGTATGTTTTTGAGGAGATAACGACATTCTAACGTGACTAAAACCTCACAATAGTCATTTTGCGTAATATAGAACCTTTAATAATTTTGTACAACAGTTAGCAAGCAGTTGGACCCTCCTTTGACAAGAAACTTAAACATTTTAGAAGGTACCGCAGTGGCCATCTCGTCTCGATCCATAAGTCTTCGTTACATTTAGTCAATTTGTTCACAGGCGACAATTAGCAGAGAGGACGATGGGAAATGCTTTGTGCGTTGGAAACCGAGGAATCACTTCCCAAGCATCAATTTCCATACAAAGGATTTTCTGTACTGCCGTTTTGCTCACAGCGGTACAGCTCTCCACATGTGAGACAATATTTCCTCATTTTGAATTCAAAGATCATTTATTTAATCCCAGTTTCTGCTTTTTTCACATTTTTCTCGAGCGCTAATTGATTAGGGAGATGGTGCCTGGGGTTAGCAGCTGATTCAGATAAACCACTAAAGGAGAGGCAGGGTTTACAAGGAATTGTGGGTAAAAACAGTCTTGGTTCGGACCTGGCTTAGTGGTGGTTTAGTTCTGATTTAGACACGTGGTTTAATGCTGGTTTAGACCTGATTTAGTCCTGGTTTAGTCATTGCAGGTAAAAAAGTCTTGGTTCAGACCTGGTTTGATGATGATTTAGTCCTTGGTGAGTCCTGGTTTAGTTTTGTTTTAGACCTGATAGTTTAATACTGGTTTAGAGCCTGTTTAGACCTGGTTTAGTCCTTATTTGGTCCTGGTTAGGGCTTGGTCTAGTCAAGTTTAGTTCTGCTTCTGACATGTTTAACAGATATTTACACCTGCTTTATACTTGAATGTAGTTGATTTAGTCCTGGTTCCTAAAGATCCCAGAATAGTCCTGGTCCCAGCTGGTCCTGGACTGAAATCCTGGTTTAGTTCTACTTTAGTCCTGGTTAAGTTATAGTTTATTCTTGGTTTAGTTGTGGCTGACTTAGTCCTAGTTAGGAGGATTCTGGCTTAGTAGTTATTCTCTAATGTAGTTCTGCTGTAGTCCTGGTTTAATTTTATTTTATTTTTTTATTTTTTTTTAATTGGACCAAGGTTATACTAGTTTATAATTTAGCTGTAGTTATTTTAGCTTGGCATGTTGCAGTCATGATTCAGTACTGGTTTAGTCCTGGTTAAGTTCTATTTTATACCTGGTTTATTCTTGTCTCACTTTGGTTGCTTTAGTTCTGGTTAAGACCTACTTTACTGACTTGTTTAGTCCTAATTTAATCCAAGTTTAGTTCTGCTTTAGTCCTGGTTAAATTCTATTTTAGACCAGGTTTATTCTTGATTTAGTTCTGCTTAAATCCAACAAATTTGATTTAGTCCCAGTTTACCCTTGGCTTAGTAATAGTTTAGTCCTGATTTAGACCAGGTTTAGTCCTGATTTAGTCCTGCTTTTGACCTGGTTTAGTCCTGGTTTAGTCCTGCTTTTGACCTGGCTTAGTCCTGGTTTAGCCTTGCTTTAGACCTCTTTTAGTCCTGGTTTAGTCTTGCTTCAGACCTGGTTTAGTCCTGGTTTAGTCTTGCTTTAGACCTACTTTAGTCCTGGTTTAGTCTTGCTTTAGACCTGGTTTAGTCCTGGTTTAGCCTTGCTTTAGACCTGGTTTAGTCCTGATTTAGTGTTGCTTTAGACCTCTTTTAGTCCTAGTTTAGTCTTGCTTTAGACCAGGTTTAGTCCTGATTTAATCCCAGTTTAGCCCTGGTTTTAGTAATAGTTTAGTCCTGATTTAGACTAGCTTTAGTCCTGGTTTAGTCTTGCTTTAGACCTGGTTTAGTCCTGATGTAGTCCTGGTTTAATCCCCACAAAAAGTCATTCACCATTTCCTCTGTGCAGCTCCACCGCAGACACCTCCAGCTCATAACCTCCCTTCACCATATCACTAAGTTATTGTACCAGAGGAAAGTATGAGCATTTGATTTGTCGTTGCAAGGAATCGTGGGTAAATAGGCGGTCAGAAGACTCACACGGAGACGCCGTATACTGTATTGTCTAAGATCAGCATGCAGGCGAGTTGGTTGGACCCTGGTGTCTGAGCTAAAAATAAACTCGCAAAAGACGAGGAGAGAAAGAGAGAGAGGAATCCTTTTCTATCTTAGCGCAGATCTCGTACTGCTTTTGTGCACCACCTTTGTGTCTGAAACCTGGATCAAAACATCATTAGGATTCATAGTGTTTTTTTTGTTTTTATAGTTTTTAGCTCATCTCACAGGTTCAAATCGGGTCCTGGTTTAGTCCTGGGCTAGTCATGATTTAGACCTGGCTTAGTTCCTGGTTTGTCTTTGTTTTTGAAATCTGTATCAAAACATAATCATTATTTATAATGTTTTTTTTTTATCATTTCAACTCAGGTCCTGGTTTAGTCAAGGTTTAGTCCTGATTTAGACCTGGTTTAGGCCTGATATAGTCCTTATTTAGTCCTGGCTTAGTTCTTATTTAGTCTTTGTTTAGTCCTGGTTTAGACCTGGTTTAGTCCTGGTTTAGCTCTGGCTTGTCTTTGTGTCTGAAATCTGTTTCACAACATAATTAGAATTCCATCCATCCATCCATTTTCTTCAGCTTATCCGGGGCCGGGTCGCGGGGGCAACAGTCTAAGCAGGGACTCCCAGACTTCCTTCACGCCGGACACTTCCTCCAGCTCCTCCGGGGGGAGCCCAAGGCGTTCCCAGGCCAGCTGGGACACATAGTCCCTCCAGCATGTCCTGGGTCTTCCCCGGGGCCTCCTCCCGGTGGGACATGCCCGGAACACCTCCTGAGGGAGGCGACCAGGAGGCATCCGGAACAGATGCCCGAGCCACCTCAGCTGGCTCCTCTGAACGTGGAGAAGCAGCGGCTCTACTCCGAGCCCCTCCCGTGTGACTGAGCTCCTCAACCTATCTCTAAGGGTGCGCCCAGCCACTCTGCGGAGGAAACTCATTTCGGCCGCATGTATTCGCGATCTCGTCCTTTCGGTCATTACCCAAAGATCATGGCCATAGGTGAGAGTAGGAACGTAGATTGACCGGTAAATTGAGAGCTTCGCCTTTCGGCTCAGCTCCCTCTTCACCACAACGGTCCGGTACAACGACCGCATCACTGCCGACGCCGCACCGATCCGCCTGTCAATCTCACGCTCCATCCTCCCCTCACTCGTGAACAAGACCCCGAGATACTTGAACTCCTCCACTTGAGGCAAGGACTCCCCACCCACCCGGAGAGGGCAAGCCACCTTTTTCCGGTCGAGAACCATGGCCTCGGATTTGGAAGAGCTGATCCTCATCCCAGCCTCTTCACACTCGGCTGCAAACCGCCCCAGTGCACATTGGAGGTCCCGGTTCGATGAAGCCATCAGGACAACATCATCTGCAAACAGCAGAGATGAGATCCTGTGGTTCCCAAACCGGATCCCCTTCGGCCCCTGACTGCGCCTAGAAATTCTGTCCATAAATATAATGAACAGAACCGGTGACAAAGGGCAGCCCTGGCGGAGTCCAACTTGCACCGGGAACAGGTCCGACTTACTACCGGCAATGCGAACACAGATCCTGCTCTGGTCATACAGGGACCGAACAGCCCTTAGCAAAGGGCCCCGAACCCCGTACTCCCAGAGCACTCTCCACAGGACCCCACGAGGGACCCGGTCGAATGCCTTCTCCAGATCCACAAAGCACATGTGGACTGGTTGGACAAACTCCCATGCACCCGATGGAGAGTATAGAGCTGGTCCAGTGTTCCCCGGCCGGGACGAAAACCACACTGCTCCTCCTGAATCCGAGGTTCGACTATCGGTCGAATTCTCCTCTCCAGCACCCTGGAATAGACCTTAACGGGAAGGCTGAGGAGTGTGATTCCCCGATAGTTGGAACACACCCTCCGGTCCCCCTTCTTAAACAGAGGGACCACCACCCCGGTCTGCCAGTCCAGAGGTACTGTCCCCGACCGCCACGCGATGTTGCAGAGACGTGTCAGCCAAGACAGCCCTACAACATCCAGAGACCCGAGATACTCAGGGCGGATCTCATCCACCCCCGGGGCCTTGCCACCGAGGAGCTTTCCAACCACCTCAGTGACTTCAGCCAGGGTGATGAGTGAGTCCGCCTCCGAGTCTCCAGCCTCTGCTTCCTCCTCGGAAGACGTGACAGCGGGATTGAGGAGATCCTCAAAGTATTCCTTCCACTGTCCGATAAAATCCCCAGTTGAGGTCAAGAGCTCCCCACCCGCACTGTAAACAGTGTTGGTGAAGCACTGCTTCCCCCTCCTGAGGCGCCGGACGATATGCCAGAATTTCTTTGAGGCCGTCCGATAGTCCTCCTCCATGGCCTCTCCGAACTCCTCCCAAACCCGAGTTTTTGCCTCTGCGACCGCCCGGGCTGCAGCACGCTTGGCCCGTCTGTACCCGTCGGCTGCCTCCGGAGTCCCACGAGCCAATAAGGCCCGATAAGACTCCTTCTTCAGCATGACATGGCATCCCTTACTTTCGGTGTCCACCACCGAGTTCGGGGATTGCCGCCGCGACAGGCACCACAGACCTTACGACCACAGCTACGGGCGGCCGCATCGACAATAGAGGCCGAGAACAGAGCCCATTCGGACTGTACTGTATGTCCCCAGCCTCTCCCGGAATCCGGGAGAAGCTCTCCCGGAGGTGTGAGTTGAAGGTGCCCCTGACAGAGGGATCTGCCAGACGTTCCCAACAGACCTTCACTACGCGTTTGGGCCTGCCAGGTCTTTCTGGCTTCCTCCCCCGCCAGCGGACCCAACTCACAACCAGGTGGTGATCAGTTGACAGCTCTGCCCCTCTCTTCACCCGAGTGTCCAAGACACGTGGCCGGAGGTCAGATGACACGACAACAAAGTCGATCATTGACGCGCCCTTCTCGTTCACCGGGGTGAACTCCAACACTCTGCGGCTAAGCTGTGGGGCAATGAGCAGGCCCACACCAGCCCGCCGCCGTTCCCCGCGGGCAACGCCAGAGAAATGGAGAGTCCAGCCCCCTTCAAGGAGTTGGGTTCCAGAGCCCAGGCTGTGCGTGGAGGTGAGGCTGACTATATCTAGTCGATAGCGCTCGACCGCACAAGCTCAGGCTCCTTCCCCCCCAGCGAGGTGACATTCCATGTCCCCAGAGCTAGTCTCCATGTCTCCATGTCTCCATGTCCCATGTCTCCATGGCCCCCGCTTTCGGCTGCCACCCAGATCTCTCTGCACCGGCCCCTTATGGATCCTCCTGCGGGTGGTGAGTCCACGGGAGGACGGCCCCACGTCGCTCCTTCGGGCTGAGCCTGGCCGGGCCCCATGAGGAATGGCCCGGCCACCAGGCGCTCGTTGGCGAGCTCCCACCCCCAGTAATTAGAATTCATAGTATTTTTAAAAAATCTTTTTATGATAATTTTACAGGTTCAAATCAAATCCTAGTTTAGTCCTGGTTTAGACCTGGTTTATACCTGGTTTAGTCCTAGTTTAGCTCTGCTTTAGGCCTGGTTTAGCCCTGGTTTAGTCTTGGTTTAGTTCTGGTTTTGTTCCAGGTTTAGCCCTGGCTTATTCCTGTTTTAGCCCTGATTTAGTCCTTGATTAGATCTGATTTAGTCTTGTTTTTGTCCTGCTTTAGTCCTGGTTTAGTCCTGGTTTGTCTTTGTGTTTGAAATCTGCATCCCAACAACGTAATCAGAATTCATACTTTTTTTTAAAATTATTATTGTTTTTAAGCTCATTTCACATCAAGTCCTGGTTTAGTCCTGGTTTAGTCCTGGTTTAGTCCTGGTTTATACCTGGTTTAGTCTTAGCTTAGTCTTTAGCTATGCTTTAGTCCTGGTTAAGTCCTCGTTTGTCTTTGTATTTGAAATCTGCGTCACAACGTAATTAGAATTCATAGCATTTTCATCATTTTTAGCTCATCTGACAGGTTCAAAGCAAATAGAAAAAAACAGACCATCACTCATTGCTGCTAATTAATTGTTTTCTTGTGTTTAGTTTGTGTTTTTTGGCATGAATCTTGAGGCAGGCTCTTCTCCAAACACACATTTACATCTTAATTAACATATGGCTGCATGTAATTAAAAGGGAAAGTAGGATATGGATCATTGGTGTGGTTTAATCAAAGTCTACAAGGAGAGAAGAAGACAAAAGGGGGTGTTATGTAATGTAATGTAATAAATATGATATTATACTAACCAGGACTAAATCAGGGCTAAACTAGATCTAAACCAGGATTAGATCAGGTCTGAATCAGGTCCAAAGTAGGATTAAATGAAGTCTAAACCCAGACTAAACCAGGTCTAAACCAAGACTATAATAAAGCATCTCTGATAGATACAGGTCACTGCTGCAGACCCAGAGTACCCCGCAGAAGCTGCACCAAACCAGATCTGAACCAGGTCTAAATCAAGTACTAAACCAGGACTAACCCAGGAAAAACCCAGGTCTAAACCAGGTTTAAACCAGGACTAAACCAAATCTGACCCAGGTCTAAATCAAGGACTAAACCAGGTTTAAACCATGACTAAACCATTGTAAAAGAGGACTAAAACAGGTCTAAACAAAGATCAACCAGGACTAAACCAGGTTTAAGCCAGGACTAACCTAGGATTAACCAGGTCTAAACCAGGTCTAAACCAGGACAAACCCAGAACTAAACCAGGTTTAAACCAGGACTAAACCAGATCTGAACCAGGTCTAAATCAAGGACTAAACCAAGACCTAAACCAGAGCTAAACCAGGACTAAACCAGGCCTAAACCAGGACTAAACTAGATCTAAACCAGGACAAACCCAGAAATAAACCAGGTTTAAACCAGGACTAAACCAGATCTGAACCAGGTCTAAATCAAGGACTAAACCAAGACCTAAACCAGAACTAAACCAGGTTTAAACCAGGACTAAACCAGTTGTGAAACAGGACTAAAGTAAGTCTAAACTAAGATTAACCAGGACTAAACCAGAACTAAAGTAGGACTAAACCAGGACTAAACCAGGTATAACCCAGGATTGCACATATTCATTTGTATCTCTAGTTTTCATCATATAATTATTTTTAGAAAGTTATTTGCAACTTTCTAGTAGAATAAATCAATAATGAATTTTAATTGGAGCTTGGATCTTGTCCCCACTTTTTTTTTTTGTTTAAATTTTAATTATATTTCATAATATCTGCAAAACGTCTGTCCATAATTTTTTTCTTCATTAATTACTTTATATTTTACTTCAATTGCAAAAACATAACAACAATAATAAGTCAACCAAGTCAACCAAGTTAGCCAAGCATTGCAGTTTGTTCAGTATAGAATGTCATATACTTCTGCAAAAACGTACCAACAATGGACCTTTTCTGTGCGAGATGGATCCACCTGAACGAGTCAGAAGTTACAGTGACCTTTAGAAACACAACATTTGCTCCAGTGAATTGTCAAAATGATTTAAATAAAGACATTAATTCATCTCAGTTTTGTTAATACGACACTGTACAAGGAAATACTTATTCTATTTCTGACAAGTTAAAGATGAACGATGTCATTTTTCTGGTGGAGGGCCCGTCAGATGCTTTTCACCATGGGGACGTTATTACTTTGTCTGGAATGTTTCACAGTATGGCATTAAACACATCTGTTTCCACGGTTACAAGCAGGTGATTGCGGTGACCCAGCTCCCAGTAAGAATGTACGTTTGTAAGGGCATTGAATAAATGCAACATGGAAAGGTTTAATGGCATACTGTGGAACATTCCAGGCAAACCAACATCATCTCCATGGCGACGGGCAGGTGGCTGACTGACCCCAGTAGAAAAGTCACATAGTTCACCTTTATCTCCCAAATGATCACTTGTACATGCTTTTATAATTGACTCTTTCTTTACCAGTTAAATTGTACAAAAGAAGCTCATTATGTCTATGGGAAAACTACAGTAAAATGCAAAACAATAGCAAAAATATTTGACGTCATATTTTTGCTATTGTTAAACAATACGTTAAACAATGGAGATTTTGTATGAGGAAAAAACTATTGACTGATCGGAGCTTTGAAACAGAACACAAGAGCCAGTTAGTGTACTGTGATGTAGTAGATCCTCTGTAATGTTTAAGACTGTAAAATGGAGTCTAATAAATGTGTGCTTATTATAGCTTTAAATTATTATCTTTTTTGTTATGTAATATTGATTTTGTGTTTGCTAAAGAGTAAAATGTTTACACAGAGAATAAAATTTAATGTACTGCAATAAGATATATGTATATATTTTTTCACAAATCTATGTACTGCTGAAAAAAATAAAATAAAAACAGGGCTAAACTAGGTCTAACCCAGGACTAAACTAGGACTAAACCAGGACTAAACTAGGACTAAACCAGGCCTAAACCAGGAATAAACTAGGTCTAACCCAGGACTAAACCAGGCCTAAACCAGGAATAAACTAGGTCTAACCCAGGACTAAACTAGGACTAAACCAGGACTAAACTAGGTCTAACCCAGGACTAAACTAGGACTAAACCAGGTCTAAACCAGGACTAAACTAGATCTAAACCAAGACTAAACTAGGACTAAACCAGGTCTAAACAGGACTAAACTAGGTCTAAACCAGGACTAAATCAGGTCTGAACCAGGCCTAAACAAGGATTAAATCAAGTCTAAACTCAGGACTAAACTAGGATGAACCCAGGATTAAACTAGGAATAAATCAGGTCTAAACCAAGACTTAACTAGGTCTAAACCAGGACTAAACTAGGTCTAATCCAGGACTAAACCAGGTTTAAACCAGTACTAAACCAAGGCTAAACCAGGATGAAACCAAGACTAAACCAAGACTAAACCAGTACAGTAAACAAGGACTAAACCACAACTAAACCAGGACTAAACCAGGACTAAACTAAGACTAACCCAGGACTAAATCAGGACTAAACCAGGACTAAACCAGGACTAGTATAAAGCATCTCTGATAGATACAGGTAATGCTGCAAACCCAGAATACCCCATAGAAGCTGCACAAAACCAGATCTAACCCAGGAAGAGACCAGGACTAGACCAGGACTAGACCAGGACTAATCCAGGTCTATGCCAGAATTAAACCAGGTCTTAATTTCACTAATAATATTTGTTGTCTTGTTTTTTTCTTGCAGCTGTCTCAATCATGCGACATAGCGCTTCTGCTTTTGGATTTGCTGTAAGTATAATTCATTATTCACTGTTAATTAATTAATTATCAGTATTCCAGATAATATGTGTTATTGTTAATGAATATGTATTTATTTTTTACTTTCATGTTATTTTTACAGTTTGATGCCATCCTGGACGTCCTATCCTCTGTCATAGTTTTGTGGCGATACAGTAACGCAGCTGCAGTGCACTCGGCCCATCGGGAATACATGTGAGTAATCCGTATATTAATAGATTCTCTGCAGCTGATGTCATCAATATTTCCTGGGGGGTGAAACTAACTAGAAGCACTGCTCTCTCTGAATCTCTGCTAGACCAGATCGAACTATAGGATGAGCCGATTTGTACTATTGCATTAAAGTCACAAGCTAGTTAGGGTTAGCTAAGAGTTTTTCTCTCTCGCTGTGCTGCAGGGCCCTGAAAATGTGCAGTTTAAATCCATTTTGTATTTTTTCTTGAGTTTTCAGAATGTCTTAAAACTTATTTGGCAGAGTTTGCTAATGTATGCATTGTGTCTCCACGGTAACTGCTGAATAACTGATTTTCTTTCACAAACTGACATCTCAAAACTAAACCAGGTCTGAACCCAGTCTAAATCAGATCTAAACCAGGTATAAACCCAGTCTAAACCAGGCCTAAATAAACCCAGTCTAAATCAGGTCTAAACCAGGTTTAAACCAGGTCTAAACCCAGTCTAAACCAGGTCTAAACCCAGTTTAAACCAGGTCTAAACCCAGTTTAAAACCAGGTCTAAACCAGGTCTAAACCAGGTCTAAACCAAGTCTAAACCAGGTCTAAACCCAGTCTAAATCAGGTTGAAACCAGGTCTAAACCCAGTCTAAATCAGGTTTAAACCAGGTCTAAACCCAGTCTAAATCAGGTCTAAACCAGGTCTAAACCAAGTCTAAACCAGGTCTAAACCCAGTCTAAATCAGGTCTAAACCAGGTCTAAACCAGGTTTAAACCAGGTCTAAACCCAGTCTAAACCAGGTCTAAACCAGGTCTAAACCCAGTTTAAAACCAGGTCTAAACCAGGTCTAAACCAGGTCTAAACCAAGTCTAAACCAGGTCTAAACCCAGTCTAAATCAGGTTAAAACCAGGTCTAAACCCAGTCTAAATCAGGTTTAAACCAGGTCTAAACCCAGTCTAAATCAGGTCTAAACCAGGTCTAAACCAAGTCTAAACCAGGTCTAAACCCAGTCTAAAGCAGGTTTAAACCAGGTCTAAACCCAGTCTAAATCAGGTCTAAACCAGGTCTAAACCAGGTCTAAACCCAGTCTAAATCAGGTCTAAACCTAAACTGGCTGTAATCGTGGACTAAGCCAGGTCTAAAGTCTAGATCAGGTATGAATTGAAAATCTGGTTTGTACAAACTCAAATTATATTCCGTCTATTTGGACTAAACCACCCCTCCTTGAGCCGCCACCTTAACGTGGTGGAGGGGTTTGAGTTCCCGAATGATCCCGGGAGCTATGTTGTCGGGGGCTTTATGCCCCTGGTAGGGTCACCCAAGGCAAACAGGTCCTGGGGGACGGATCAGACCAAGAGCGGTTCAAAAGCCCATTATGATGAGTATTCAATCGAGGTCAGTTACGTCGCCCGGATCGGCGTCACCGGGGCCCCACCCTGGAGCCAGGCCTGGGGTGGGAGCTCGCGAACGAGCACCTGGTGGCCAGGCCTTTCCCCATGGGGCCCGGCCGGGCTCAGCCCGAAGGAGCGACGTGGGGCCGTCCTCCCGTGGACCCACCACCCGCAGGAGGATCCATAAGGGCCGGGTGCAGAGAGATCTGGGCGGCAGCCGAAGGCAGGGGCCTCGGCGACCAGATCTCCGGACATGGAGACTAGCTCTGGGGACATGGAATGTCACCTCGCTGGGGGGGGGGGAGCCTGAGCTCGTGCGGGAGGTTGAGCGCTATCGACTAGATATAGTCGGCCTCACCTCCACGCACAGCCTGGGCTCTGGAACCCAACTCCTTGAAGGGGGCTGGACTCTCCATTTCTCTGGCGTTGCCCGCGGGGAACGGCGGCGGGCCGGTGTGGGCCTACTCATTGCCCCACGGCTCAGCCGCTGTGTGTTGGAGTTCACCCCGGTAAACGAGAGGGTCGCATCCCTGCGCCTTCGGGTCGGGGACAGGTCTCTCACTGTTGTGTCGGCCTACGGGCCGAACAGCAGTGCAGAGTACCCGGCCTTCTTGGAGTGCCTGGGAGGGGTACTGGACAGTGCACCGACCGGGGACTCCGTTGTTCTCCTGGGGGACTTCAACGCCCACGTGGGCAATGACAGTGACACCTGGAGAGGGGTGATTGGGAGGAACGGCCTCCCTGATCTGAACCCGAGTGGTGTTCGGTTATTGGACTTCTGTGCTAGCCACAGTCTGTCCATAACGAACACCATGTTCAAGCACAAGGGTGTCCATCAGTGCACGTGGCACCAGGACACCCTAGGACGGAGGTCGATGATCGACTTTGTTGTCGTGTCATCTGACCTCCGGCCGCGTGTCTTGGACACTCGGGTAAAGAGAGGGGCAGAGCTGTCAACCGATCACCACCTGGTGGTGAGTTGGGTCCGCTGGCAGGGGAGGAAGCCGGAAAGACCTGGCAGGCCCAAGCGCGTAGTGAAGGTCTGTTGGGAACGTCTGGCAGAGCCCTCTGTCAGGGGCACCTTCAACTCACACCTCCGGGAGAGCTTCTCCCAGATTCCGGGGGAGGCTGGGGACATAGAGTCTGAATGGGCTCTGTTCTCTGCCTCTATTGTCGATGCGGCCGCCCGTAGCTGTGGCCGTAATGCCTGTGGTGCCTGTCGCGGCGGCAATCCCCGAACCCGGTGGTGGACACCGGAAGTAAGGGATGCCGTCAGGCTGAAGAAGGAGTCCTATCGGGCCTTGTTGGCTCGTGGGACTCCAGAGGCAGCCGACGGGTACCGGCGGGCTAAGCGTGCTGCAGCCCGGGCGGTGGCAGAGGCAAAAACTCGGAGTTGGGAGGAGTTCGGAGAGGCCATGGAGGAGGACTATCGGACGGCCTCAAAGAAATTCTGGCAAACCGTCCGGCGCCTCAGGAGGGGGAAGCAGTGCTTCACAAACACTGTTTACAGTGGGGGTGGGGAGCTGTTGACCTCGACTGGGGATGTTGTCGGACGGTGGAAGGAATACTTTGAGGATCTCCTCAATCCCGCCGCCATGTCTTCCGAGGAGGAAGCAGAGGCTGGGGACTCGGGGTCGGACTCCCTCATCACCCTGGCTGAAGTCACTGAGGTGGTTGGAAAGCTCCTCGGTGGCAAGGCCCCGGGGGTGGATGAGATCCGTCCTGAGTATCTCAAGTCGCTGGATGTTGTAGGGCTGTCTTGGCTGACACGTCTCTGCAACATCGCGTGGCGGTCGGGGACAGTACCTCTGGACTGGCAGACCGGGGTGGTGGTCCCTCTGTTTAAGAAGGGGGACCGGAGGGTGTGTTCCAACTATCGGGGAATCACACTCCTCAGCCTTCCCGGTAAGGTCTATTCTAGGGTGCTGGAGAGGAGAATTCGACCGATAGTCGAACCTCGGATTCAGGAGGAGCAGTCTGGTTTTCGTCCCGGCCGGGGAACACTGGACCAGCTCTATACTCTCCATCGGGTGCTCGAGGGTGCATGGGAGTTTGCCCAACCAGTCCACATGTGCTTTGTGGATCTGGAGAAGGCATTCGACCGTGTCCCTCGTGGGGTCCTGTGGAGGGTGCTCTGGGAGTACGGGGGTTCGGGGCCCTTTGTTAAGGGCTGTTCGATCCCTGTATGACCGGAGCAGGAGCTGTGTTCGCATTGCCGGTAGTAAGTCGGACCTGTTTCCGGTGCATGTTGGACTCCGCCAGGGCTGCCCTTTGTCACCGGTTCTGTTCATTATATTTATGGACAGAATTTCTAGGCGCAGTCAGGGGCCGGAGGGGATCCGGTTTGGGAACCACAGGATCTCATCTCTGCTGTTTGCGGATGATGTTGTCCTGATGGCTTCATCAAACCGGGACCTCCAATGTGCACTGGGGCGGTTCGCAGCCGAGTGTGAAGCGGCTGGGATGAAAATCAGCTCCTCCAAATCCGAGGCCATGGTTCTCGACCGGAAAAAGGTGGTTTGCCCTCTCTGGGTGGGTGGAGAGTCCTTGCCTCAAGTGGAGGAGTTCAAGTATCTCGGGGTCTTGTTCACGAGTGAGGGGAGGATGGAGCGTGAGATTGACAGGCGGATCGGTGCAGCGTCGGCAGTGATGCGGTCGTTGTACCGGACCGTTGTGGTGAAGAGGGAGCTGAGCCAAAAGGCAAAGCTCTCAATTTACCGGTCAATCTACGTTCCTACCCTCACCTATGGTCATGAGCTTTGGGTAATGACCGAAAGGACGAGATCGCGGATACAAGCGGCCGAAATGAGTTTCCTCCACAGAGTGGCTGGGCGCACCCTTAGAGATAGGGTGAGGAGCTTGGTCACACGGGAGGAGCTCGGAGTAGAGCCGCTGCTTCTCCACGTGGAGAGGAGCCAGCTGAGGTGGCTCGGGCATCTGTTTCGGATGCCTCCTGGACGCCTCCCTCGGGAGGTGTTCCGGGCATGTCCCACCGGGAGGAGGCCCCGGGGAAGACCCAGGACCCGCTGGAGGGACTATGTCTCCCGGCTGGCCTGGGAACGCCTTGGGGTCCCCCCGGAGGAGCTGGAGGAAGTGTCCGCGGTGAAGGAAGTCTGGGAGTCCCTGCTTAGACTGTTGCCCCCGCGACCCGGCCCCGGATAAGCGGAAGAAAATGGATGGATGGATGGACTAAACCAAAACCAACACTCTCCCCTTTCATATCTATTTTTTGCTGTTTTAATTTTGCACACGTATGTGGGGGAGATGGGGGTTAGGGGAAAATAGAATTTTTTGGAGTAATGGCATCCTGAATGCAGGAGAATTGAAATTACTGAAACTTGAACAATTATGACTTACATTGTTCAAGTTATGACTAATTCACTTTTTGCTTTTAAAATTCAACTTGATGAACAGACAAGGAGGCCACCTTTGTTTCACCTATTGTCAGAAGAGGAGAGAGGAAGAGAGGGAGTAAGAGAGAAAGAGAAAAGAGGAAAGGAGTGAGAGAAAGGGGAGAGAGAGAAAGACAAGAAGAGGGAGTGATAAGAGGGGGAGAGAGGGGGGGGTGGAGAGAGGGAAAGGAGACAGAAGGGGAAAAGAGAGAAAAGGACAGAGAGAGAGAAAAGGGTGAGGAGAGAGAGGAATGAAGAAAGAGAGGAGGGGGAGAGAAGGAGAGAGGAGAGAGATGTGTGAGAAAGAGAGAGAAAGGGAGAAGAAAGAGAGGGGGATCTCCCCCTCTCTTTCTTCCCCCTGGAGGCAGAGAGAGTGAAAGGGGAGACAGAAGTGGAGAAGAGAGAGAGGGAGAGAAGAGGGGAGGAGAGAGAAAGAGATGAGGAGAGAGGAGTGAAGAAAGAGGGGAGGGGGAGAGAAGGGGAGAGGAGAGAGATGTGTGAGAGAGAGAGAAAGGGGGAAGAGAGAGGGGGGTTAGAGAGGTAGAGAGGGGAGAAGAGAGGAGGGGAGAGAGGAGGAGATAGGATGTGGAGGCGGAGAGAGTGAAAGGGGAGACAGAAGTGGAGAAGAGAGAGAGAGAAGGGGAGAGGAGAGAGATGTGTGTGTGTGTGTGAGAGAGAGAGAGAGAGAGAGAGAGAAAGGGGAAAGAGAGTGAGGGGGAGATTAGAAAGGCAGAGGGGGAGAAGAGAGAACGGGAGAGAGGAGGTGGAGGCTGAGAGAGTGAAAAAGGAGACAGAAGTGGAGAAAAGAGAGAGAGAGAGAAGGGGAGATGAGAGAGAGATGAAGAGAGAGGAACAGAGAGAGAGAAGGGGGAGGAGAGAGAGGTGGGTGAGGGAGAGAGAGAAAAGGTGGGAGGAGAGAGAATAAGAAGAGAGGAAAGAGAGAGAAGGAAAGATAGACAGGTAGCTGAGAAAAGAAGAGCGATGGGGGGAAGAGCCATAGAGGAAATGACCAGGAGAAGGGAAGAGAGGGGAAGGTTGAAAGGGAAAGAAAGATGGTGAGAGAGAATGAGAGAGGGGAGAGGGATGGGGGAAGAGGGAGAAGAAAAAGAGAGACCGGGCGAAAGAGAGAGAGAGGAGAGAGAGAAAAAAGAGAAAAAATGCAAGAGAGAAAATGAGAC
Source organism: Paratrypauchen microcephalus (assembly GCA_036785185.1). Lineage (NCBI taxonomy): Eukaryota > Metazoa > Chordata > Actinopteri > Gobiiformes > Gobiidae > Paratrypauchen > Paratrypauchen microcephalus. The sequence continues at coordinate 6,226,161 of JAVJIX010000043.1, read as the reverse complement.
AGAGATTGAAAGAAGGTGCGTGCAGGTGGACTCAGGTCAGGCACCTTTGTACAGCCTCTGAATGGGACCCAAGGCTGTGAGGAAGAACTGAAAGAGGAAGAGAAAGAGAGAGATAGAGAGAGTCTGAAAACACCTCAATGAAGTCTAGCTGTTGTTGACATTAGTTTGAAGTGATTTATTTGAATTTGAATTTACTGAAGGACAAAAACAGCGTTGCTCAGATGCTGGACGGGCGGGTGCCATAGGCTGCATCCCATTACTCTGTCTTTCCCCTACCCCTTTATCTACATCTTTGTCTTGCCCCTCGATACTGAGCTGAGAGGGCTCGGGGTACGAATGTTCCCCTAAGAAATGGGACACCGCTCGATTACCGTTTGCGTCATCATCCCTTGCCTCTACCTAGCTACTACGTCTACAGAGGCGACAACAACTGACTCAAAAAAACGTAAACAAATGTCAAGGATTATCGAGTACCTCAGCTCGACAAAAAAACTTGCTTGTTTATGCATGAAAGTTCGATGAAAACGATAATCTCGGATAAACAGACATCACTACAATTAAAACCGCAACAACAGTTCACTAAAAGTAAAGCAGAACATAAGCGTCATAATTGTAAACCTGCTAAACTGTTAATCGATAATTACAACTGCTGAAAATACATTTATGAGACTCCTTGGCTGGTCCATGTGACGCTGCCATCCTGATCCCAAAACCTGCCTGAGCTTGTAGGCGTTCACCTTCGTACCAAGTCTGGTCGAGAGCTTACTTCGTTTCAAGGGGTATGTAGCCCTCGGTCGTGGCCCGAGCCCTTGATCAAAATTAGAATGGGGACACCCTTTGCCCTCACATGAACGCGCAAAACCAAGGGGTAGGGGTAAGACAGAGAAATGGGACGCAGCCTTAGCCTCATGTAGGTATGGAGAGATACTGAAATAAATATATGATGATAACTATGAAAATGGCTGACAAATTAAATGTTATGGATCGTAATAATTATAGTTTTAATATTATGAATAAAACCCCAATTACTCTATTTTCTGATCTATGTTATAATGTTCACATCACAAACAGACCTGGAGTTGTGTTTTGTTTCATTCACACATGTTTAACACACAGACCCTGCATATTTAGGCCTCATAGTTCTTCTCTCAAACAGAAAACACCCTGTTCCACCTTGTGATGTCATGCGGTGATACAGGAAGTGCGCCACTGTGTTTTTAAACTCCACACACCTTCAGGAGAATCATTTGGATGATTTCAGCACTGGAACTGTCAATCTTTACTGAACAAAAGATCAAATGTAGTAGTAGATGTAGACAGATTAATAATGCAGGATTATCCAAACGTGTGAATGAAACAAAACACAACTCCAGGTATGTTTTTGATGAGAAAACAACATTATAACATGACTTAAAGCTCACAAGAGTCCATTTTGTGTAATATAGCTCCTTTAAGTCTAAAATATGCATCGATATTACACAAGTTGCCCAAATGATTTTTAAACAAGGACTAAATCAGGACTAAACAAGGTCTAACCCAGGACTAAACCAGGTCTACACAAGTACTAAACCAATGCTAAACCAGGATGAAACCAAGACGAAATCAAGACTGAACCAGGACTAAACCAAGACTAAACCAGGACTAAACTAGGTCTAAACCAGTGCTAAATCAAGGCTAAACCAGGATGAAACCAAGACTAAACCAGGACTAAACTAGGTCTAAACCAGTACTAAATCAAGGCTAAACCAGGATGAAACCAAGACTAAATCAAGACTAAACCAGGACTAAAGTAAGTCTAAACTAGGACTAAACCAGGACTAAACTAGGTCTAAACCAGTGCTAAATCAAGTCTAAACCAGGATGAAACCAAGACTAAACCAAGACTAAACCAGGACTAAAGTAAGTCTAAACTAGGACTAAACCAGGACTAAACTAGGTCTAAACCAGTGCTAAATCAAGGCTAAACCAGGATGAAACCAAGACTAAATCAAGACTAAACCAGGAGTAAACCAAGACTAAACCAAGACTAAACCAGGAGTAAAGTAAGTCTAAACTAGGACTAAACCAGGACTAAACTAGGTCTAAACTAGGACTAAATCAGGACTAAATCAGGACTAGTATAAAGCATCTCTGACAGATACAGGTAATGGTGCAAACCCAGAATACCCCATAGAAGCTGCACAAAACCAGATCTAACCCAGGACTAGACCAGGATTAAACCAGGCCTAGACCAGGACTAAACCAGGTCTTAATTTCACTAGTAATATTTGTTGTCTTGTTTTTCCAAATGATTTCTCAAGTCATTATTAGTCAGGCGCTGTTTGTGTCACACTGTTCTTTAATTGAAAGGATTCTGTTTTGGTTTAGAACTCAAATAATATCTGTGAATGAATGGGTTCTCTTTCAAAATTGTTGTACAAAGTGAATCGCAGCGAGGAGGACATCTTTTATTTATCAAGACCGCTCTATATTTAGCTCCTGACTGTTACTGTGCATTTTTCTCATTTGAATAATACATAAGACACAGGCGTACTGAAGCTACATGCACTACTGTAATAATCAGGTAATAACTGACATCCAACTGTACTGAACATCAAATATAGTGAAATCATTTTGAAAGGTAATTATATTGCAAAATTGATGGAACTGTATTTTGATTTCAGTGTAAATTTTATTTTGGTAACATTTCATAATAACTACACCTTAAAGGGCCTACATTACATCATTTTGACTCTTGTGAGTTTTAAGCCATGTTGTAATGTTGTTTCCTCCTCAAAAACAGACCTGGACTTGTGTTTTGTTTCATTCACATGTTTGAGTAACACTTTATTATTAGTCTGTCTGCTCCAAAAGCGCTGTTCCACCTTGTGATGTCATGTAGTGGTAGTTTTCAAGTTAACAGCTCCTTTTATCTTCCGTTTAGTAGAGACTGGCAAGGCTGAAGTTGTAGCAGTAGTGAAGGTTTATGGAGCATCACAAGGTTTTCTGTTTGTGTTAAATGTGCGAATGAAACAAACACAACTCCAGTTATATTATAGGGTTAGGGGTTAAAGGAAAATTAACGTTTTTTTTACAATCTGAGCCTTCTTTCGGCAATAAAACAAGTACTTTTACTCACCCATAGCAGTTTGCTGTCAATTGGAGCAGTATCGCAGAACTTATGTTGAGCCGTTCTGTTCTACCAATGATCCCGTATCCGTTAGCGTGAGTGCTCGGGGCACTGATTTGCGGCGTCCAAATAACACAAACTTTAGCACTTTTCAAATCACAGAAGATCGCTGTGTCAGGGTAGACTTTTAGAAGATTCCAAAACGGCCTGAAACCCGATATCGCAACAGAAAAGTAAAGTTCAGAGCGATGTTAGCTTCTTTCGGACTAGCTATGTTTACAAAACAGCTCAGTTCACGCATGCGCACTGTCCTCTCTGATGACGTCATCAAATGAAACTATAGTTGGATATCGGGTTTCAGGCCGTTTTAGTCTACCCTGGCACAGCGATCTTCTGTGATTTGAAAAGTGCTAAAGTTTGTGTTATTTGGACACCGCAAAGTAATGCCCTGAGCACTCACGCTAACGGATACGGGATCATTGGTAGAACAGAACGGCTCAACATAAGTTCTGCGATACTGCTCCAATTGACACCAAACTGCTATGGGTGAGTAAAACTACTTGTTTTATTGCCGAAAGAAGGCTCAGATTGTAAAAAAAAACGTTAATTTTCCTTTAAGACACTTAAAGGTACACTGTGTAACTTTTCTGGTTGAGGGGGGCTACTACCTGCCTTTTTCTATTGATTTGCTTTGCTTATAAAGTTCCACAACACAGCAATAAACTTATCTTGCATTTATTCACTTGCACAGTTGTGAAAAGTGCTTATAAAGTCACCTTGGTGAATAATTAGGATGCTCTGAATACACAAGTCAACTTTGGACCACTGCAATGAACTAGTTCTGTATTTTGCATTTGTAAAAATAAGGTACAGTGCCTTTAAATATTTAGTAATTAAAATTTATACTGTGTTAAATTGTTTATGCTAACCCCCTGTGAGTTATCTTGTTGTGTTTACTCCCCGGACTGTGTAATATAACAGTGGGCCCCTGACTGTCTCATTAGTGTTGATTTGAACGTAATCTCACCTTAATATAGCCTCCTCCTCTGTGAGCACAATTAAACCCAGTGTGTAAACTTCATGAGGCCACTGAGGGGAATCTGGAATGTCCCACAGTATGACATTAAACAGCTCTACTTTACGATTATTCAATCACAGGTGGTTTTATAGCTCAAAAATCCCTAGAATAACAGGGATTCTGACTGAGCGAGGTTTGCCTCTCCACAGATCTGAAATTGGTCTGGTTTGGTCTCCATGAAGATAGAAAGGCTTAATGTCACTTGTCATTGTTTTTGTTGTTTTTGCTGTGGTGTCACCTGCCTAGGGACTACAGATGGAAATAAGCATTTTTGCTATAATCTGGCACATTTACACTGCAATGTTGTACATGTTCGTTAATATGCACTGCCCCTATTAAATAAATTTTTTTTTTAAAAAGATGGAACATTCCAGACAAAGATAAGATAAGACTTTATTGATCTCACACAGGAGAAAGAAAGTTAGATCAAAAAAAGTACTTGCAGACAAGATAAGTAATAATAATAAAATAAGTAAATAAGAAAATGTAGAAAAATTGCACGTTTGGAATATGTAGTGGAGTTATACAGTCTGATAGTGGTGGGGATGAAGGATCTAAGCGATAACACCTCCAAGGAGAAACGCATTTGACAGGCCCTCCAGCAGAAAAGTTACACATTGCACGTTTAAGTTGTGTTATAATGTTTCCTCCTCAAAAACAGACCTGAAGCTGTGTTTTGTTTCATTCGCACATGCTTGAATAATCCTTTATTATTATTATTCTGTCTACATTTCCAAAGCTCAAAATGCTTTGTTCCACCTTGTGATGTCATGAAGTGGTAGTTTTCAAGTCAACAGCTACATTTAACTTTTAGTTCAGTAGAGATGAGCATTTCCAGGGCTGAAATTATCCTGATGATTCTACTGAAGGTGTATGGAGCACTTCCTGTATGACCACATGACATCACAAGGTGGAACAGAGTGTTTTCAGTTAGACAGAATAACATAGATATGTAGGTTTGTGTGTTAAGCATGTGTGAATGAAACAAAGCACAACTCCAGGTGTGTTTGTGATGAAGAAACATCATTAGAACACAGATCAGAACATAGTGTCCAGGACGTGCCCAGGACACAATGTACAAGTTCATCCTTATACAAACAACTTCTCCACGCGCGAAACATGAGAAGACGCAGAGAGTTTTCCGCCTAAACCTGGCAACCCAAACGTATGCGGACATGCTCTTTGCACACACATATGCGTTTCCACGGTGACGGGACTCACACTCTCCCTCTCTCTCTCTCTCTTCCCTCTGTTCACCAAAGCCCAAAGAAGGAAAACTAACGCAGTAATCCAGCCGAGGACGAACGATTCTGCTCTCGTAATATATAAAGCTGATATGGCTGTGTTTTGTTCCGAAGGTGCCAAAAAAAACCCCAAAAAACCCAAATATAAAAAAAACAAATGGTGGAGATTGGGTGTTGCCACGGTAACAGGGCCCGGCGATGTCATAACAAGATGAATTGTTAAGTTTCTGTTCCAGAGAGAGAGAGGGAAAGAGCTGTGAAAGATATTTGATCTTATTTTGACTGGTGTGTATCTCTATTAAAGATCCCATGACATGGTACTTCTTGATGCTTTTATATGGCTCCTTAATGGTTCCCTAATACTGTAAATGAATCCTTCTTCAAAATCAACACTTAGTGCATGAGAAAGACACATGTACAGAGTCAGAGTCATAATCTCTCTGTCTGAACAACTCATTCTGGGCCTTGTTGCTTGAATGCAAATGAGAAGGACACAGATTGGTTAGAGGAGCGTGTGTAAGCGCGAAGGAGGAAAGCAGAGGCTTTTCAATGAAAAAAAAAACACATTTTCACTGAAAATAAAATTAAACCACTGCTGTTTCAGAGGTCCAGAGGGTCGGGTAAAGGACTTCCGAGCCTGGAAACACTCGCACGTGCCTCCAGGCAAATAAAAAAATGCATTTCGCATTGCGTAGCTCCTCCGCAGTCCAAACTCTCTGGGCGTGATTTCCAGAGACATGGGGTGGAGATCCAGATGGTGGTGGAACTGAATTTGCATTTCTTTTTTCGATCTGACGTCAATAAGGTGCCAGAATCGCCCATTTGAGCTGTGTTTTTTTCAAACGCAGAAAAGGATCGCAAATGCTCAGTTCAGACATTTCGCAACTTTTAACCATTGGGGGGCCCTAAACAGGGTAGGGGAGCTCACATTAACGTTCAAAAACCTCAGAAAGTGAAAATTTCATGCCATGGGACCTTTAAGGAAGAGTAAGGCGTAACTTTTTCTGCTTGTTGTCGCTATGGAGATGTTATTGGTTTATCTGGAATGTTTCACAGTGTGGCATTAAACCCATCCATCTTGTTTATTATAGTTGTTTGTATTGCTCAAAAATATGTTCTTTTAAACTCCATACTGTGGAACGTTCCAAGCAAAGCAGTAACATCGCCACGTAGACAAGCAGATGGTGGACCTTGCACCAGAAAAGTTACCTAGTGCAACTTTAATAATGAATTGCTGTATATTGTTGAAGTCCGTATAGGCCTGTCACTATAACTCAGAAAGAAAAATATCTTGATAAACATAATATTGAAACTACTTAAAGGTCCCATGGCATGAAATTTTCACTTTCTGAGGTTTTTGAACGTTAATGTGAGCTCCCCTACCCTGTTTAGGCCCCCCCATGGTTAAAAGTTGCGAAATGTCTAAACTGAGCATTTGCGATCCTTTTCTGCGTTACAAAAAATCGGAGCTCAAACGGGTGATTTTGAACAAGGCACCTTATTGACGTCAGATCGAAAAAGAAATGCAAATGCAGTTCCACCCCCGTCTGTCTGTACTCAGCGTCTCTGTAAATCACGCCCAGAGAGTTTGGACTGCGAATGCGCTAGGCAATACGAAATGCGTTTTTTTATTTGCCTGGAGGCACGTCCGAGTGTTTCTAGGCTCGGAAGTCCTTTATCTGAGCCTCTGGACCTTTGAACAGCAGTGGTTTAATTTTATTTTCTGTGGAAATGTGTTTATTTTTCAATGGAACGCTTCAAATCTCTCCCCCGTGCAAAAACAAGGAAATGGATCAGCTGTCGGCTCTGAGCTCTGAGCGGAGAGTTTGGCCACGCCCCCACCCTCTACTATTGGCCATATGTTTTCATTTGCATTCAAGCAACAATGCCCAGAATAAAGAGTTTGAGAGAGATATTTATGACTCTTTCTCATCTTATCTCTGTTTCTCATGCACTGAGTGTTGATTTTGAAGAAGGATTCATTTACAGTATTAGGGAACCATTAAGGAGCCATATAAAAGCATCAAGAAGTACCATGTCATGGGATCTTTAAAGGTGCATTGGGTAACTTTCACAGTATTGCATTAAACCTTTCTATCTTCCAAGTTACAGGTCAAATCTGTGGAGAGGCGACCCCACTCACAGTCCAGTTACCTGTTTTTCAAAGTATTTTTGAGCAAAAAAAACAAAAACAAAACACCTGTAATTGAATAAATGTAAAGTAGAGCTGTTTAATGCCATACTGTGGAACATTCCAGGCAGAGCAGTGACATATCTATGGAAACAAGCAGGTGACGGACGGACCTCCACCAGAAAACGTACACAATGCACCTTTAAAACCACTGACACTAAAACCCCTAAATAGGATTATCCCAGTGAGTTAAAATTAACCTTATTGTAAGAGTAATTAATTATATTATCATATATGCTAATTATTCAATCATCTACTGCTGAAATGTTCTCATAGAGGCTTAACACTACAAAAAAGTCATTAAAAAGTACATGCGATCATTCCTTGAGCCTGAAAAAATATAGTTCTTTGTATCATCTTGAAGTTATTATAGTAATTATAGTGACAAGCCTGAGTCCATGTATGCAGGCTGTTCTTTGTGCTGATGCCAAGCCTGAGGCCAAATATAGGGCAAAACTTATACCAACGGATAATTAAAAATAGTTGGGACGAAAAGCTGCTTCGTGGCTATAGCAGGTTGTGTGAAGAAATAGGCATTAGTCTTATTTTATGTAAATTTGACTCCTGTGAGCCTTAAGTCATCTTATAATGCTGTTACCTCCTCAAAAACAGACTTCGAGTTGTGTTTTGTTTCACACATGTTTGAATAATCTTTTATTATGAGTCTGTCTACATCTCCAAAGCTCAAAATGCTCTGCTCCACCTTGTGATGTGAAGCTGTAGTTTTCAAGTTAACTCGTTTTATGCCTTTTAATCTCCTTTTACCTTCAGTTCAGTGGAGATTCCAGGGCTGAAGTCATCCAGATGATTCTATTGAAGGTGTATGGAGTTTAAAAACACAGTGGAGCGCTTCCTGTATTAACACATGACATCACAAGGTGGAACAGTTTTCAGTTTGAGAGAAAAAATGTGTGTTAAACGTGTGAATGAAACAAAACACAACTCCAGGTCTGTTTGTGATGAGGAAACGTCATTATAACAGATCAGAAAACAGCGTGATAAATAACTTTAAATAAATAAACTGTAAATAAACTCGGTAACTGAACTAAAACTGCCATAACATCATTACTATCTGTACACAATGTGCTGTTTAAACCTGGCAGAGGTCCAAATGAAAAACATGAGGAGGGGGAGCTCAGCTGGGACAGAGTGAACCCCCTCCTTATATGGGCGTGTGTCCTGCTGCGGACTTCCTGGCGAGAGCTGCCCTGTGTTGCCGTGGTAACCTCATCCGCTCGAATTCCTAGGAGACCAAGGATCAGACGGATATGCAAGCGTGCGCGGGATTATACAGGAGGGATGAGGGCACATTTTCTTTGACTTACTGTTGTTATCACGTTTTGTTTTGTTTTAACCATAATCTACGAGTAAATTTGAATAACAACATTTCCTAACCAGACTTTATCACAATTTTGAAGTTATAAAATGGTTTTGTTCTATTTATTTTTATGATAAAAGAAGAAATTCAATTTGTCAACTGGACAAAGTTTGTTTGGTCGAAAACGTTTTGCCGCTCATCTGAGAGGCTTCGTCAGTTCTAGTTAGAGTGCTGCTAAGACACTTGCTTATATCTCGCTGCCGGGAGGAGCTAACTAGCTAACTACTTTCCGAAAATATCTCGCCTATTGGTCTCTGTGTTTTGTTTCTCTGGTGTCTAGATGAGCATACCTATTCATCCCTACACGACTGTTTTTCACACCTCTGGCCCTGACCTGGCTAGCCCTATTGTGTCTTTTGTTTGTTTGATCTGGGTTTAAGAGTGGAATTATAGATGGGAAACAAATTATGTCTGACTCCACCATTTCTGTTCATGCCCTCTTTGAACAGAAATGGTGGAGTCAGACATAATTTGTCTCCCATCTATAATTCCATCAGATCAAACAAACAAAAGAAACAATAGGGCTAGCCAGGTCAGGGCCAGAGGTGTGAAAAACAGTCGTGTAGGGATGAATAGGGATGCTAATCTAGACGCCAGAGAAACAAAAGACAGAAACCAATAGGCGAGATATTTTCGGAAAGTAGTTAGCTAGTTAGCTCCTCCCGGCAGCGAGATATAAGCAAGTGTCTTATCAGCACTCTAACCAGAACTGACAAAGCCTCTTGGATGAGCAGAGAAACGTTTTCGACCAAACAAACTTTGTCCAGTTGACAAATTGAATTTCTTCTTTTATCATGGATTCTACCTGGATGACTGAGGGACTCTTCACGCTACTTATTTTTATGTTTAATATCATTTTATCACCCATTTTTTAATTTTAGTTATATTTTGACTTAAAGATGCACTGTGTAACTTTCCGGTGGAGTGTATACGCCATCTGCTTGTCTCCATGGAAATGTTATTGTTTTGTCTTAGATGTTTCACAGTGTGTATTATTGTATTTATTCAATTACTACTGTTTTTATTTCTCAGAAATACAAAAAAAACAAACAAACATGCATTATTATTATTATTATTATTATTATTATTATTATTATTATTATTATTATTATTATTATTATTATTATTATCATTATTATTATTATTATTATTATTATTATTATTATTACTGTGAATGGGTCCACTTCTCCACAGATCTGACCTGTAATGTGATGTGGGGTGCATGTCTCCATGGAGATTAGTTAATTAAATTCAAATCAAATGCCATACTGTAGAAGGTTTCAGTAAAATACTATGGAGTCAACGCAAATGACGGAAGAGTTACACAGCGCACATTTAATATAATCTGTGCTCCATGTGAAATGAACAAACAAAAACAAATGCCACTAATGTAGTTTAAAGCTACACTGTGTAACTTTTCTGGTGGTAGGTTCATCACATGCTTGTCTCTATGATGATGGAATATTTGATTGATAGTGTTAAAACTATTTGGGACAAGTCAGCGACAGTAACATGCCAAGGTCAGATCTCTAGAGAGGCGATCCTGCATGATTTTCCAGGAGGTTTTATACGGAAGCCGACAGAGGTCATGTTCGTAATGACTATTTTCCACCTTAATAACGAGAAAATTAACTAGAGATCTCGAGAAAACGTCACAATTCATTCGTGATCTCGAGAAAACAAAACTGTTATTTCGAGATCTCGAGAAAACAAAGAGTTATTCCATGATCTCTGAAAACAGCTGAGATGTAGGCCTAGCTACTGCTACGCCCCCTTGTAGGCCAGACAATGAAGGCGGGAGACGACACGGAGAAGTAGCTACGGACAATGTAAAAGATAGAAATGGCTTTTTATGATGCCCTCCTCCCCCTCAGCTGGATCACTGTATCTTCGTCGGTAAAGACAAAGCCGGGCCAGTCTTCTACGGAGGTGCCGCGGACTAATCTTGAAATTATCCCGAATTAAAAGACGTAATGCAATCTCCCCGTGTCAACCCCTGATCAAAATATTGTTATCAGCTGATCGATTATTATTCCAGACATTCTAATGACCGAAAACGTGTCTATTCAGAATGAGAAATAGCCCCGAAGTCAGCCTGTCACAACGTGCCGGTAGATGTTTCAGTTGTTTTCTCGAGATCACGGAATAACTGTTTTGTTTTCTCGAGATCACAAATTAATTGTGTTGTTTTCTCGAGATCTCAAAATAATTATCTCGTTATCTCGGGATAAGAAGGAAGAAAAAATATTGCTTATGAATATATATTCCGTAGTTTTGAGCAATAAGAAGTAATTATATTTAAGACCGATAAGTTTAAAGGGCCCATATGACGCTGTTTTCTGATCTATGTTATAAAGCTGTTGTCATGAAGTACTATCATGACAGGTCTAGAGATCTAAACTAGATTTTTAAATAAAGATCATATCTAATTTGCCGAGGAGATTCTATTACTAAAACAATTTCAGCCTTTTCGGTTTAATAACTACACCAAGTCAAATTTCCGTTTCTATTCATAGTGTGATATAAAGCCTCCTAGAAAATGCTAATATCTTTAAACCAGTGTCCTCTCTCTGTGTGGGACTTAGCTAACGCAGACAGGTTTTGAAGCGTGACCCCTGGAGTTGCGCGACGCTGTTTACGGTCCCTCCGAGGAGTGTAATTGGGGACAGGTGTTTGGAGGACATCTGTCGAGGTTACACCGGACAGGACAGGTGCAGCTGCCCCCCTCCTCCTTTTGCCCTATCAGCTAATCTAATCAAAGGAAAGTGCTGCTTTTATCACAGGGGGAGAGAGCGTGTAGGTACAGGTATTAAGGGAATATGTTAGGCAAAATTGACTCTTGAGCTTTAATCCGTGTGATAATGTGGTTACCTCCTCAAAAACAAACATGGATTTGTGTTTTGTTTCATTCACACTGACGAAACAAAAGGTAAAAGGAGCTGTAAACTTGAAAATTACCGCTTCATGACATCACAAGTATGTTTTTGGTATGTTTTTGATGAGGTAACAGCATCATATCATGGCTTATGGATTATAAGGGCATCAAATAAACATACAGATGGTAGGTAACACTTCATAGATATTTTCTTTTGACATGTAGGATTCAGCAGCATTGCAGAGCCTTTATGGAATTAAAAAATCTGTTGCTGACAATTGTAACCGCAGCTATCTGTATTTATTCTTGTTTTCAATCATTTAACAATAGATTGCTAGTTCTTTGGCTTTGGATGTTTGTATGTTATAGTGAAATATACAGCTCTGGAAAAAAATAAGAGACCACTGCATTTTTTTCTGAAATCAGCATCTCTACATGTATTACAGCCATTCTATTCCAGCGTCTGTTGAATTCCAACACAAACACAAAGCTGAGCTACTTCAGTTCTTGCACCAGGAGTGGAATAAAGTCACCCAAGAACAATGTGAAAGACTTGTGGAGAGCATGCCAAGACGCATGAAAGCTGTGATTAAAAATAAGAGTTATTGCACCAAATATTGATTTCTGAACTCTTCTTAAATGCAAACATTAGAATTATGTAGTGCTGTCAGGTGATTAAAAAAAATATTCTAATTAATTACAGGATTTGTAATTAATCAAATTAATCACATTTTAAGAGTTTGAGAGAGATTGAGATAGAGAGAGAGAGGGATTGTGAGTGAGTGAGCGAACCCACTTTGCGATTGAGTTAGTCAGTTTTCATGTGGTCGCTTTGCTCATTCATTTCCCAAATTTTGCGAGTGTGGTTTGATGGTTTGTTGGTTTGATGGTTTGTTGGTTTGATGGTTTGTTGGTTTGTGCGCACTGTCATCAGTAACGATGGAACTTGTCCGGACGTGTTTATCGTTCAAATGATCCGTCTGGAGCAGCTTCGGTGATCGGAAAATTATTTTTGACAAAAGCTCCAAATCACTCCGTTCTTATTGATCGTCCCGTCTTCATTCTTTTTATAAATAAACTTGCCGTTCAAAGGCCTTAGCAACGATTTGCTCGCCGCACGCCAAATTTAAAATGCGCGCATTGAACTGCCACTCATAATTAATTGCGCAAATTAACGTGTTAATTTGCAGTGTAATTAATTATTCTAATTAACACATTAAACTGATAGCCCTAGTACTACAAATGAATTTGATCTTGTTCTTTGCATTGTTTGAGGTCTGAAAACATGTATCTTTTTTGTTATTTTGACCATTTGTCATTTTCTGCAAATAAATGCTCTAAACGATGATATTTTATTTGGAATTTGGTTGTCAGTGGTTTATAGATTTAAACAAAAATGTTCCCTTTTCCCAAACACATACATGTAAGTTGTAAAATCAGAAAACTGATAATTTTGCACTGGTTTCTTCCAGAGCTGTATATGAAATAAAGTTATTCAATGTTTAACAGTAACTGACACTGTACCTTGAAGCTCTACTGTTATTTCCCCACTTTAAACTCTGTGTTTAGACACATTCGAAACAAATTTACCAACGATGCTGCAAAAGTGTATCTGGATGCAATGATTATCTCACATATTAATTATTTTATATCTTGTTGCTCTCAAGCATGTGAGACAACAACAAAACCTTTAAAGTCCTTATATAATCAAGCTGTTAAGATACTGGACAAAAAGCCACCGCGATATCATCATTGTCCAATATTTGCACAACATAACATGCTAAACTTTGACAATTTAATTACCTATTCAAATGTGCGATTAGTCTTTAAAATCTTAAATAACACAGCGCCTCCTCCAATGAAAAAATGTGTACAGCTCTGCTCTGAACAAACAGCCAGGCCCTCCAAGTGACTGCAGATGACCTAAACGGAGCTCGGCCTTCGCACAGACAGATCTTTCTTTCAAAGCCATCAAAAAATTGAATAAATTGCCACAATTAATTTAATGTTAAGAAATTATTATTAGAGAATCAGCAGAGTCAGTATTAAGAATGGTAATTGGTATGATATAATATTAATAAAATGTATATAATCTTTAATATAATATAATCTATACAATTTTATTGTGTAATAATTGGTCATTTGTAGTGAGTGTGTATTGATTATATTGCTTACATTTTATAATGTAATTCTCACCGACTTCAGATTATAGCTGAAGCTAGTTTCCACCAGTAGTCACTGGTGGAAACTAGCTTCAGCTATAATCTGGTGTAAAGCATCTTTAATGTTTTTGCACATTGTCCCTGTCAAATAAACTAATAAAAGAAAGAAAGAATCCCACCGTAAATAGAGGCTTTACTGAGACAGTTCCGTTTGATTTGTTAATGGTTGTCGGAACTAATTCTAGATATAGATCTGACGTCAAGTCTTTTCATGTTAAAACAATGAGCTGTTGTTCAGACTAGTCCAAGTCTGAGGAGAATCAATAACACTGAGAAACACGTGAAAAAGTGGAGAGAAGCTATAAAAAAAACTGGTGATAATTATGAACACAGTGCGTGAAGAGTCCCTCAGTCGTCCAGGTAGAATCCATGATAAAAGGAGAAATTAAACAAACTTTGTCCAGTTGACAAATTGAATTTGTCCTTTTATCATGAACACAGTGGTTCATTTAAAGGGCCCATGTTACGCTGTTTTTGATCTGTGTTATAGTGTTGTTTCCTCATCAAAAACAGACCTGGGGGGTATTCCACGAACGTCGCTAAACTTAGCGGCGACTAAGTGCTAAGTTCTGGCCTGGCTGAGACACAACTTAGACAAAAGCTTGAACCCGTTCCACAAACGCGTTTCAGCTGCGCCTAGTCAGAGCTAAGCCCAGTCAGGCCTAATCAGGCCGGGCCTAGACGCGTGCACGGGGAAGGTAAGAAGCCCTGAACAAGCGACTGTCGAAAACGCAATCATGTCGAAGATTCGGGCCGATTATTTCAGCGCATCAGAACAGAAGTTGCTTTTGGAACCCTACAACGCACTTGCGATAACCAAGGCAAGAGACATGGCGTGGCAGAAGATCGCCGAGCGCTTAAATACGTAAGTTAAGTCCCATAACAGTGCTGGACATTGAGTTTTTTTTAAGTCTGTTTTTCACCATCCATGTCAACGCTGATTTGTGGCGCAGGGGTAAAGTCTCCGTCTGGGGTGCGGGAGTTTGTGAGTTCGATTCTCACGGTGGGTAGTTCATGGCATAATTATTATATATTTGTATAGCAGTCTTGTCAGTTGTAATTTATTTTTACTGTGTAAAAGTATTTGCGCCAACTAATACGTTAAATTGTGTTATCTTGTCTTTGAGCAGGAATAATGTGAAGAGGACTGTTTTGCAGGTAAAGACAAAGCATAAAAACATTTTGCAGAGTAAGTAGGCTAATATTAATATTATTATTCAGTGAAATTAGTAATACTGTTGAAATGGTACCTTAATTTAATTTAAAATGAACAGTAGCTACCAAGCCACAGGAGGTGGGAGCCCCCCTCAAAACCTTACACCTGCAGAGGAGCTGGCACTGGCCCTAAACCGGGGTCACCCACTGGTGGAGGTAACTGATGGAGGGACCCCATCAAAGATCCTTCCTGCGAGTTCTCGTGAAGAGTATATTCAAGGTATTCTCTAGACTACTGCTTGCCTCAGCTGTGATCCAAGCATTTGTATTTTTTAATAGTATGCTTGTGTTCTAGTTACTGAAGATGGCGTGCACTTGGACCCTCCTCAGCAGTCCTCCAGCAGTGTCTTGCCTGACCCTCAGCAGTCCTCCAGCAGTGCCTTGCCTGACCCTCAGCAGTCCTCCAGCAGTGGCCTCACACCCGAATGTCATACCTAATGTCTTTTATTGTTTTATGCCTATTGATGCAAATTGATAAATAGGATTTCATTAAAAAGGCTTGCACAGCATCTCTGAAGCAAATTTGTTGAATCATTGAAATGTTGCATCATGGAGTGTGCCTGTTATTTGGCTACATTTTGTTTTAAAAGTAAAGGTTTACCTGTAACTGTATTCTTTGATAGAGATGTCACATAAAATATAAAGTGTCAATGTCGTCAAGTGAGAGTGATGTTAGACCCAACTGATATAAGTTATGTGATGATAACAATAATTGTAGGTTAAATTTATTTCCATTTCTGTAATATGTTGCAAATAGAAATGCGTGAAAATTTGACTTGGGCATCAATAGGTCAATAACGGGAATCGATCCCCGATCGCCGGTTTGAAAGTCAAAGCACATAACCACTCGACCAAAGCCTTTCTTTAAGCTATAGGTGGTATTCTTCTATATGTTAATGTCGTAAAGACAGCGGTTCAAAAGCACATGTTTAGATTACCGGAGAATTGTCCAGAACCAAGAACGTAAGGTAATTTCTTTTTTTTTGCTGATATTGTTTTCGGACAACACAGATACTCATGCGGGAGGTGTGCGGAACTGTTTGTTTGACACTCTGTTTACGTCAGGTACGTATTCTCTGCGACACGGCCTAACTAAGACAGAACTTTAGCTTCCCCCCGACCAGACTATCTGCTAAGACCATGTTGCCCCAGTAACTCAGCGGGAACTAAGTTTAGCGAGCGTCGTGGAACCGAACTCTCACTTAACCTAGCGCCAACTGACGAACAAAGCCGGGCTTTGCGCTTAGTAGCTTTCGTGGAATACCCCCCTGGAGTTTTGTTTTGTTTCTTCTTCTCTTTGTTTGTTCTCCTCTCAAACAGAAAACACTTGTGATGTGGTAATACAGGAAGTGCTCCACTGTGTTTTTAAACTCCACACACCTTCACTAGACTCAGAGCACAGGCATTTTGAGTTTTGAAGATGAAGACAGACTAAAAAAACAGGATTACTCAAACATTTGTGAATAAAACATCACAACTCAAGTTATGTTTTTGAGGAGATAACATGATTTAAACTCAAATTCTAAAACTACCACTACTACTACTACTACTACTACTACTACTACTACTACTACTACTACTACTACTACTACTACTACTACTACTACTACTACATTAACTTCACACCACAGAGTTACTTGAGTTGTACTTTCCCCGTTTACTATTTTACTTGTAATTATTTCTTGGATTACTACTTTGTACTTCTACTTAAAGGCTCACTATGTAACTTTTCTGGGTCTGCAAACTGCTTGTCTCCATGGTAATGTTATTGCTTTGTCTGGAATGTTTGAATGCTGATTTTAAGGGTATTTTTGAGCAGTAAAAACACCTGAAATTGAATATGTGAGATAGATAACTTTATTATTATACCGTGGAACATTCCAGGCGAAGCGATAATATCTCCATGGAGACAAAAAGATGGCAGATCCCTCTCCAGAAAAGTTGCATAGTTCAACTTTTAAAGGTACAGTGTGTAACTTTTTTTGGTTGGGGGTCCGTCACCTGCTTGTTTCTATGGAGATGTCATTGCTCTGCCTGGAATGTTCCACAGTATAACATTTAACAGCTCTACTTTACATTTATTCAATTGTTTTGGTTTTATAGCTCAAAAACACCTAGAAAAACAGGCAGGAAATTTCTAATTCACTCTGTGTACATGTACATATGGTTGTTTTTCGACAATAAAGCAAACTATGACTATGACTATTCTGACTGTGAGTGGGGTCGCCTCTCCACAGATCTGACCTGTAACTTGGTCTGGTTTGGTCTCCATAAAGATACAAAGGTTTAATAATACAATAAATACAGCCCTATAATCATGATTTTAATGTGTATTTTACCTGTGTCCTCCTCAGAGCGTGCTGTGTGCTCGGTGTGGTCTTCATCCTCTCCTCCCTGTGCATTATGGGTAAGGCCATCCACGACCTGGCCACCAAACTGCTGCCTGAAGTGGTAAGGAAACAATCAATATAATACAATATATTATCAATTACATGTGTTTATTCATGTGTGTTGGTCCAGTATTGGACATAGAATTGGAACTAAACCTGGAATTAAGCCTGGACTTCCTCAGATCTAAACCAAGTCTACATCAGGGCTAAACCAGGACTAATACAGAACCAAACCAAGTCTACGTCAGGGCTAAACCAGGACTAGAACAGGACCAAACCAAGTCTACATCAGGGCTAAACCAGGACTAGAACAGGACCAAACCAAGTCTACATCAGGGCTAAACCAGGACTAGAACAGGACCAAACCAAGTCTACGTCAGGGGTAAACCACGACCAGTACAGGACCAAACCAAGTCTACGTCAAGGCTAAACCAGGACTAGAACAGGACCAAACCAAGTCTATGTCAGGGCTAAACCAGGACTAGAACAGGACCAAACCAAGTCTACATCAGGGCTAAACCAGGACTAGAACAGGACCAAACCAAGTCTACATCAGGGCTAAACCAGGACTAGAACAGGACCAAACCAAGTCTACGTCAGGGGTAAACCACGACCAGTACAGGACCAAACCAAGTCTACGTCAAGGCTAAACCAGGACTAGAACAGGACCAAACCAAGTCTACGTCAGGGCTAAACCAGGACTAGAACAGGACCAAACCAAGTCTACGTCAGGGCTAAACCAGGACTAGAACAGGACCAAACCAAGTCTACGTCAGGGCTAAACCAGGACTAGAACAGGACCAAACCAAGTCTACGTCAGGGCTAAACCAGGACTAGAACAGGACCAAACCAAGTCTACGTCAGGGCTAAACCAGGACTAGAACAGGACCAAACCAAGTCTACGTCAGGGCTAAACCAGGACTAGAACAGGACCAAACCAAGTCTACATCAGGGCTAAGCCAGGACTAGAACAGGACCAAACCAAGTCTACGTCAGGGCTAAACCAGGACTAGAACAGGACCAAACCAAGTCTACGTCAGGGCTAAACCAGGACTAGAACAGGACCAAACCAAGTCTATGTCAGGGCTAAATCAGGACTAGAACAGGACCAAACCGAGTCTACGTCAGGGCTAAACCAGGACTAGAACAGGACCAAACCAAGTCTACGTCAGGGCTAAACCAGGACTAGTACAGGACCAAACCAAGTCTACACCAGGACCAATAAAACAGTGGAATGTTTTTGGGCCCAAGATAGCTGTTAACTTGAAAATTACCACTTCATGACATCACAAGGTGGAACAGAGCATTTTGAACTAGATGTAGACAAACTAATAATAAAGGACTCTGAGTATGTTTTTTAGGAGGTAACAATATTATAACTTGGTTTAAAGGTCACGAGAATCACTTTAGTGTAATATAGGACCTTGAAGAACTCTTGTATCAAATTTGCAAACATGTATTTTTTTTCTTTTTATTTAACTTTAACCTAATCTTTGTGATAAAAGCTTTTTCCCCAGGAGGTGGCCCGTGTAGGGTCTTTGAGTGGTGAATGCTGATAACGATTATTCAATCACTGGTTGATTGTTTCAAGAGTCAAAAATCACGATTTTTCTAATTAGACTTTGCAGTTCTAAATTAGGTACTTAATCAGGGCTTGCCTTGAAGTGCTTATGAAGATGTGTGTTTTATTCCTAATGGTGGAACATAATAAAAGTTTAAAAAGTTAAAGGGACAATGTGTAAGATTTTTACCCGTTAATTACCGAAATTGAAGATACCCATTCAAAAATAGTGTTTTCCAAGCCTTTTCACTTCCATCATGAAATCAAAGTATTCTGTTGGACTTAGATATACCTGCATAAAAGGGGGATCTTCCCCATATAGAGGCAGCCATTTTGATTACGAGAGCCGCAGAAGGACATTTGGGCTCCGCCTTCGCCTTCGGCAAGGGCTCGTGGTTTTCACACAACGAGATAGTACGCGTTTGGATAAACAACGACAAGCATGTTGCCGGATCACACGTCGTAATGGATCTAACACGTGTTTTGGACTAAATTGTTTTACTGGATTTTATTCACTGGATCCTTACGGACAGATTGAGACCAAGTTTATGGTGAAATACTGAGTTTGACCTGTCCAGAGCCTTCAAAGGTAAGCAAAGTAACAAACCTCATTTTGTGCTTTTCCGTATAAAAGCCCCATGTGCTCGGGGAGTGATTGTTGTGCCGGGAAATGAATTGCATAGTCAAAAAGATGAGACTGTAAGGTTTCATTTGATGTGTAGATTGTCATGGTACACGATCGGGAATGTGTGCTCTCATGTGGAAAGAAAAAAAAAAACTGTGAACGGGACCGCGTTTTATTTATACAGTAGTGCGCGTGGTTTGTGCGCGGATACGCGAGCTGTCCGCGTTACGGCGCGCCCGGGTGACCCTCGAGGTCTGCCGTAGCTAGAACAGGAATTGCAATAGCCACCATCCACCTATGCGCCACGAATCCTACACACTGGACCTTTAAAAAAATAATAGTTAAGTACTGTACTTAAAGGTGCACTGTGTAACTTTGCTGGGGGAGGGTTCATCAAATGTTTTTTTTTTTGTTTTTGTTTTTTTACATGGAGATGTATTAAGGTATTTTTGAGCTATAAAATGACCTGTAATTGAATAAATGTAAAGTAGAGCTGTTTCATGTCAGACTGTGGAACATTCCAGGCAGAGCAATGGTATATCCACGGAAACAAGCAGGTGACGGACCCCCAACCAAAAAGTGACATAGTGCACCTTTAAGTATAAATATCTGTAAGTGGATATTTTTTAAAACTTTTTTACTACATTTGAGAGCAGGTACCTGTACTTTCTACTCCACTGCATTTTTAATCAGGACTGAAAAGTGAAAGTACAGTGAACCCTCGCTGTATCGCGGTTCACTGTTCGCGGCCTCGCTGTTTCGCGGATTTTTTTTTTCAATTTTTTTTTTCAATTTTTTCAATTTTTTTTATAGTGTAACTTTTTTTTTACAGTGTAACATTCTGCCCTGCGCCCTGATTAGCTAAGAGACTAGACCAGGACTAAACCAGGTCTAAACCAGGTCTAAACCAGGACTAAACCAGGTCTAGACCAGGGATGGTAGGGACAGAGTCTCTGATTTCCTTCACGAGAGCGCCTGGGTGACAGGAGGTGTGGCCTTTGTTTACTTGCACGAGCCATGGAAGAGACTGAGTGCGAGCCGGACCATGGAAGAGCCAAGAATCAACATGGACGGGCCGGGGGAGCCGCAGCGGGGAGAGCCGCATTCGAGAGAGCCGCAGCGGGGGGAGGACACTCGCGCGCACAGAGGAGACAGTGGCTCTTCCCCGTCACGCCGAGAGGACGAACCCGACCCCGTCCTAGAGAGCTGTGGAGTATTGGCGACGCATTGATAGCGGTCTGATTTTGGAGCCGGGGTGAAATGCAACCAACTCTTGTGAGCGCAGGTTGGTCTTACCTGGTCTTGTGGTGAGGACTGGTGCTCAGAGGCGTCTGTTAGCGGTTTGGCACTGTTAGCATTGGCTTGAGTCTTGCCCAAAATGATATCCAGGTCGCTTTCCACTCGACTTTCGCACATGGCATGGATATGTGGTACCAAAACAAACACACGTGTCCGCGTGTCACGTGCCCCCCCCCCCCCCCCCCTACAAAAGTTTGAGTGTTTAAACAAGAGAAAAATGTGAGAAAATGTTAATACCAGTCTCAGAAAGGTGTATAATGTGTCTGGTGAAGCGTTTTCAGCCTTAAAACATGTAGAATAATTGTAAAATATAAAATTGTCCTACTTCGCGGATTTCACTGATTGCGGGCTATTTCTGGAACCTAACCCCCGCGATAAACGAGGGTTCACTGTACTTCTTTATTATACTTTTTTTAGGTTTTATTATACTTTCTTAGGTTTTATTTTTTAGCACATTTGTAGTCTGAGCAAATAAAAATATACAAATTAAAACTGAAAACATTGATTCATTTGGTTCTTTTTAAACAAAATTTATCCCAAATCGTGATCAAAAACACTATATTTGAAATTTTATTAGACCTCAAATTCTGTACAAAATACTTTTACATTTACTCTTTAATTACAATTTACTGAGGTCTGCCACCTGCTTGTTTCCAAATGTTCCCGTTCTAGAATCTTCCTCAGTATAGATTAAACCTATCTATCACAGGAGAGACAAGCAGGTTACAGCATTACTCTACATTACAGGTCAGATCTGTGGAAAGTCGCTCCTGTTCACAGAAGAAATGATTTTTGAGCAACCGAAACACCTGTAATGAATAAATGCTGTTGTAAATGTTTAATGTCATACCATGGAACATCCAGGAAAAACAATAGCATCTCCATGGAGACAAAGAGGTGGCACATGCTCCACCAGAAAAGTCACGCAGTGCACCTTTAAGTCGATTATTTCATGTGATACTTTTCTTTTACTTCAGTTTTTCTGTTGTTAGTTTATTTTTCCTCCTAGCTAAAAGTACAAGCTAAAAATATTCCCTATACATCCTACTTCCTGTTGTATTATTACTTTGCATTGGCCTAAACAACTGTGTGAAATCAGTTAGCGTGTTGCCGTGGTAGCTGAGTAATTTGAATTTCAATTTTTTTGCATTTTAAGCCCAAAAATTTGTCTGAATCTGATTTTTTTGTGAAATTCTATATTCTTGGTCCATTAATATCGAAATCTGACTACATCTGCAACCTGTGCCTGCCAATCCCCAGATTTTCAAACAAGCTCAGTGTTATTTTAGATCTAAAAATATTAAACACCAATCTGGGGGACAATTTTAGATGCCAAAATTAACACAGACTGTATAATCTTCTTGTCTTATTTTGAGTCCTGGTTTAGGTTTTGTTCAGTCCTGGTTTAGTACTGGGTTAACCCTAGTTTAGTCTAGTCCTGTTTTAGTCTTGATTTAGTCTTGGTTTGCTTCTAAACCAAGACTTACAAAATGTTTATTTCTTTCTATTCTCTTTAGTCCTGTTTTAGACCTGTTTTAATCTTGGCTGAATTTTGGTTTAGTCTTGGCTTAATGCCATTACTTTTTCTTATTTTAATCCTAGTCCAGCTGTCTTGGTTGATGTAGTCCTATTTTGGAGCTTGTTTTGTCTTGGTTTATACCTTGTTTAGTCCTGATTTGTCGTGATTGTTTTTAATGCTCAGTATTAATTCTAGTCCTGCTGTCTTGGTTGCTCTAGTTCTATTTTAGATCTTGTTTATTCCTGATTTGCTCTAGTCCTGTTTTAGTTCTGATTTAGGCTTGGTTTACTTTTAAGACCCTTTTTAGTCCTGGTTTAGTTTTCGTTTGGAGCTGCTTTTGTCCTTTTCCTGTTCTATTTTAGTTTTGGTTTACTTCTTAGACCCCTTTGAGTCCTGGTTTAGTCCTGGTTTAGTTCTAGTTAAGATTTGGCTCTAGTCCTGTTTTAATCTTGATTTACATTTGGTTTACTTTTAAGACCCTTTTTTAGTCCTGGTTTAGTCCTGGGTTAGACTTGGTTTAGTCCTGGTTTAGTCCTGGTTTAGACCTAGTTTAGACCTGGTTTAGTCCTGGTTTAGACCTAGTTTAGACCTGGTTTAGTCCTGGTTGAGTTCTAGTTAAGATTCGGCTCTAGTCCTGTTTTAATCCTGATTTAGGCTTGGTTTACATTCAAGACCCTTTTTAGTCCTGGTTTAGTTTTTGTTTGGAGCTGCTTTTGTCCTATTCCTGTTCTATTTTAGTTTTGGTTTACTTTTTAGACCCCTTTTAGTCCTGGTTTAGTCCTGGTTTAGTCCTGGTTTAGACCTAGTTTAGACCTAGTTTAGTCCTGGTTTAGACCTGGTTTAGACCTGGTTTAGTCCTGGTTTAGACCTGGTTTAGTCTTAGTTTAGTCCTGGTTTAGACCTAGTTTAGACCTAATTTAGACCTAGTTTAGTCCTGGTTTAGACCTGGTTTAGACCTGGTTTAGTCCTGGTTTAGACCTGGTTTAGTCTTAGTTTAGTCCTGGTTTAGACCTAGTTTAGACCTGGTTTAGACCTGGTTTAGACCTGGTTTAGTCTTAGTTTATCTCTCAGCCTGATCACACACACAGACAGATGATTGACAGCATAATTCCTCTTTTTGCTATTATTATTTCTGAGCTGGCTCCAGATCAGATCCGTGTGCAGTGGGTGAGGCGGGTTGTTGCTATGGGCGCCTCAGTATTTTGGCCTGAACAGATGGGAGACGTCATAGCCTTCAGCCAACCCAATTACCACCAAGACTGTGATCTGAGTCCACAATTAATTATACGCTAAAGATCCCCACGGCTAATAACGCACTGGGGAAAGGACGAAGAATAGAGCTTTTTTTGGTTAGCTAGTTTCTTAATAGCATTATACTAAATCTGCGCTCATGAAATTCCAGTATTTGAAGTTATATTTTAAGGTGGAGGGTGAAAATTCTGCATTTTTGAAAGAGATATTTAACAGAAAATCCCCCAAAATTTTAAATAGGGGTTATTTTTGCTATAAGAGAAAGGGCAGTAAACCGGTGAGGAGACAAAGAGGTCTGTTGTCCTGAGCCCCAGGGTTTTAGGGGCCCAGAATTGGACCTTCTTCTTAATAATTTATATTACAGCGGGGCCCATGTGAGGCTTCTTGCCCCGGGCCCCCAGATTTCTCTTGACGGGACCGATAACACATAACATATTTAGATCACCATGTTGCCTTTGTTCGTTTTGAAAATGTATACTCCGTTGTATTAAAATGTAAAGTTTAAGGGTTGTTTTTGAAGTTTCTGTGTACAGTTTTTGTCATGTTTTGTATATTTATGGAAAATTGCTGTGTGGGAGAATGGGTGACCACATCAGGCTTGTGGTCTGAGTGTCTGAAAAATCGTACTGCTGCTAACCGTAAGGAAGGCTATTGGAAATGGTAAAATTGCAATGGTAAAAATTAGAGATCGGGCCGATATTTGCCCTTTTTAGCTTATTAAATATCGGCCTTAAATCTCCAGCAAATGTCAATATTTATTTTGGACCAACCAGTAGCCTAAATGTGCATGAAAATGTATACTAGTCTGCATAAAGCCTTGTTTGAACTAGTGCTGTCAGGCGATCAAAAAATTAATCTAATTAATGACAGGATTTGTAATTAATTAATCTAATTATTTGCATTTTAAGAGTGTGACAGTGAGAGATTGTGAGTGAGCGAGCGAGCGAACCCACTTTGCGATTGAGTTTGTCAGTTTTTCTGTTCGCTTTGCTCAATCGTTTCCCAAATTCTGTGAGCGTGGTTTGGTGAAGTGCGCACTATCACCGGTAACAATGGATCTTTTCTAGACGTGTTTGATGATCCGTCAGGCTGGAGCAGCTTTGGTGATCGGAAAATTATTTTTGACAAAAGCTACAAATCACCGTGTTCTTGCTGATCGTCCCGTCTTCGTTCTTTTTATAAATAAACTTGCCGTTCAAAGGCCCTGGCAGTGATTTGCTCGCCGCACGCCAAATTTAAAATGCGAGCGCATTGAATTGCCGCTCATAATAAATTGCGTTAATTTTTATAATGCGTTAATTTGCAGTGTAATTAATTAATCTAATTAACACGTTGAACTGACAGCTCTATTTTAGTCTAAAGAGGGCACTGCAAAACATGACCACACTGAATCTGTTATACAGTTTGTAGTAAAAAAAAGGTTGCGGGTGAGTTTGTATGAAATTTTTATTCAGTAATTTGGGGAAAAAGTGTCTAAATTGGCTCGACATATCAGCCCAAAATGTTGGCAGAGGTCATCGGCCATGAAAAAATGCGATCGTTAGTAGAAATTATTCAAATTCAAACCCATTGCTGGTTTTATTTGTCAAAACAGAAGTCACGCTCGTTCTTACAGAGACATAGATTGGAGCAGGAAATATTTAAATAAACCACTGTCACATTTTTAGCGTTTTCTCACAGTTCTGGGAGGTGTTTTTGATGCTTCGCGGTTCCTTTTACTCATCGCATGTGAGGATGTGAGACTGCTGGCACTGAGCTGAATACTGCAAAAAAATCATGAATAAAAGGTCCTCTATTACGCAAATTTGACTCTTGTGAGATTTAGTCACGTTATAATGTTGTTTTCATCAAAAACATACCTTTTGCCTTTGCCTTTGCCTAGAGACTGCTAATTTTATGGCTGAAATTATTCAAATGATTCTACTGAAGGTGTTTGGAGTTTAAAAACACAGTGGAGCACTTCCTGTATTACCACATTACATCACAAGGTGGAACAGATTTTTGTTTTCTGTTTGAGAGAAAAACTCAGCCTCAATATGCAGGGTTTGTGTGTTAAACAAAACACAACTCCATGTATGTTTGTGATGAGGAAACAACACTATAGAATAGATCAGAAATTAGCATAATATGGGCTGTTTAATGGTGCACTGTGTAACTTCCTGCTTGTCACCATGGAGATGTTATTCTGTGCCTGGAATATTACACAGTATGATATTAAACACATCTATCCTGCATTTATCCAATTACAAGTATTTTCACTGCTAAAAATACCTTGAAAAACACACTCAAACTGTGAGCAAGGTCACCTCTCCACAGATCTGACCTGGCCTTGTCTGAGTCATGATAGCTCATACTAATACCATACTGTGGAACATTGCAGGCAAAATAATAAGATTACCATGGAGACGAGTTGGTGGTTGCCCCTCCACCAGAAAAGTTCCATAGTGCCCCTTTAAATGACTTGAAATTTAGAAATATTTTGTTGGTTTAGTTTAATTATTGCAAAAAAATTAGAATATAATTTGGAAACACATTTTTTTAAACTTTAACTTTCTAACCCTGTTGTTTAGATCTGTACACTAGAGATGCGCGGATGGGCTTTTTTTCCATCCGGAACCGCATGAAAAAAACCTCATCCGTCCGCTATCCATTTGCACGCACGTTTTTTCAGGAATTTTCAAAACCGCGCCCGTCCGTCATCCGCCAACTTATGATAATTCCAAAATTCTATGCACTGCACAGCCCCATAACGTGCATTTTTAAAAATTTGGTTGTTCAACTGCCACCCGCCCGAATTTAATAAAAAAATATTATTTTTTGTCACGTCATCCACCCGTGCCCGCGGCTGTAACCGCCATCCGTGCATCTCTACTGTACACACCTGGTCTGAAATACAGGACATTCTTGTATTCTTGTACTTGTTTAGCAGTTCAGATTTCAGTGTTCTCTCACATGTTAATCCTACAAATGTTCATGTGTTTAAAACATGGACTGTGAAATAAAACTTGTGAACTTGAAAATTTGAAAAATTCATAATCAAAACTTCCCCCCAAAAATCTGTCTTCTATTATTTTCTATTTAAAATTCAATAAAACAAGTGAATATAATTTAGACTTACTAACAAATGAAGACTACAGATGGTAGATATACTGAAAAACAGGAAATATCACAATTGTAGTTTTGGAGAGACGCAAACAAAGAATATTGAGTAAATCCTATTAAAGGTCCTATATTACACAAAATTGACTCTTGTGAACTTTAAGACATGTTATAATGCCATTACCTCATCAAAAACATGCCTGGAGTTTTTGTTTCATTCACACATGTTTGAGTAACGCTGCATTATTGGTGTGTCTACATATCCAAATCTCAAAACGCTGTGTTCCACTTTGTGATGTCATGAAAAGGTAGTTTTCAAATTATCTTTTACTTTTAGTTCAGCAGAGATAGGTAATTCCAGTGCTGAAATTATCCAAATGATTCTCGTGAAGGTGTATGGAGTTTAAAACACTGTATTACAGCATGAGCATGACATCACAAGGTGGAACTGGGTGTTTTCTGTTTGAGAGAAGAACTCAGCCTAAATATGCAGTGTTTGTGTGTTAAACGTGTGTGAATGAAACACAACACAACTCCAGGTGTGTTTGTGATGAGGAAACAACATTATAACATAGATCTGAAAATTGCGTAATATGGGCCCTTTAAACCTCAGACATTTACTGAACATTTTAGTTAATTCCCTAAAATACTGTCTGAAAATTGTTAAATATAATAATGATAAAAAGAGAAATATTAATTTCCGTCAATATGGTTTAAACTACTCGCAATAAAATACTAAATTAAACAGAACTCATCCGTTTTAAGTTGATGTAGCTGTTCAGTTTTGCAGTGTGCTCGGCGTTAGCATGCTAGCAGGATGTTAGCGTGCTAGCAGGAGCCGTGTTTGGCTGCTACATGAAGAATGTCGCAGATCTCAGGTGTGAGGACTGGAGCGCTCACACTTCCTGAAATAGATCTATCACTCAGTTGCCGGGCAATAATCTTCTCTGTAGAAAAGCGGCGGGGCTTGCGTCTGTCATAGTAACGTGACGGGAAGACGAGGGAAAATGGCGCTGTTGTTGTGGTGGAGAGACGTCTCAATAAGTGTTGGTTATTAAAGGTTCTATATCACACAAAATTGACTCTTGTGAGCTTTATGTCATGTTATAAATGTTGTTACCTCCTCAAAAACAGATCGAGAGTTGTGTTTTGTTTCATCCACACAAATTTGAGTAATCCTTTATTATTACTCTGTCCACATCTCCAAAGCTCAAAATGCTCTGTTCCACCTTATGATGTCATGAAGCAGTAGTTTTCAAGTTAAGAGCTACCTTTTACTTTAAGTTCAGTAGAAATTGGCAATTCCAGACTGATTCTAGTGATGGTGTATGGAGTTTAAAAACACGCTGGAGCACTTCCTGTATCACCACATGACATAAAAGTTATAGCATGGGGATAGTTGGGAGTTAAAAGTTGCAAGTTAATTCACAATATATTATTCTAGTTGATTAAATTATTAGTTATGGGAAAAATAAACCCTGAAAATGTAAGTACAGTCTAAATATGAATATATGTCTAAATATTTGAGGTAAATTGCAGTTAAATATATAAATTCATGGAAAATATTGTCAACATTATAAGTTGAACACAATTGAAATGTGGAACTCATTTAGTGGAAGATAATTCTGTTAATTATGATAGTAATAGTACTGTAATAGTAGTACTAGTAGTAGCAGGAGTAGTAGCAGCAGCACCAATAGTAGTAATAGTAGTAATAGTAGTACTAGCACCAGCGCTCTCAAGTCTCACGCTTTGAGAGTGTGACTCACGCAATTTGACGTGTTCACACGCTCACACGCCACACATGGTATTTGTCACGCTGAAATTTTGTTAAGCAATTCAAAACTGTAGCCACTGTTCACAGTGCTTCTGTGCCCAGAAAATCGGTTAGTTAATGTAGGCACCGCGCGTTTTCAGCGAAAAAAATGTCACACGCACCACCACCCCGCTCCCCCAATATAAATCTCACTCCTACCAAACTTCAAAACATGAGAGCCCTGACTAATACTAACAGTAGAATTAGCAGTATTAGTAATAGTAGTAGTACCAGTAGTAGTCGTGGCAGTAGTAGAAGCAGAAGTAGTAGTAGTAATAGTAGTAGTAGCAGTAGTAGTAGTAGTAGTAGCGTAGTACTAGTAGTAGCAGTAGTAGAAGCAGTATTAGTAGTAGCAGTATTAGTAGTAGCAGTAGTAGTAGTAGTAGTGGCATTAGTAGCAGCAGTAGTAGCAGTAGTAGTCGTAGTAGAAGCAGTAGTAGTATTAGTAGCGTAGTACTAGTAGTAGCAGTAGTAGAAGCAGTATTAGTAGTAGTAGTAGTAGTAGTAGCAGTAGTAGTAGTAGCGTAGTACTAGTAGTAGCAGTAGTAGAAGCAGTATTAGTAGTAGCAGTAGTAGTAGTAGTAGTAGTAATGGCATTAGTAGCAGCAGTAGTAGCAGTAGTAGTCGTAGTAGAAGCAGTAGTAGTATTAGTAGTAGCGTAGTACTAGTAGTAGCAGTAGAAGAAGCAGTATTAGTAGTAGTAGTAGTAGTAGTAGTAGTAGTAGTAGTAGTAGTAGTAGTGGCATTAGTAGCAGCAGTAGTAGCAGTAGTAGTCGTAGTAGAAGCAGTAGTAGTATTAGTAGTAGCGTAGTACTAGTAGTAGCAGTAGTAGAAGCAGTATTAGTAGTAGTAGTAGTAGTAGTAGTAGTGGTAGTAGTAGTCGTAGAAGTAGTAGAGAGCAGCACAATTTGTAATATCGTGGTATTTGCCCTATTTAGAGGTTAATTACAAGTATAGTAGTATCACATGGTATAGTCGTAGTTGTGGTAGTTTGTATTTTGAATTCAGCTCTTAAGAAAGTCGTGCTGTCAAACAACAAGGTTAACTCTATAAATAAGAGTCACGATTTCACTTTTTTCACAATTTTGATTTATACTTTGCTTTGGCGTTTTGGTGCGTTCAGAACATCAATCATTTCAAGGACTAGAAATCAGGGAA
The DNA here is from genome assembly GCA_036785185.1 of Paratrypauchen microcephalus. Classification (NCBI taxonomy): domain Eukaryota; kingdom Metazoa; phylum Chordata; class Actinopteri; order Gobiiformes; family Gobiidae; genus Paratrypauchen; species Paratrypauchen microcephalus. The sequence goes on along the minus strand of JAVJIX010000043.1, from coordinate 6,196,131 downwards.
AGATGAAGCAGGTTTTCAATACTAATACTTTATAACAACTCCCTGAAATTAAAACGTTTTTAAAAATATATATATTTGGCTGGATTCATTCATTCGTGACTCGGGTATTAGCACCTGCTTGTTTCCATGGAGATGTAAGTTCAATACCACACTGTGAAACATTCCAGGCAAAGCAATGACATACAGTATCCATAGAGACAAACACCACAAGAAAAGCTACGTAGTGTGTCTTTAAAATATAATAATTATGAAGCGTTAACCACCCTGTGTATATTAGGACTGAATGATCTGGGAAAAAATACTTAATTGCATTTATATATTTATTTATTTATTGTGATTCGATTTGCGATTTATGTTTTAATATTAGGATTCTTTTCAAAGTTCACATTTTAAACCAGAAGAATTGACAAAAAAAACCCTAAATATGAACTGACAAACTAATATAAAAATGTCTGTACGGATCTAAACTACAGGGTTAACAGGTTTTATGCAGAATAAGACTGGGGATTTTATTGTTTAGGGAAGAAATTATGGTACTTCAAAATTTGCAGCCTTTAAGATTTTCTAATTGCATCCATGCAAATTGTGATTTCGATTTTATTGCAATTAAAGGGCCCATATTACACTATTTTCTGATCTATGTTATAATTATGTTATGTTTCCTCATCAAAAACAAACCAAGTTTAACACACAGACGCTCCTTTTTTAGGCTGAGTCCTTCTCTCAAATAATGAAGGAAGTGCTCCAGTGTGTTTTTAAAGGGATATGCCACCCCCAGGTCAAATTTGGGCATCTCCCCACAGTCTAGAGACTAAAATAAGTGGTGGAAAGCGTTTTCCTGGTCACCCAGCCATTGTCCGAGTCTGTCGCCACTGACCGCCGCGGTATCTGCAGCTACTCCGCCTTAGACTGGAGTCTAACGTCGCCAGAGAAAGATTTCGGCCAAAAGGAATTAATTTGCTCGATGCGTTTCGCAATTACTTTGTGTGTAGTGCGCATTCATATCGAGTGCAAATAAATGTGCAAATCAACACGGAGAGCTTGCCTTGGTCATTTTGGGTGGGAACTATTTTCCAGTGCGGACGAATACAGTCGAATCACGCAGCACGCTACCAGGGGAATCCCAGTTACGCACCGGGAAGGGAGTTCCCCTGTTGCACAACGTGGTGCATGATTCGACTGTATTCTTCCGCACTGGAAAATAGTTCCCACCCAAAATGACCAAGTCAAGCTCTCCGTGTTGATTTGCACATTTATTTGCACTCGATATGAATGCGCACTACACACAAAGTAATTGGGAAACGCATCGAGCAAATTAATTCCTTTTGGCCGAAATCTTTCTCTGGCGACGTTAGACTCCAGTCTAAGGCGGAGTAGCTGCAGATACCGCGGCGGTCAGTGGCGACAGACTCGGACAATGGCTGGGTGAGCAGGAAAACGCTTTCCACCACTTATTTTAGTCTCTGGACTGTGGGGAGATGCCCAAATTTGACCTGGGGGTGGCATATCCCTTTAAAATCCATACACCTTCACTAGAACCATTTGGATCATTTCAGACCTGGAACTGCCAATCTATACTGAACAAAATGTAAAAGGAAGCTGTTAACTTGAAAACTACTGCTTTTTCAGCTTGCCGACAGACTACTAATAAAGGATTACTCAATAATATTGTGCGAATGAAACAAAACACAACTCCAGGTCTGTTTTTGAGGAGGTAACAACATTATAACTTGACTTAAAGCTCACACGAGTCAGTTTTGTGTAACATAGGGCCTTTAATCTTGCAGCCCTCCTATATGATTATATTTTGAGTAAACGTATCCTTTTTCCATTCACAAACTCCAACAGTGTGATAGTAGACAGTAATGATCAGTACAGTATTGCAGTAGTGGCTCAGGCCTCCTCACGTTGCCTCTGTGAGTGGCCCAGTCTCTATTAGTTTTGGAGCTTTATTGATTTATCGGCCTGGCTGTGTTTTCCATTCCCTCATCTTTGCTGGAGGCGCAGAGACACAGAGGAGCAAGATGCTGCAACGTCTGTGGGTTCCAGTTTTGTTTTTTTAAAAGGGTATTGTGTAACAGGGTATCGTGCTGCAGGGTTCACCACCTGCTTGTCCAGACAGAGGTGTTGCCTGCATGTTCCAAAGTATGGCATTAAATAGAGCAGGGTGATATGGCTTAAAATTGTTACCAGGATATAAAAGTTTTGGGGAAAAAATGCAATATTGATGTAATTAACAATATACTTCATGTTTAATAACTTACCTGTGTCTGGCTGTTTAAAGGGCCCGTATTTTCTGATCTATGTTATAATGTTGTTTCCTCTTCACAAACATAAAAGGAGTTGTGTCTGTTCCACCTTGTGCTGTCATGTGGTAATACAGGAAGTGCTCCACTGTGGTTTTAAACTCCATAAACTTTCACTAGAATGATTTGGATGATTTCAGCCCTGGAATTGCCTATTTCTACTGAACTAAAGGTAAAATGTAGCTGATAACATGAAAACTACAGCTTCATGACATCACAAATGAAATGATCTGCTTATGGTTTTAATAGTGCAGCTTTACATTTTATGTGCAGTTATTTAACTGATAGGAAACAATGCACATTTAATGGTTCACTTTCAAATAACATAACACTTTCATGTGGAATCCCACAAGGAAGCTGCCTAGGCCCTTTGTTTTATAGTATTTTCATTAATGATATGCCATATACTAGATAAGGCCTGTATGACTGTATATGCAGATGATACCACCATACATGTCTCCTCAGCTGACTTGGATCAGGTCAATGACATTTTACAACAGGAGCTAATGTCTATTCAAAAATGGGTTCTGGAGAACCGTTTAAAACTGAATATTACAAAAACAGTGTATGCTATTGGGATCAACGTATTCTGTCCGAAAAAAATCTTAAGCTTAACATACCTCTCGATAAACAATTATTGGAACAACTCACGGAAATTAAACTTTTGGGTGTCACATTAGACCAAACTATGACATGGTCAACTCATAAATAATATTGTTACTAAAATGAGTAGGAATATTGCAATAATTAGAAGGAATGCTTATTTTATGCCAATGGAAACAAGAAAACTTGTAATTGCCTCTCTTGTTTTATCTCAGCTGGACTATTGTCCTAGTGTTTGGTCTAGTGCTGCAAACAAAGACTTGGACAAGCTCCAGATAGTTCAGAATCGAGCAGCACGTCTTGCTCTAAATTGCTCTTTTAGTACTAATATCAGTACTATGCATAAGGAACTTTCGTGGCTGAAAGTCAAGGACAGACTGGCCTGTAATTTAGTTGTATTCTTGCATAAAGTGTGGACAACACACAGACCTTTACACATGGTCTCACAGTTACAGCTTACCGGTAGCAGACACAGGTTTAATACAAGACGAGCCTCAAACACAGTTTTCACTTTACCAAAACCAAGAACTAATGCACTGAAAGCGACGTCTATAGAGCCATTTCTCACTGGAATGTGCTGCCACAACACATAATGCTCATACAAAATCATGCTGTTTTTAAAAAAATGTGTTAAGAAATTACTATTTTATAATGCTATAAGTTGAATGTAACATATTTTAAGTGTTTAGTATGTGTTTTGGATAATGTAACTTAATCTCACTGTTTTGATTGGTCTGTTTTTTTTATGGTGCTTAAATGTATTAAAATGTATTGTATTTTAAATTGGACCCCAGGAAGACAAGTCTCTCCCATTGTAGAGACTAATGGGGATCCGTAAATAAACAAATAAACAAAAATAAACAAACAAGGTGGAACAGAGCATTTTGAGCTTTAGAGATGTAAACAGACTAATAATAAAGGATTACTTAAACATGTGTGAATGAAACAAAACACAACTCCAGGTCTGTTTTTGAGGAGGGAACACAATTATAACATGACTTAAAGCTCACAAGAGTTAAATTTGTGTAATATTGGACCTTTAATAATAGGTGTACTTTTATAATAGTTGTCTTACTTGTTTCTGGCTATTCAAGTCATCGTCTTATATCTTTCATTATTAGAGTTTTTAGCTGTATTCAACATTATCTATCTGCATGGAGACAAGCAGGTCAGAGACAATTCAGATCTGTGGAGAGGTGAACCCACTCACAGTAAGAATGTTTTTCAAGGTATTTTTGATCAATAAAAACATCTGTAATTGAATAAATATAAAATAGATATGTCTAATATTTTGTGCTACATCTTCATAGAGACAAGCTGGTAACCGACCCCCCATCAGAAAGGTTCCACAGTGCACCTTTAACACAGATGAATACTCTTGCTCTTCCTTTAGTGACGCAGAGTTAAAAATAGCTTCAGATCTTGTTACCGATGGAAGTTGGAAATCGGGTCCAAGCTCTCCTCCTCTATGCAATGAAAAGTTAATAAGGTAGTTAGGTATGCAGGGACGGAAAAGAGGAGAGATCTGAGATGGCCGATTTTACATTTTTTCTTTGACACACGCCATTGCCGGTCCTTTGAGCGTTCATGGTCCTGTTTACGTATTTGTGTCCAACCGCGGCATTTCAGGACACAAGTCGTCCCAGAGGCGTTTTGAGTTATTTGCAGATTCTGAAAGTGTAGATACTCTTTTTTCACGGAGGAGTGCCGCTCCAGGAGAAGCGGTGTGTCCAGATGGTACTTTTTCTGCTGGATATGCGAGGGACTCGTATCGTGCGTGGCAAGTCGTATGTTTGGCATCAGTGTACCTGGAGGATGTGGAGGATATTTACATATTCGGATTTCTGATAGCTGGGCATGTTAATTGGCCTGGGATTGTCCATGACCTATCGCAAAATTTGTAAGCTGGCAGCAAGTAAAGAGTCCCCCAAGCTGTCTGCAGCAATTTCGAGCCACTGTGAAGCCGTGGGAGTTCTCGTGAAAGGATTACATCAGAAAGTGGAACAGGTTGAGGACCTTTTGGAAGGATTTCAACCGAAGGAAACATCTCGACGTTTGGATATCATCACGGGCATGCTTACAGAACTGTGTAAAGCCAACGCAACGCAGTCTGTGCGCCAAGAGGAAGTAATGAGATCTCTCATGAATCTTCTTGGCGATATGAAGATGGGGGTCTGGCAAAACCCAAGCTCAATCTAAATTGTTCACCTGGGTCTCTAAAAATGTATTTCATCATGCTAAATTAATCCCTTTGCAAATTATGTCTCCCTGTGAAAATCTGTCTCCAACAGTTATCTGTGTTTTGACTTCGCCTCCCTGCAAGAACACTCCAAGGCCACAGATGTGGTTTTGTTATCATGAACTCTACATAAACAGTGGCACACACTATTTTGGACTATTCACAACACTGACATGATTGTAAAATGTTCCCTGTCTTTTAGAAAGGTCTGATCTCTGCTCTCGGTTCAATCAATTTCATTGATTTCCAGTCTGATCCCCCCACACCCCTTCCTTATGTTGCCAAAGAAATTGTTTTTCTGTCATTACATGTTGTTAAATTGTCACTGAGTGTATTGCATCCGTCCGTGTCCGTATCTCTAATCATCTTTATCCATACATTTTATCTACTGGCAGCGTATAAGGTCCAAATCAAGGCCATACAACATAAAAGAAATTACAAAACACAAAGAAAGAAAAACACAAAGAAATTATTTGCCACAGAATAAGGTAGTTTGGTGTGCAGCAATGGAAAAGGCGAGAGGAGACATCCAAGATAGCTGCAGTTGCTAGTCCTGTGAGGCCAATTAATGTCAGTTATGAAAGGAAGTGTACGGCGTCAAAAAGGAACAGACCAGACCTCGAACCCCAATGGGCCTTTTCATGTTTTAAACACAATCTTCACTCAGCAAATTAGCAGCTGTTGGGAGAGAGCTCACCGCAAATCACACAGACAGAAAAGCAAGACCCAACAACGCTCGTGGGCTCCATTTTTGTTTTGGTTTTGGAAAAGGTCCTATATTACGCAAAATTGACTGTTTAAATCATAAAGCTGCATTGTGTGACATTTTTACATAGAGAACACTATATATTCCAGGCAGCTTAAAGGTGCATTGTGTAACTTTTCTGGTGGATGGTCTGTCTGAAGCTTTTTTCCATGGAGATGTTATTGCTCACAGTCAGAACGCCTGCTTTTTTGAGCTATAAAAATTTTATAAATTATTATAATTGAATAAATTTAAGGTAGAATTTAAGGTTTAATGTAATATTGTGATACTGCAGGTGATGGACCCATAACCAAAAAGTTACATAATGCACCTTTAAAAAATATTTTATTACTTTTATATTTTTGCACTTGTTTCTGGCTACACTGGTCTACAAATTTTCAGACTCGATCTGCTTCTGAGATAAAAGTGGCTAAATCTCATTTATATTGATAAGATGAACTGAAAATCAACTGATAACTGTGCTGTTTAGCTAATGTATTTAAGATATTTAATGATATTGTTTTACATTAAAATTGCATCTGTTTATACAAATGATTTAGGCATTTTTGCTTAAAAATAATATTTATATTTTGAAAATATTTAACTTGCACTTCTTTATCTGTCAAGAAATAAACAAGAAATATCTTAAGACATCAGGTGCACATAATTTCGAGGCATTTCTCTTATGTGAAATCAAAAAATATTTGATGTTAAAACTCTAGACATATTAAAATGAATGTATGTGAATGTGCAGACAGGCTTTCAGATAGAACTGGTTGTTTGTAGACACACTGTACCTTCTGATAAACTACTGTTTTTGCCTTATTTTGCATAAATTTCCTATTTTGACCCAATACTATATCTTGGAAACTATAGCCAATCAGCACTTCTGACTTATTTTTTCTTTATTAGTGACCTAAACCAAGAAAAATGTCACTACTTTTGTTCTGGAAGCATTTTGCTTATAGACCAGTGCTATTTAAAGAAAGAGTATTACGCCAAATCAACTGGAGCTTTCTACCATGTTATAACGCTGTTCCCTCATCAAAAACATGCCTGAAGAGGTTTTAGATGTCATCCATGTATGTTTGAGTAATTTAGCGATCTCCTCTAGGTCCTAGCTTAGCTGTAAGATTCTGCCCAATGCTCAGCACACAAGCCTACGTCACCCATGCTCCCACACGACAATTCTCCATAAATATACAAAAACATGACACAAAATAATCTTCGTTCAACAAATTAGCAGCTGTTTGGAGAGAGCTCACCGTAAATGAGATAGAAACAGACAGATGGAAAACAAGGCTAATTCTATCGACCAGTTTCAAAGCTACGTCATCACTGAATGAGCGCGCAGTTCCGACTCAAAAAAAGCCACTGCTGCCATAAAACCCCCAGCGAAGATATAGCAGAGAAGAACTCAAATAAAGAGAAACAGCTGGAATAAATGATAGTTCATACCGTTCAAGTGACATACACACAAGTGAACACCTGCTGCTTGTTTAGGGTAATTTGCCCAGGTGTTCAATGGTGTTTAATCATGCTGATTAACTAGCAAGCACAGGGCACCGCAAAGGCATTAACCGGGTAACCTCTACGACAGACACATGTAAACAAACACGAATAACTTTGTTAAAATGCATGATAAGTTTTCGCATGACCATCATAAATGGCATTTGACATGACTGAGATCACATCTGTGACTCGTGAATTAAGTCGTAGTATGTTACTTACCCCGCAACGCAAGTGCAGTTGGCGGTCAGAACGTAGCTTGTTGATGATAGCCCAAGCATTGTACACAGTCGTATGTGTGGTGAGCTCCCTAGGGCTGTCTTTGTTTGTTTTTTTTTTGTTTTTTTTTTCGTTTTTTCTTTGAACTTTTTAGATTATTTTGGCTTTTCCCCTCCTTTCGGTTGTTAGTTCACCTCCTCCCGGTATCCCGGCTGAGGGGGGGACGCTTTCTCTTTTCCCCGCGAGCTTTGCTCACCCCCGGGCGGACGGCGCAATGTCAGCCCCCACGGGGCCCCAGGCCGCGGCGGAGAAGCCGACTGGGAAAGCCGGTAGTAGGAAGGAAGATACTACGGAGAAACTCCCCATCGATATCGTGGTATTTTACCTCCTGTACATGGCCACACACGGCAAACTGGTAGGCATCCATGGATTTGTATGCGCACACTTTCTCTCTTGTATACACGCTGGGCTTCTCCACTAAATAACAGTGGATATCTGGCCACTGTAAATCTGGCCACTTTCTGCGGTCGTACTGCCACTCCATGATCGCATAAGGATCTGGTAGTCGAACCCCGTTGCTCAACGTGAGCTCTTGAATGTAGCTTTCCCTATAGTTCAGATACTCCGCTATGGTCCACCGTGGTTGCTTCTGAGTCAGGCATGTGCGCGCATGACAGTGACGTCACGTTTGTTTACCAACAGTAAAGGGGTCTATATATCCACAGTAGGGTGTGAAAGTTGAGAATTGCCTCTGTAAATTCTGATTTAGTTTTGAAAATGTTGTTGGTTTTAGACAAATTATGTAGAATTTTGATATATGGATAATAGACTTTTTTAAATTTTATTTTATTTTATTTATTCCTTTCGCAGTTTGCATGTAGCGAGCAATTGCATTTGATTGGGTCGCTTATTTATTTCAAACTCGATTTCAATACTAATTTCAATACTGATTTCGATATCACAATAATAAAAACACTCTTTCTTTAGACAATAGAATGTAATTTTCAATATTCAATCATAGTATTTTCTTTTCTATTCCCATGTGGTCTTATATCTGTGTAATCCTGAGTGGTCCATGGGCGTATACGAGTCTATGTGCTTTTATTCTTGTTCTGATACAGCTCAAGATCATTCTAGAACTATTCAGGAAAGTTTCATTTCCGTCCTGTGAATGTGACTTTTTTAATAAATACTGGGTGAAATGACTAACTAGATTCGAAAGTAGTTTTACGTATTATTTTGAAGTAAAACTTTCTTGATCAAAGGTTTTGTGAATATTTTTCCAACCATCTCTTCTTCCATTTCAGATCATTTTATTCACATTTTCCTAGATCAAAAAGTTCCTTCCATATCTCTAAACACAACTTTATTCATATATTCTAGCCTACTGGCAGTGTATAAGCCTCCAATCCAAGGCCAAACATGAAAGAAGAAAACATGCTAATAGTTAGAGCATAGAAGCACGCCTCAATGCAAAATGTCAATGTAATTCTTACATTAGTTCAATTTCAGTCCTTTCAGATTTATATAATCTCATATTTATACCCAGTTCAGGCAGGATTGAGTTGAGAGGAAATCTGACATAAGGAATTTAATCTTTTGTATATTTCTAGTGGTTCAAATTGTTCAAATTCAAATTGTTATTTTGATAACATTGGCATTAATCAGCTGTTGGACTGCTGATATATGAAGCTGATCATTGTAGCTCATGAGAAGCAACTGCAAGGCCTCAGATCTGAACTAGACACAGTGAAAGAGGAGAGAGGAGCACTGATACACCAACACCAGCTTCAGTTCAGAGATAGTCATACCGAGGTACTGCAGAAACAGGTCACGGAATTGAAACAAATGTTGGAGCAAATCCGAGACGATTCCTGCAGAAAATCCAAAGAGTGGGAGACGGAAAAGCAGAGACTCCAGAAGGACTCTGCTGATCTGAAATCCAAACTGCAGCAAAAATCTGCACTAATCAGCACTGGAGAAGGAGCTGAAGAAGAGGAAGAGGAAGTGGTACAGAAGACTGCTTTTTGCCTAGACCCTCTCTCAACCCCCCTCACTGTTCTGCATATCAACAAAAAAGCATAGCAAAACAGAACAAATGATTATTTTATTATTTGTAACATAAAATTAGACCAAAGGAGAAGTTCAATTTGTCAACTGGACAAAGTTTGTTTGGTTGAAAACGTTTCGCAGCTCATCCGAGAGGCTTCGTCAGCTCTGGTTATTGTACTGGTTAGACCCTGCTTATATCTAGCTGCCGGGAGGTGCGTCCTACAATGACAAAGCTCTGAAAACGATCCCCCCTAATCTGTCTCTTTGTTTTTCAAATTACTCTGACGGCTGGTTTAGACCCCCTATTCAACGTCTAACGACCCTCTCCACCCCTCTGCCCTGGCTCTGTTTGACTGGTCTAAGAATCGCATTATAAATGGGAGACAAGTTATGTCTCACCCCCCCATTTCTGTTTAATGACGGATTCTCTTTTTTGACAAAAATAGCCTCTTTAACTCCCCTCTCAAACCAGTTCTTTTCCCTGGCTAAGATCTGAACCTCACTGTCCTCAAAAGAATGGCCCGTGGCTTCTAGGTGAAGATGTACCGCAGAAGCCGGTCCACTCTGGCACGCCCGCCTGTGTTGGTACATCCTCTTGTGAAGTGGCTGTTTTGTTTCCCCAATGTAGCGAAACGTTTTCAACCAAACAAACTTTGTCCAGTTGACAAATTGAACTTCTCCTTTGATCATGGATTCTACCTGGACGACTGAGGGACTTTTCACGCATAAAATTAGACCTATTTTCATTCACATTTTTATTATACATTACATTATATATTAATATATATATTTTTTTTTACATATATTACTCTACGAATTCAGTTCTGATGGGGATGGCTGTTATAAAAGCCAGATAATATCAATAAACTATTAGCAAAACTAGATACTAATTTGAACAAGTAACAATAATGAGGAAAAAAACAACATATAAATAAATAAAACAAGTAATAAAAAAGGAAAAAAGAAAACATAAAAGTTAAGGGAACCAATACTGAACCCTGAGGTACACCTTAATTATACATTTTAATAATAATGCACAATTACAGAGTACATTAATTATTTCTAAGTATACACTACACTACTACAAGGCCAACTGCACTAAATATTACAAAGTAGGTTACACTGGTCTAAGTAGACTTCTGCTACTGTATGTCGTGACTAATTTAGGACACAACCCTGGTTTAATGTGGAAGTGGATCTCTGCAGTTAGTTTGACTTAATGAGCTAATTAACTAAGCACACTGTAATTAAGTCATTCTGACTTGAAACAGCTGGTTTGCATTTGTACATGAACGGGTCTCGTGAAAAAATTTGAAACATCCTAATTAAAACATTCAGTCAAAGTGCTTTGAATATGAACATTTTTGTCAAAAGTTATACAAATGTACACACGTTTGATCTGTAGAATAATCCTAGTTTTGGGCAGGTTTAATTATGTTAGGAAAGGCTGACATTGCTAGTGTAGTTTTATAGGAGTTTAGTCCTGGTTTGGTCCTACTTTAGTCCTAGTTTAGTTCTAGTTTAGTCTCAGCTTTGCTCGAGATTAGCTTTAGATCTAGTTTGGCCCTTGTAAGAAATTTGATTCAAACCTACATTTTATTAATGCTGTTTTATTCCAGAGTTAGTCCTGGTTCAGTCCTGGCTTCATCCTAGTTTAGTCTTCGTTTAGTCCTGGTTCAGTCCTGGCTTCGTCCTAATTTAGTCTTAGTTTTGTCCTGATTTTTTCCTGGTTTAGTCTTGGTTTGGCCCTGGTTTAGTCCTAGTCTAGTCCTGGTTTAGTTTAGTCCTGGTTCAGTCCCCGTTTCATCCTAGTTTAGTCCTGGTTTAGTCTCAGTTTGGCCCCGGTTTAGTCCTGATTTAGTCATTGTTTAGTTTTGGTTTGTCCCTGGTTTAGCCCTAGTTTAGTCCTGGTTTAGTTTAGTCCTGGTTCAGTCCTGGTTTCATCCTAGTTTAATCTTAGTTTAGTCCTGGTTTAGTCTTGGTTTGGCCCTGGTTTAGTTCTGGTTTAGTCCTGATTTAGTCCTGGTTTAGTCTTGGTTTGGTCCTGGTTTACTCCTAGTTTAGTCCTGGTTCAGTCCTGGTTTTGTCCTAGTTTAGTCTTAGCTTAGTCCTGGTTTAGTCTTGGTTTGGCCCTGGTTTAGTCCTTGTTTAGTTTAGTCCTGGTTCAGTCCTGGTTTCGTCCTAGTTTCGTCCTTGTTTTAGTCCTTGTTTAGTCCTTGTTTAGTCCTAGTTTAGTCCTGACTTAGTCCTGGTTTAGTCCTGGTTTGGCCCTGGTTTAGTCCTAGTTTAGTCCTGTTTAGTTTAGTTCTCGTTCAGTCCTGGTTCAGTCCTGGATTAGTCTCAGCATTGTTCTAGATCACTTTTAGTTCGTGTTTAGTCCTGGTTTCGCTCATGTTTAGAGAGACATTTGCTTTATGGTGAGTCAAAATCATAATTTAAATAGTAACTTTGGGTGTGCCACATGTTGAAAATAAAAAGATCTTTGGTTAAAATAATATTACGCAGGTTTATATTTCTGCAGTGGGCCAAACGCAGATGGAAATATGAGTGTGAGAGGAGAGAATCCCGTATCTCATATCTCAGGGAATCCCTCTAGTGCCCCTGTTATCTGCATTCAAAGTAGATTCAGGTTTGACGCATTGAGGGGGTGGGCTCTGACACCAGCTAAAGATCAAAACAAACCCTCTCCCTCTTCTTTCTCCCCCCTCTCTTTCTCTTACTCCCTTCTCCCCCTCCCTCTTTCTCTCTCTCTCCCTTTTGTCTCTCTTTCCCTCTCTTGCACACACTCACTCCCTTTCCTCTCGCCATCTTCTTCTCTCTTTCACTCTCCCATATCTCCTCTTATCATTCTGTCATTCTCTCCCTCTTCCCATCCATCTCCCTCCTTCTCCTCCCTCTCTTTTCCTCGGTGTCTCTTCGCTCCATCTCCTCCTCTCTTTCTGTCGCCACCTCTTACTCTTTCTCTGTCTCCGCTATCCTCTCCCCTCTCTCTGTTTTTCTCTCCTTCCAACACTCCCTCCCCCCACTCTCTCCATTTCCCTAATTTTCATCCCCCCCTTTCCTCTTTCCTTCTCTCTCCATCTTCTGTACTCGCTGTCTTTTTCTCCCTTTGCCCCCCTCCTTCTTTCTCTCTCCCCTTCCCCTTTCCTTCCTTGATTTGGCCCTGGTTTAATCCTGGTTTAGTCCTGGTTTAGTCCTGGTTTAGTCTTGGTTTGGCCCTGGTTTAATCCTGGTTTAGTCCTGGTTTAGTCTTGGTTTGGCCCTGGTTTAGTCCTAGTTTAGTCCTGGTTTCGTCCTGGTTTAGTCTTGGTTTGGCCCTGGTTTAGTCCTGGTTTAGTCCTGGTTTAGTCTTGGTTTGGCCCTGGTTTAGTCCTGGTTTAGTCTTGGTTTGGCCCTGGTTTAATCCTGGTTTAGTCCTGGTTTAGTCTTGGTTTGGCCCTGGTTTAGTCCTAGTTTAGTCCTGGTTTCGTCCTGGTTTAGTCTTGGTTTGGCCCTGGTTTAGTCCTGGTTTAGTCTTGGTTTGGCCCTGGTTTAGTCCTAGTTTAGTCCTGGTTTAGACCTGGTTTAGTTTTGGATTGGCCCTGGTTTGGTCCTAGTTTAGTTCTGGTGTAGTCCTGGTTTAGTCTTGGTTTGGTCCTGGTTTTGTCCTAGTTTAGTCCTGGTTTAGTCTTGGTTTGGCCCTGGTTTAGTCCTAGTTTAGTCCTGGTTTAGTCCTGGTTTAGTCTTGGTTTGGCCCTGGTTTAGTCCTACTTTAGTCCTGGTTTAGACCTGGTTTAGTTTTGGATTGGCCCTGGTTTGGTCCTAGTTTAGTTCTGGTGTAGTCCTGGTTTAGTCTTGGTTTGGTCCTGGTTTAGTCCTAGTTTAGTCCTGGTTTAGTCTTGGTTTGGCCCTGGTTTAGTCCTAGTTTAGTCCTGGTTTAGTCCTGGTTTAGTCTTGGTTTGGCCCTGGTTTAGTCCTAGTTTAGTCCTGGTTTAGTCTTGGTTTGGCCCTGGTTTAGTCCTAGTTTAATATTCGTTTAGTCATAGTTCAGTCCTGGCTTCGTCCTAGTTTAATCTTAGTTTAATCTTGGTTTAGTCCTGGTTTAGTCCTAGTTTAATACTGGTTTAGTTCTCATTCAGTCCTGGTATAGTCCTGGTCCTAGTCTCAGCCTTGTTCTAGATCAGTTTTAGTTCTTGTTTCTTTCCTTCCCGCTCCATCTTCTGTACTCGCTCTCTTTCTCTGCATTCGTCCCCCTCCCTCTTTCTTCCTCTCTCTCTCTCCCCCTTCCCTCCTCCTCCCTCCCTCTCTCATCCCCCTCTCTCTCTCTCTCCTCTAAATTGAGGCTGGCCTGGTCTGACATTTCTATCTGACAGCGATTTGCCTGAACAGAATACAAAGTGGTGGTCCTGGTATTATATCCTTCATAATTGAGAGAGATTTTGTTTGTTAGTTGTTTGGCATTAAAGGGGATGGGTGATATTAACAAGAATAAACATATAAGTTTGTGTTTTGTTATTATTATTAACCCAATGACCATAAGACTATAGTTTAACATCAAATCATGTATAGATGTTTATACAAACAAAAAGCTGCAAAAAGTGAAACATACGCTGTAAATTAACCACAAAATTGCAGATCTCATCTTATACCCTAATATAAAGACTACAGTTTTGATTATAAATACTAAGGAAAACCAGTTCCGAAACCACGATAATAAAAAACACGCTTTCTTTAGACAACAGAATGTGATTTTCAGCATTAAATCATAGTATTTTCTTTTCTATTCCAAGGTAGTGGTCCTTGGGCGTATACTAGTCTGTGTGCTTTTATACTTGTTCTGATAAAGCTCAAGATTTTTAATATTATTATTATTTATTATAACTTTATTTAACCAGGGAAATCTCGTTGAGATTAAAAACCTCTTTTTCAAGGGAGCCCTGGACAAGAGGCAGCAAAAAAGACAATTACAACACAATTAAAATGACAAATGTGTTAAAACAGGCAGCAAAAAATTTGAAAAACTATTCAGGAAAGATGTATACAAATATCCCACTAAGAACTAAAAGAACTGGCTAATCTACCACACTTCCAGGTCTGCACTTTTGTGACCTGCCAAACCATTTGAAGTCCTTTTATCACTTTTCAGCAGGTCCTATACAATCATAAAAAAATAAATAAATTTACTTTTCAGTCCAATTCAGAAATTTTGTGGAGTAGAAAGTACAGATACAGATACCAGATAAAGTAAAAAGTACTTTAGTGAAGTATTTTACTACTTTTACAAAATCAATATTCTAATTTTGCATATATTATATTCTATTCTAACTAAAAAAGTACCTGTACCTGATTTTTAGTGTCTTAAAAATGTGAAAAACAGAACTAGTTCATTTTAAACAGTTTGCAGTGGTTTAGTCCTATTGTGCTCCTGGTTTAGTCCTGATTTAGTCCTAATTTAGTACTGGTTTAATTCAAATTTAGTCCTGATTTAATCTTAGTTTAGTCCTAATTTAGTCCTGGTTTAATTTTAATTTAGTCCTGATTTAGTCCTGACGTAGTCCTGGTTTAGTCGTAATTTAGTCCTGGTTTAATTCTGATTTAGTCCTGATTTAGTCCTGACTCAGTCCTGGTTTAGTCCTAATTTAGTCCTTGTTTAATTCTAATTTAGTGATGATTTAGTGTTGGTTTAGCCCAGTTGTACTCCTGGTTTAGTCCTGTCTTAGTCCTAATTTAGTCCTGGTTTAATTCTGATTTAGTCCTGGTTTAGTCCTGACGTAGTCCTGGTTTAGTCGTAATTTAGTCCTGGTTTAATTCTGATTTAGTCCTGATTTAGTCCTGACTCAGTCCTGGTTTAGTCCTAATTTAGTCCTGGTTTAATTCTAATTTAGTCCTGATTTAGTGTTGGTTTAGCCCAGTTGTACTCCTGGTTTAGTCCTAACTTAGTCCTGGTTTAGTCCTGATTTAGTCCTTGTTTAGTGGTCTAATATTGCATATATTCTCAACCACAATTTCTATTTAACCCTGTGGACAATATGGAGAGATGTTACTAATACTGGACTGCAAATATTTTTACATAAATATAATTGAATGAGTTAGTTATATTACATCTGGTGCATTTTTTTACTTCACTGATTCTAAGTTCTATTAGGGCCAAGTCTGCTCTTTATGTAACTGAAGCTATCTATACTGCAGCTCCAAAGATGTTACATAAGTCATTATTATTCCCTTTGAAATGCAAACTACAAAGAGAAATCTAATCATAAATAGGTAATATTTTGTTTTGTAATTCTGAAGTTGTGGTACTGTCTGGAGCACAACCTCGTGTTTCTCTATAAACGTTCCTCAGCTGAGTGAGTGGACCTGGGTGTCATTTTTTTCAGCTTTTTGAGACTCCAAGGCCTTTATGTAATATTTATGTTGGTGCAGAGGTCTGAGTGCTCTGGTCCCACCTGCTCCACACGCACGGCTAGTGTAGCGTTAGCATTTAGCTTCCAGGAAATCAAATGAGGAATCGATATGCATTACAGCGCATTTTGAGAGGCGCGCGCACACATAATGATGGTTTTAGACGTTCTGTGAAGTGTGCAGGTTTTGGGGGTCAATAGAAAGAGCATTTTATCTTACTTTTGTCTTTATACTTTCAATTTTAGACGTTGCACCTGATTTTAAAAATGTGAAAAACAGAACTAGTCCATTTTAAACAGTTTGCAGTGGTCCAGAGTTAGTCCTCATTTACTTTATGTATTCAGAGTATCCTAATTATTCACCATGATGAGTTTATAAGTGCTTTTTACAGCTTTCAGTCATCACAGTAATGCTAGCAACAACTAGCATGCTAATAGCTCACTTCCTGATTCTCAGACAATAAAAAAATGCTTTACAATTAGATGCAGACAATAAACAGTGAATATTTTGACTTCAGGAGCTGCTTACACAATACTCTACATCTGTACTGGGGAAAGACACATTTTGACCACCTATATGGGGGGAAAAGGGGTCTTAAAATCCTGATTTAAGTCTAATTTAGTCCTGGTTTAGTCCTAGTTTAATCCTAGTTTAGTCCTAGTTTAGTCCTGGTTTAGTCCTGATTTAGTCCTGGTTTAGTCCTATCATACTCCTGGTTTAGTACTAGTTTAGTCCTGATTTAGTCCTGGTTTAGTCCTATCGTACTCCTGACTTAGTCCTGGTTTAGTCCTGATTTAGTCCTAATTTAGTCCTCATTTAGTCCTATCATACTCCTGGTTTAGTACTAGTTTAGTCCTGACTTAGTCCTGGTTTAGTCCTAATTTAGTCCTCGTTTAGTCCTATCATACTCCTGGTTTAGTACTAGTTTAGTCCTGATTTAGTCCTGGTTTAGTCCTATCGTACTCCTGACTTAGTCCTGGTTTAGTCCTGATTTAGTCCTAATTTAGTCCTGGTTTAATTCTAATTTAGTCCTGGTTTAGTCCTAATTTAGTCATGGTTTAGTCATATCATACTCCTGGTTTAGTCCTGATTTAGTCCTAATTTAGTCCTGTTTAATTCTAATTTAGTCCTGATTTAGTCCTAATTTAGTGCTGATTTAGTCCAGTTGTATTCCTGGTTTAGTCCTGACTTAGTCCTGGTTTAGTCCTGATTTAGTCCTGATTTAGTGCTGGTTTAGTCCAGTTGTACTCCTGGTTTAGTCCTGACTTAGTCCTGGTTTAGTCCTGATTTAGTCCTTGTTTAGTCCTGGTTTAATCCTGATTTAGTCCTACTTTAGATCAAGTTTAGTAATGGTTTAATCCTGGTATAGTCGTGGTTTAGTTCTTGCTTGGATCCGCTTCCACACATCCATCACTCAGTACAATCTTGGCGTTCGCATTTAGCCGGTAGGACATTACATGAGGAATGGATCGATGAACATTATCGTTCATTCTGAGAGGCTGGAGAACACATCATGATAGTTTATAAGTTATATGAGGTATAGAAAGGTCAGATTTTAAGATGACAAAAAGAGTTTCATTTTCGGTTTATTCATTAGGAGAGAAAACTAAAAAGAAGTATGGGTAGTTAACATTTGCACTTTTGTTTTCCTGTGGTGAAGTTGCTTGTAAATCTCTAAGTTAAGTTAATGAACTGTGCTAAAACCCAATATTATTTAGCACGCTACCTACTAACTACTAACTCATGCTAATTGTTAGGGCTGATTGTAAATATTGCAGTTGTGATTAGACTAGATTTCAAGTTTCGGCGTAAAATTGTACTTCTTGTAATCTTGGCATTTTAAATTTTCTAATAATTTCCACTATTTCAATTGTGATTTGAAATATCACTATTTATTATTTACTGTATTCGCTTGGGTTTAATATTGCCTTTCTACCAAGAACTGCAGTAACAAATGTAGCAAGAAATCTGACAAGAATGACAAAGACAAAAATATATTTCCAAAAGTCTTCCAAATACAGCGTTGGGCTCCAGTCAAATGAAGCTCAATGAGGCTGGAAGTTATAGCATTGAATTTGGAGCCAGGTCCATATTACAAACTGTAATATATGTACAAAATTGTGAAATAAAAACACCAGGATCATGTAGGGTGGGTTAATACGAATGTTTTAGAGATTTTCCAATGTAAAGTCAACTGGAGCCAGAAGCGCCTCCATGCTCACTTCTTAACGGGTTATCAATGCTAATGTCAGTCATACACACATTCTTGTCTCTGCACGTGTTATGATGTTGTAATGTTGTAGCCTTTATAAACAGCTCATCTTTACCGTGTCCCTCGTGTCTCCAGGATGACTTCCTCTTCAGCGTGTCCATCGTCAGCGGGCTGCTCTGCGTCATTTTGGCTGTCATCAAGTTCATGCTCGGAAAAGTCCTGACGAGCAGAGCCCTGATCACTGACGGTGAGCCTGTCTGGAAACTACACCCACAAACAAATATATTTAAAAATACGCTGAGCTTTTAGTGTTTAACAAAGAAACTACAACAGCTGAACAAGCGTTTCCGGAGTGTTAAACTGCAGACAGAGGACACTTACAAGTTTCTCTCATTCTCAATATAAGGAGAGAGCATCTACTGTAGCAACAGAGGCACTGACACGTGAGTGGCTGCAGTTGCTGGGGTGTAGCAGTGACCACTGAGATCAGAGAGAGGCATTTCTGACTGGAACCAGAATGATTATGTCCAATGTTTTGTAATTTAGGCTAAATCAGCATTATAAATATTACCAGTAAAATTTATATTTGATTTGAACATATGTTAATATAGATTAGATTAGATTCAGCTTTATTATCATTACACATGTATAAATACAGGTAACGAAATATGGTTTAGTATCTAATCAGAAGTGCCAGGAGCAGCAAGTGCGATATATACAGTATATACAATATACACAGTATATACAGTACACAGTATACAGTATATACAATATAGACAGTATATACAGTACACAGTATACAATATAGACAGTATGGTTGTAGTGAATTATGTACAAATAAGTAGGGCAATATGAACATGTAGGAGTACTTTGTTGTCAAACTGTGTAGGGGATATAAACAGATGTACTTTGGTACCTCACCTTACGAATGACCCAACAAACGAAAATTTCAAGTTACGAAACGCCTTCACGGTAAATTTTTGTCTCTAGATACGAATGAAATTTCAAGTTACGAAACGCGAAATCTCAAAAATTCAAATAATGCGCGCTCAGTCACACATTATACGCTTTTCTCAGACTGGATTTAAACTTTTCTCACATTTGTCTCTGTTTAAACACTCAAACTTTCATAGATTTTCAACAAAACGTATCAATATTGAAGTGTGGGGGGAAGCGGGAGGGGGGAGAAAACTGCGCGGACACGTGTGCGCAGCATGACCCCGCGCAGAGCTGACAGCAGGACTAGACCAAGATCTAAACCTGGACTGGACCAGGACTAAACCTGGACTAAACCAGGACTAAACCAGGACTAGACCAGGTGGATTAAAGCGCCGCGTGCGGGTCTATTTCCTGGTTTCTCACGAGTCAGAGCTGAGGGGAGCAGCGAGGAGGAGACCGCAGGCAGTCTGGGCGCAGGTCTAGAGGAGGTCTAGAGGAGCCGCGGTGGTCTGGACTAAACCAGGACTAAACCTGGACTAAACCAGGAGGAGCCGCGCTCACATGCGCTCAGACTGCCTGCGGTCCCCTCCTCCCTGCGGTCCCCTCCTCGCTGCTCGCCTCAGCTGTGACTCGTGAGAAACCAGGAAATAGACCCGCACGCGGCGCTTTAATCCACCTGGTCTAGTCCAGGTTTAGTCCAGGTTTAGTCCTGGTTTAGTCCTGGTCCAGTCCAGGTTTAGATCTTGGTCTAGTCCTGCTGTCAGCTCTGCGCGGGGTCATGCAGTGTCCGCGCAGTTTTCTCCCCCCTCCCGCTTCCCCCCACACTTCAATATTGATACGTTTTGTTGAAAATCTATGAAAGTTTGAGTGTTTAAACAGAGACAAATGTGAGAAAAGTTTAAATCCAGTCTGAGAAACCAGATCAGATCAGATCAAATCAGGACAGAACACATTGTTACACTATAAAAAAAAGTTACACTATAAAAAAAAAAAAACTTGGATCGGGGCCTTGGAACGAATCAGGTTTTTTCCATTGAAATAGCTACTTAACTTACTAATTTTTCACGTTACGAAACCACTTCTGGAACGAATTAATTTCGTAAGGTGAGGTACCACTGTATTATAAACAAGTATGCAGTAGAGCTATTAGTATAAGCTATGAACAAGTATCAATCAATCAATTAAACAATATTTATAAAGCGCTTTTCATACAAAATGTAACACAAAGCGCTTTACAGTGATTAAGGATTAGAAGATTGACTTTTTATTGATCTCACACAGGAGAAATTGTTTCTACATTTGACCCAGGGACCATCCCCAGGATTTTGTTGTTTAGGTTTGGTCAGGACCCAAGCTGGAGGATTTTACCTATGGTGCATGTTTGGGTTGGTGGGGGAAACCGCAGTGCCCAGAGGAAACCCACCCAGACACTGGGAGAACATGCAAACTCCACACAGAAAGGCCGGGCGACCCGAACCTTCTTGCTGTGAAGCATGAGTGCTAGCCACTCAGCCACCATGCTGCCAACAGAGGAAAAAACAAACAGACGAACAAACAAACACCTGTATACAAACAAAGTATACAGGTGTGCTATAAATATATAAGTGAATAAATATAATATGTATGAAAAACATGTACCAGATTAACTATAGGTCATATTTATGGAATTTGATATCTTAAACTCTTACATATAGTTCCTTTAACCTGCAGATAGAGGAAACACGTGTTGGTTAGTATATAAATAGGCCTCGTGTGAAACCTCAGAACCTCCAGAATTCCCTCACTGAGGTACAGAGGCTGCACTAGCACTGAGTCATGAGGCTGCAGGCGCTGGGGTTTTGGTAGTGAGTGTTAAGATCTTAGACTAGCCTATGTTACACAAAATTGACTCCTGTGAGGTTTAAGCAATGAGCAATCTCCTCAAAAACAAACCTGGAGTTGTGTTTTGTTTCATTCACACATGTTTGAGTAACCCTTTATTATTAATCTGCGTACATCTCCAAAACTCAGAATGTTCTGTTCCACCTTGTGATGTCATGAAGCTGTAGTTTTCAAGTTAACAGTTCCTTTTAACTTGAGTTCAGTAGAGATTGACAATTCCAGGGCTAAAATCATCCAAATGATTCTAGTGAAGGTGTGTGGAGTTTAAAAACACAGTGGAGCACTTCCTGTATTGCCACATGACATCACAAGGTGGAACAGAGTATTTTTGGTCTGTTTGTAATGAGGAAACTACACTATAACAGATCAGAAAATAGTGTTATATGGATCCTTTACTTTACTTTAGTCGAAAGCAAATCTTAAGACAAATATAGTGTCAAAGTTTCTAATTACATTTTCAACTCCTCTTTAGTGGTGTTTTGGTGTGAGCGAGATTAACTAGTCTGTGCATAAATGTCACACTCGATCACAAACTCATTTCGTTATTTTCATTTGCACAAATGGTGGCTCATTTATGGTGTGCTGTTAAAATGTGCTTTTGGAGAGTTGATTCAGAGCCGCTATTAGGTTTAATGTGAGGGTCAGTCCTGACACAAGTTCATATGAGATTTAGTCCTGGTTTAGTCCTGTTTCAGTGCTGGATTGGTCCTGACTGAATCCTGGTTTAGTCCTAGTTTGATTCAAGTCCTGGTGACGTCCTGAGTCTTCCCTGGTTCCTCTTTTAGTCCTGGTTTAGTCCTGGTTCAGTCATTTGGATTAGCTCTGGTTTAGTTCTATCTTGACTTTAGTCCTGAATGAGTCCTAATCAAGTCCTGGGTTTACTCCTTGTTTAGTCCTGATTTAGTATTATTCAGTTGTAGTTTCAATACAGGTTTAGTCCTAGTATAATCTGAGTTCAGTCCTAGTTTAGCCCTGGTTTAGTCTTAGTTTAGTTCTTGGTTAGTCTTGGTTTAGCCTTGGTTTAGTCCTGGTTTAGTCCTGGTTTAGCCCTTGTTTAGTTCTGGTTTAGGCCTGGTTTAGCCTTGGTTTAGTCCTGGTTTAGTCCTGGTTTAGTCCTTGTTTAGTCCTTGTTTAGTCCTGGTTTAGTCCTGGTTTAGTCCTTGTTTAGTCCTGGTTTAGTCCTGGTTTAGTCCTTGTTTAGTCCTGGTTTAGTCCTGGTTTAGTCCTTGTTTAGTCCTGGTTTAGCCCTGGTTGAGGCCTGGTTTAGTCCTGGTTTAGGCCTGGTTCAGTCCTGGTTTAGTCCTGCTTTAGTCCTGGTTCAGTCCTGGTTTAGTCCTGCTTTAGTCCTGGTTTAGTCCTGGTTTAGCCCCGGTTTAATCCTGGTTTTATCCCTGCTTTAGTCCTGGTTTAGTCCTGGTTTAGTCCTGATTTAGTCCTGCTTTAGTCCTGGTTTACCCCTGCATTAGTCCTGGTTTAGTCCTGGTTTATTCCTGGTTTATTCCTGGTTTAGTCCTGGTTTAGCCCTGGTTTAGTCCTGGTTTAGTCCTGGTTTAGTCCTGGTTTTACCCCTGCATTAGTCCTGGTTTAGTCCTGGTTTAGTCCTGGTTTAGTCCTGGTTTAGTCCTGGTTTTACCCCTACATTAGTCCTGGTTTAGTCCTGGTTTATTCCTGGTTTATTCCTGGTTTAGTCCTGGTTTAGGCCTGGTTTAGTCCTGGTTTAGTCCTGGTTTTACCCCTGCATTAGTCCTGGTTTAGTCCTGGTTTATTCCTGGTTTATTCCTGGTTTATTCCTGGTTTATTCCTGGTTTAGTCCTGCTTTAGTCCTGGTTTAGTCCTGGTTTAGTCCTGGTTTTACCCCTGCATTAGTCCTGGTTTAGTCCTGGTTTATTCCTGGTTTATTCCTGGTTTAGTCCTGGTTTAGGCCTGGTTTAGTCCTGGTTTAGTCCTGGTTTAGTCCTGGTTTTACCCCTGCATTAGTCCTGGTTTAGTCCTGGTTTATTCCTGGTTTATTCCTGGTTTATTCCTGGTTTAGTCCTGGTTTAGCCCTGGTTTAGTCCTGGTTTAGTCCTGGTTTAGTCCTGGTTTTACCCCTGCATTAGTCCTGGTTTAGTCCTGGTTTATTCCTGGTTTAGTCCTGCTTTAGTCCTGGTTTAGTCCTGGTTTAGTCCTGGTTTTACCCCTGCATTAGTCCTGGTTTAGTCCTGGTTTATTCCTGGTTTATTCCTGGTTTAGTCCTGGTTTAGGCCTGGTTTAGTCCTGGTTTAGTCCTGGTTTAGTCCTGGTTTTACCCCTGCTTTAGTCCTGGTTTATTCCTGGTTTATTCCTGGTTTAGTCCTGGTTTAGCCCTGGTTTAGGCCTGATTTAGTCCTGGTTTAGCCCTGGTTTAGTCCTGGTTTAGCCCTGGTTTAGGCCTGGTTTAGGCCTGGTTTAGTCCTGTTTCAGTCCTGTTTCAGTCCTGGTTCAGTCCTGGTTTAGTCCTGGTTTCAAGTCCATTGTTCCACAGTGTAATTGTCACATCAGTGTAAGCTCTGTGTCTCTCTCTATGACACTGGAGCTGCACATTCCCGACGCTCACATGATCTGGTCTTAACTCGATTGCAGAAAATCACATTTGAACATGATGACCTTTACAAATCGCCCCTTTCTCTGTCACATGGAACGCACAAGTAACATTGCCAAAGAACACGCCACAAGACTGTTAGCAAATCGCTAAAATCAGAAAAGTGAAGTTGCAGCAGGAGCCGTTCACTTAAGGGGCCCATATTACACTGTTTCCTCTTTTTATGTTTCCTCATCACAAACAGACCTGGAGTTTTGTTTCATTCACACATGTTTAACACACAAACCTTCATATTTAGACAGAAAACACTGTTCCACCTTGTGATGTCATGTGGTAATATAGGAAGTGCTCCACTGTGTTTTTAAACTCCATACACTCACTAGAATCATTTAGATTTGGATTTCAGCCCTGGAATTGCCAATTACTACTGAACTAAAGGTAAAACGTAGCTGTAAACTTAATTAAACTACTGCTTCATGACATCGCGAGGTGGAACAGAGCATTTTGAGCTTTGGAGATGTAGACAAACTAATAAAAAAGGATTACTCAAACATGTGTGAATGAAACAAAACATCACTATACACTGTTATTCCTCTTATATGTGACCAGTTTTGTGAAATTAAAACTCTGAAATATGAAGTCATTTACTTAAACAAACAGATAACGCTGATTCTTTCCATTTAAACTTGAAATTTGAGACGTTATTTTTTTATTTCATTTTAGTTCTTATTATTATTGTGATGGTGACCTGGATATTCATGATAAAAGAACGTGAAAGACTAATGTGTAGGGCTGAGCAATATGGGGAAAAATATGTGATTTTGTTCAAAGTTCACATTAAACCAGAAGAACTGACAAAAAGACTGAAATCTGAACTGACAAACTAATACAAGAATCAGATTTCAGTGCAGATCTAAACTACAGCGTTGGCAGTTTTTGTGTCAGGTCCACCTCGGGTTACATGATGTTGCAGTAGCGCTCTTAATATCGTATCTTTTCCACTCTTCCACAGGATTTAACTCCATGGTGGGAGGCATCATGGGCTTCTCCATCCTGATCAGTGCTGAGGTCTTCAAGCATGAGCCCAAAGTGTGGTACCTGGACGGGACAATAGGGGTCATCATCGGGCTCGTCATTCTGGCCTATGGAGTCAAGTGAGTAATGGATTTTTATAAAGGATGTTCACATTTGTCTTATCTTCCCCTTTATCTACGTCTTTGTCTTGCCCCTCGATACCGAGCTGAGAGGGCTCGAGGTACGAATGTTCCCCTAAGAAATGGGACACCACTCGATTACCGTTTGCGTCATCATCCCTCGCCTCTACCTGAGCTGCTACGTCTACAGAGGCGACAACAACTGACGCAAACAAACGTAAACAAATGTCAAGGATTATCAGGTACCTCAGCTCGACAGAAAAACTAGCTTGTTTATGCATGAAAGTTCGATGAAAACGATAACGTCGGATAAACAGGCATCACTACAATTAAAACCGCAACAACAGTTCACTAAAAGTAACGTAGAACAGAAGCGTCATAATTGTAAACCTGCTAAACTGTTAATCGATAATTACAACTGCTGAAAATACATTTATGAGACTCCTTGGCTGGTCCATGTGACGCTGCCATCCTGATCCCAAAACCTGCCTGAGCTTGTAGGCGTTCCCCTTACTTCGTTTCAAGGGGTATGTAGCCCTCGGTCGTGGCCCAAGCCCTTGATCACAATTAGAATCGAGACACCCTTTGCCCTCACATGAACGCGCAAAACCAAGGGCTAGGAGTAAGACAAAGGGGTAAGACCGAGAAATGGGACGCAGCCTTAGACTTAGACAAAGGGAAATTATTACCCCATCTTAAAGTTGCACTGTGTAACTTTTGTGG
Source organism: Paratrypauchen microcephalus (assembly GCA_036785185.1). Taxonomy (NCBI): domain Eukaryota; kingdom Metazoa; phylum Chordata; class Actinopteri; order Gobiiformes; family Gobiidae; genus Paratrypauchen; species Paratrypauchen microcephalus. Next base: position 6,170,608 of record JAVJIX010000043.1, on the reverse strand, counting down.
TGGAGCGTCCCTCAGCTTGGATATGTTATTGCTTTGTCTGGTATGTTCCACGGTATTACTTTAAGCATATCTTTTTCCATGGTAACAGGCAAGTAACGAGACGTAACCAGGCCAAGTTACACATCAGATCTGTGGAGATGTTGAATGCATGTTTTTCATTGAACTTACGAGGAATAAAAACACCTGTAACTGTATTAAATGCAATGTAAGGTTTAAGTTAATGCCATAGTGTGGAACATTCAAGGAAAAGCAATATGATCTCCATGGAGACAAGCAAGTGGCAAGCAAAAGTTACACAATGCACATTTAGTTTCTGGTGGTTCAAAATCTAGAATGTTCCGCAGTATGGCATTAATCTTGTATTTATTCAATTGCAAGTGTTTTAGTACAGAGAAAATACCCTGAAAAGTATGAATATGAGGGGGGTGGCCTCTCCACAGATGTGACCTGTAACATGCTTGTCTCCATGGGCGTAGATGAGTTTAATAATGCCATATTATGGAACATTCTAGACCAGGGGTCGGCAACCTTTACCACTCAAAGAGCCATCTGGACCCGTTTCACACAGTAAAGAAAACACTGGGAGCCACAAAACCCTTTTGAAATTTAAAATGAAATAACACTGCATATAACATTTCTTTATAACATCTTTGTGCCATAGAATTACATTTTGAAAATGAACAAACTAAAACAAAATATATTTTAATTAAATACAGTGGTCCCTCGCTGTTTTGCAGATTTTTTTTTTATAGTGTATCAATACGCATTGTGTTCTGCATCCTGATTGGCTAAAGGCCTGTAGACCTTTGCCGATTCGTCAGTCATTCTCCTCCGTGTCTGCTGTACAGTAGGCTACAGAATGCGTTCAGTTTGCCAAATTTATTTAAACGTGATCACGAACAGTGTGACTCTGAAGTGCAGAAGGGCCGCGGTCGTACGTCTCTCCTGGGGCTGGTCGCACCGATCATGCTGCTCTATTACGGATTTGACCACGAGTGCAGGTGCACATGTCCGAGCGCACACTTCTCTGGGTGGTCAATGCGTGTTGGGAAGTAGCGGCGGTGTTTCCGCAGAACGAACCTGGAGTCCAGGCGGTGGAACCAGTCCTGAGAGCGCACGGATGCGTTCTCACTACAACAAAACCCGCAACAGCGCAGCGGCGCCTCGGTCAGAGGAACTGTGAAATACACACATATTTATACACACAATATAAAGCTGACTACTTCACGGATTTAGCCTATCGCAGGTTAATTTTACAATGTAACCCCCGCGTTAAATGAGGAACCAAAGTACTGAGCCGCATCACAGGGATCAAAGAGCCACATGCGGCTCTGGAGCCGCGGGTTGCCGACCCCTGTTCTAGACAATGCAGCAACATCAAAGTTCAAAAGTTCAAATTCAAAGTTCAAAGTCAACTTTATTGTCAAAAACCATATGTACAGGTTGCACACACAGGATTTGAAATTGCAGCGCCCCCTAGGCCCACAGTGAACATAAAACATCTGATAAACAAGACAATAAACACAATGACTAAAACATCACATATACATGTAGCAAAAGTACAGTAAACTTGTATATAATACAAATAGGTAAAACACAATGTGAAGCGCAATAAAGCTCAATAGGATGTCATTTAAGCAGCAGTGTCATTGGGAGAGGGAGAGAGTTCAGTATCCTGACAGCTTAGTGGATGAAGCTGTCTTTCAGTCTGCTGGTCTTGTCCCTGAGGCTCCTCAGTCTCCTTCCTGATGGCAGCAGACTGAAGAGGCAGTTGGATGGGTGGGTGGGATCACCCAGAGGGCTTTGCGGGTGAGGCGGGGGCAGTAGTGCTGCAGGGAGGGAAGAGAGACACCCACGATTCTCTCAGCTGCTCTCACTACTCGATATAGCTTTTTCCGGCAAGACACGGTGCAGGTGCCATACCACACAGGGATGCAGCTGGTGAGGATGCTCTCTATGATCTCCAAGGATTGTACCTATCTTGCAATGTTAAAGTCAAAAGTCCTCAAAATGGCCCCATGAACAGGAAACTGAAACCCATGAACACTAGTGCCTACTAAAATTAGGCCTAATACTACAACTGTATCAAACCTATACTATCTCGGTATTTTTTGTTTTACTTCAGGGCTCTAAATTTAAAGAACAACATTATTTTGATTCGGTAATTACTGCCCTCTTGTGGTTTGGAGCTATAATTGGCCATAACTACAGTTGGTTCACTTTATTTTGACTAGAAATATGGTACAGTCTTTTTTTTCTCTTGTCGTTAAAATATTGCACTATGATTGCGAAAGGCTGCTTTGCTTACCAGTCTGAAACTTTTTAATGATATATTTTCCTATATTTGGCATGATAGACAGTTACCATAGCTACAAACCAAAGTAGAAAATAAAAGCATTAAAGGGCCCATATTATTATTATTATTATTATTATTTCCTAATCTGTTCTAATGTTGTTTCCTTATCACAAACAGGCCTGGAGTTGTGTTTTGTTTCATTCACACATGTTTAACACACAAATCTCTCAAACTGAAAACACTCTGTTCCACCTTGTGATGTCATGTGGTAATACAGGAAGTGCTCCATTATGTTTCTAAACTCCATCCACCTTCACTTGAATCATTTGGATCATTTTCAATGTCTACTGAAAAGGTAGCTGTTAACTTGAAAACTACCACTTCATGACATCACAAAGTGGAGCAGAGCATTTTGAGCTGTGTGTAGACAGACTAATAAACCGGGATTAGTCAAACATGTGTGAATGAAACAAAACACAACTCCAGGTGTGTTTTTGATGACGAAACAACATTCTAACATGACTTAAAGCTCACAAAAGTCAGTTTCTGCGTAATATAGGACCTTTAAAATTTAGCTCACAAATTGTTCTGGTAATGCTAACGACGTGGATTTAAAATGCTAGAATAACACTTACTTAGTTTATTATAATGAGCACTTAAAATCCACATGATTAAATTTCCTGTCTGATTGGCTGGTATGGGGAGTCCATTGTTGAGCTGATCCCACTGTAAAGCCTCACTTCATTAACACGGAAACACGGTGACCATTTAGAACAGCAAATGAACAGAAGTACGGTGTAAGACCAAACCAAATTACAAAAAAATGTGATACTGCTACTAAAACTACTGCTACTACTGCTGCTACTACTACCAGTAGCCTACTTAAACAGCTTATGCTATACTAATACTGAGGCTGCTACTACTACTTTCTAATCTACTTCTACTTGTACTACTGCTACTGTTACAACTACTACTGCTACTACTGCTGCTACTGCTACTACTACTGCTACTACTACCAGTACTTAAAGGGATATGCCACCCCCAGGTCAAACTTGGGCATCTCCCCACAGTCCAGAGACTAAAATAAGTGGTGGAAAGCGTTTTCCTGCTCACCCAGCCATTGTCCGAGTCTGTCGCCACTGACCGCCGCGGTATCTGCTGCTCCTCCGCGTTAGACTGGAGGCTAATGTCGCCAGAGAAAGATTTCGGCCACAAGGAATTAATTTGCTTGATGCGTTCCCCAATTACTTTCTGTGTAGTGCGCATTCATATCGAGTGCAAATAAATGTGCAAATCAACACGGAGAGCTTGCCTTGGTCATTTTGGGGTGGGAACTATTTTACAGTGCGGAAAAACAGAGCCGAAGCACACACCACGCTGCGTAACAGGGGAACTCCCAACGTGGTGCGTAACAGGGATTCCCCTGTGTGCTTCGGCTGTGTTTTTCCGCACTGTAAAATAGTTCCCACCCCAAAATGACCAAGTCAAGCTCTCCGTGTTGATTTGTACATTTATTTGCACTCGATATGAATGCGCACTACACAGAAAGTAATTGGGAAAAGCATCGAGCAAATTAATTCCTTTTGGCCGAAATCTTCCTCTGGCGCCGTTAGACTCCATTCTAATGCGGAGTAGCTGCAGATACCGCGGCGGTCAGTGCTGACAGACTCGGACAATGGCTGGGTGAGCAGGAAAATGCTTTCCACCACTTATTTTAGTCTCTGGACTGTGGGGAGATGCCCAAGTTTGACCTGGGGGTGGCATATCCCTTTAAACAGCTTACGCTATACTAATACAGAGGCAGTTACTACTACTTCTTTCTAATCTACTTCTACTTCTATTACTGCTACAACTACCACTGCTAAAACTGCTTATACTATACTAATACTACTGCTGTTACTGCTACTGCTACTACTACTATTATTACTGCTACTACTACTTATACTGTTCATACCATACGTAATACAATGGCTGTTACTGCTACTACTGCTATTGCTACTACTACTACTATTACTACTTGCTATCCTACTACTCATACTCCTACTACTATTACTACTACTACTACTACTACTACTACTACTACTACTACTACTACTACTACTACTACTACTACTACTACTACTACTACTACTACTACTACTACTACTACTACTACTACTACTACTACTACTACTACTAACTGCTTATTTACCCCCAATTGCATTAACTGCTTCAATGTTCACTACTGCTTCTACTAATAATTCTATTCTAGTTCTGTTTTTTCTAAAATGTTTCCATGTAATGCACCAAAGTATGAAAATAAATGTATATTTTGAAGTAAATACAAAGTTATCAAATGTATTTAAGATGATTATTTAAGTATTTTCCATCGCTGACTGTAACCCTAACTGTCTTGTAGCCCTAATATTGTTTTTTCCTTCTTCTTCTTCCAGGCTTTTGAAGGATATGGTCCCACGCGTCCGGCAAACGAGGAACTACGAGCGCTTCGAGTGACGGATCGACGCTACGAAGAAGAACTGGAGTATCCAAGATGGCCGCCAATGGAAAAAAGAGGGACATTTTCAGCTTTGGTCCCCGAGTTATTCTTCCAAAGACAATGCCAGTGAGGCGTAGCGAAGCCAGTGTCTCCTATTTAAATGAACGGACTGAGGACTCTTGGTTTTACAATAGTGTAAATAAGTATTTATCTGAATTATTTAAGTCTAGAATTGAAAGTTTACTGTGAAGTTTCATGGGCACCCCGAGAAAGCGTAGTAGAAATTGAGCACATTTTGTATTTTCGGATGTACAATTCCATCACAAATAGGACAATGTTATGCTATGATGTGTTACAAATCATGTAGCGTATGTAGCAAGATTAGCGTGCTAGCGGTTTCCCTGTTTTTGACAAGATTTTCGATAAAACTGGACACGCCTATTCCGCCGAAGAATCGTTGGTAATGTTTAGAGTAGACCGTTATCGTGAGAAAAGTGAACTAAGACGCCAAAACATTGTTGAAAATCGTCGAAATGTGATGCAAATCAGGCAGGTTCCAAGACTGCTGCGCCTACAACATAAATAATAGAAAATGTAATCGTACTTAACACACTAGCGCCATCTGCTGTCCCGAAATAAGATGCCAAAAATGAACAAAAAATGCTGCAAATCAATTCCCAATATTGCTGCACCTACAAGCGTAAAAAAACCCCCGGTTGATATGAATGTTCCACTTTGAATAATAAATAACAGGAAATGTAATTGTACTTACACTCTAGCGCCATCTGCTGTCCAGAAATAAGATGCCAAAAATCATCAAAAAATGTTGTAAATCAAGCAAGTCCCAATATTGCGACACTTAGAAGCACAAAAACACAGGTTGGTGTGAATGATCCTCTTTGAATATTCAATAAAAGAAAATGTAATTGTACTCACACGCTAGCGCCACCTGCCGTCCCGAAATAAGACGCCATAAATCATCAAAAAATGCCGCAAATCAGTTCCCAATATTGCTTCACCTACGAGCATAAAAAAAAAACATTGGTTGGTATGAAAGTTCCTCTTTGAATAATAAACAGTAGGAAATGTAATTGCACTTACACGCTAGCGCCATCTGCTGTCTAAGGATGAAATGCCAAAAATCGTCAAAAACGCTGCAAATCAGGCGAGCCCCAATATTGCTGCACCTACAAGCATAAAAACATGATGATTGGTATGAATGATCCACTTTGAACAATAGTAAATACAATTACTTACTTATTTACTTACTTTCTTACTTACTTACACGCTAGCGCCATCTGCTGTCCCGAAATAAGACGCCAAAAATTGTAAAAAAATGCTGCAAAAAAAGAAAGTTCCAATATTGCTTCACCTACAAGCATAAAAACACTGGTTGGTGTGAATGAGCCACTTTGAATAATAAATAATAGGAATGGAGTTGTACTAACACGCTAGCGCCATCTACTGTCTGTGTGAGGGAACTGTTTACATATGTGTGAATAGAGTACGGAGAGTCAATATATATTTCGATATTGTACTGTGAACGATTCGACTCCAGCTGTATTTTTGCAGTGATGATGATGATAATAATAATATGTATTTGCAAGTACAATATTTGGTGGGGTCTAGTGAGCTACTGTAAACTGATACTTGTTACAATAACTTCAGATATGAGTGAGACCAAACTATAACTTACAACTGTCAATAGCACATTTAAAAAGAACATTTAAAAGAGCTAGTTCAGTTTTCAAGAAGGCAGGAAAAGCACAAGATATAGTTAGGGGGTTCAGTCCTGGTTCAGTGTGGGTTTAGATCTGTTTCAGACCTGGTTTAGTCCTAGTTTAGATCTGGTTTAGTACTGATTTTGAACTATTTTGGACCTGGTTTAGACCTTGTTAATCCTGGGTTAGTGCTGGTTTAGACCCGGTTTAAACCTGGTTTAATCCTGGCTTAGTCCTAGTTTAGACCTTGTTTAGTACTGGTTTTGACCTAGTTTGGACCTGGTTTAGCCCAGGTCTGGCCCTGGTTTAGCCCAGGTCTAGCCCTGGATTAGCCCTGCTTTAGACCTGGTTAATCCTGGGTTAGTCCTGGTTTAGACCTGGTTTAGTCCTAGTTTGGACCTGGTTTAAACCTGGTTAAACTTGGGTTAGTGCTGGTTTAGACCATTTAGACCTGGTTTAATACTGGTTTTGACCTAGTTTGTAGCTGGTTTAGGCCTAGTTAATCCTGGGTTAGTCCTGGTTTAGACCTGGTTTAGTCCTAGTTTGGACCTGGTTTAGACCTGGTTAATCCTGGGTTAGTCCTGGTTTAGACCTGGTTTAGTCCTAGTTTGGACCTGGTTTAGACCTGGTTAATCCTGGGTTAGTGCTGGTTAGACACGGTTTAAACCTGGTTTAGTCCTGGCTTAGTCCTAGTTTAGACCTTGTTTAGTACTGGTTTTGACCTAGTTTGGACCTGGTTTAGCCCAGGTCTGGCCCTGGTTTAGCCCTGGTCTACTCCTGGTTTAGCCCTGGTTTAGACCTGGTTAATGCTGGATTAGCCCTGGTTTAGACCTGGTTTAGACCCAGTTTGGACCTGGTTTAGGCCTGTTTAATCTTGGGTTAGTCCTGGTTTAGACCTGGTTTATACTTGGTTTAGACCTGGTTTAGTTCTGATTTAATCTTGGTTTAGATCTTGACTGGTGGTGAATTAGTCCTCTCTTGGTTTATATTTAGTCAGTTTTTGTTTAAATGAGAGTTTGATAAAGAAGAGGGCATTAAGAAGCACAGGTTTAGTTCTATTAGATCTCTATTAGACCTGGTATAAACCTGGTTTAGTCCTAGTTCAGTACTGCTTTAGTCCTGCTTCAGTCCTGTGTAATTCTTGCTGTTCTGGCTTCAGATTATAACCTGGTTTAGTTCTAGTTTAGACCTTTATAGTCTTAGATTTAGTCCCCTTTAGGTTTGTTCTATAAATAGCTCTGTTAGACCTAGTGTAGACCTGGGTTAGTCCTGGTTTAGTACTGCTTTAGTCCTGCTTCAGTCCTGAATAATCCTTTCTTAGTTCTGGAGAGTCCAAGATGAGTCCCTGGAATAATCCCACTGGTTTGGGCCTTTTAAAAACCTGATCAAATCCTCCTATAGTCCCATAGTAGACCACTGCTTGGACCTGGTCGAGTTCTACTTTAGTCCTTGTATATCCCTGCTTTGGCTCAAGTATAGTGTTGATTCAGCCCTGGTTTAGTCCTGGTTTAGTCCTGGCATGGTCCAAGGTTAGCCCCGGTCTGAAATACTTCTACTATAGCATGATTTAGACCTTCTTTAGACCTGGTTTAGTCCTAAAGCTAAACAGGAGCACCACCTTCCATATGTTTTCAATTACAAAAACCCAGGAATATTTGAAATTATGTTATATTCTACCAAATTAGTTTACACTGCTCACTTAGTATTAGGAAACGTCCCTCCATATAAACGTGTCCAGAAATATTACCTAAAAAAGAAGCAATGTTACAATCCTGATCTTAATGCTTGTATTTTAGCCTTTTAACAAAACTGAGCCCAGTGTGTGATATATGTCTAAAGATTCATATCTGAAATGGCTGCAGTTTGCTGTTTAAAGTAGCACTTTGTAAAATAGGGAGGTCCTCTGTGTTTTTAAAGACCATAAACTCCATACTTCATTTTGTTTAGTGTAATGCAAATGACTTGGTTTAGTCCTGGTTTAGCCTTGGTTTAGACCTGGTTTAGACCTGATTTAGTCTTGGTTTAAGATCTGGTTTAGACTTGGTTTAGCCTTGGTTTAGATCAGGTTTAGACCTGGTTTAGTCCTGGTTTAACCTTGGTTTAGATCTGGTTTAGTCCTGGTTTAGATCTGGTTTAGACCTGGTTTAGTCCTGGTTTAGCCTTGGTTTAGATCTGGTTTAGACTTGGTTTAGTCCTGGTTTATCCTTGGTTTAGATCAGGTTTAGTCCTGGTTTAACCTTGGTTTAGATAATATGGTTTAGTCCTGGTTTAGATCTGGTTTAGACCTGGTTTAGTCCTGGTTTAGCCTTGGTTTAGATCTGGTTTAGACCTGGTTTAGACCTAGGTTTAGCCTTGATTTAGTCCTAGGTTAGCCTTGGTTTAGATCTGGTTTAGACCTGGTTTAGACCTAGGTTTAGTCTTGGTTTAGATCTCAATTAGTCGCGGTTTAGTCCTAGGTTAGTCCTGGTTTAGTCCTGGTTTAGTCCTAGGTTAGTCCCGGTTTAGACCTTGTTTAGACATCAACTTCAATTTTCAATACACCAGCAGACGCAGTCATAGCGCCCTCTGATGGTTTCATGCTTTGCGGTATATCCAAGAGACAAGCATTTATTTAAAGCTGCACTATGTACATTTTCTAGTTTTCTGGTTTCCATGGAGATGCTATTGCTTTGCCCATAATGTCCCGCAGTGTGGCATTAAACTGAACTCTTTCGCATTCATTCAGTTTAAAAGTGTTTTTCCCTTGAAACAACACATGCATTCTTACTTACTCGCTTCTCTGTAGATCTAAGCTGTAACTTGTACCTCATGGAGATAAATTTAATGCCCTACTGTGGAACATTCTTGACGCACAAGCTGAGGATTTACCGTTCTCTCACGACATTACAATTTAAGTCTTATTCTTTGACAACTACACTATCCCTCAAAACTTGAAAAGGGTCGATTTCTGTACGGTTGTCATAGTAATAATCAATAATAATTTCTACAGGCATGTTCTTATCGTGTACACAGTGAAAGAGGTTTGGGAGTGTGAGAATAAAACTATATTAAAAACTACACAATGTACAGAAATAATATATGAACCTACCACATTTCACGAAAACATTTTAACATTTTTTCATTCGCGCTTAACTCCAAAGCCTTAATCCATCAGTGTTTTGAATGTAATTTCTGGATTACAAATGACGACAAAGATTTTCAATGTTATTTTTTTTTGTTTTTGTCAGAAGTCCAGTGCATGGCTGGACAGAGCAAGCTACATTCAAACTTGAGTTATTTTTAAGATGATTTACTGAGGGGTGAGAAACTAAAGGGCCCAGATTACGCTATTTTCTGCTCTGTTATTGGCAATAGAGAGATTGAACAAAACTATACAAATTATTATGTAAATAGTGTAATTCAGCAAAAGAAGATATCATGAATTCAATTGATGTGTGTTTGAGACTGAAAAATGTATAGATTTTTGAGAAATTTTATCAAAATTTGTGACGAAATTAAGAAAATATCAGACGTGATCATCAGGTTTTGTTGAATCAGTAAAAATGTATCGTGTCAAGTTTGTGTCATTGTAAATCTGTCATGTTTAGTGAAATTTGAATTTTTAAGTAGCTTGAAATCCTAAAATTTGCTTTGGATGAACTTATTAAGGTGTAGCAAGATGAAAAATGTACAAAAAGTTCCCCTAAAATAAAAATATTGTGTCCTTTTAAAGACGTCATGCTAATGGAACAGATTTCAAGTAGACTTATCTTAAGATCTTAACTATTTGTCTTGGATCAGAATAAAAGAATTACGTGGAAAAAATATAAATATTCGTCTTGGATCAGAATTTTAAAAATTACATAGAAAAAATATAAATAGTCGTCTTGGATCAGAATAAAAAAAATTACATGGAAAAAAATATAAATATTCATCTTGGATCAGATTAAAAAATTACATAGAAAAAATATGACAATACATTTAAAGCCACAGTATGTAACTTTTAAGACAAAACTAAAGAGAAATAAAGATTTTTTTTTTTTTCCCATCTGGTTGTGTTTGTTGACTTGACTCTTTCTGGCCCCTTCCTGCTTGTTTCCATGGAAATATTGCTACTTAGGCTATAATTTTTCACTGTATGGCACAAAACGTAGCCATCTCCAAGGAGAAAGTTCCGAAGTGTGGTTTTAACTTTGTTTCCGTGGAATCATGAAGGTGACGTGTGGCCTACAGAAGGTTACATACTACCGTTTATCTTAAATAATGTCATTGGTGGAGCAGAACATTTGTGTGTGAATGAAACAAAACACAACTCCAGGTCTGTTTTTGATGAGGGAACAACATTATAACATGTCTTAAATCTCACAAGAGTCAGTTTTGTGTAATATCGGGACAAAACAAGTGTAAAAGTTCTTCTTAAATCAGAATTCTCACCTTTGGTTTCTCACCCCTCCCTCTGCACAGACGCACATAAACACAGGTGTAAATATAAAACTGTATTGCTGTGATGTAAACAATGTTAAAGAGAGCCTTTGTCACAGAAAAAAATGTTTATTTAAAAATAAAGTTATATCCCTCGTACTGCTTTGCCTTCTGCTGTTTTGGATACAACCACACCACAGATGCAACAAAAGCATTGAAAAAGCATCACCGGATCACCTTGAGTTTACAAAGAGACTTTTTCAGGTTTTTTCTTACAATATGAACAGACAGTGCAGTGATGGAAAATTCTGGAAATTAAATAAAACTAAATTATAATAAGGCAGAGATGCACCAAAAGTCATAATTTATCTCAAAAAGGAACCACTGACTTGTATTGACAGACTTGACCAACAATACACAATCGAATGTTATTACATTTCTATAGGTGAATCAATAGTTAAAGGGTCTGTACCTGATTTTTATTTCTTTTAGGATTATTTAAACATTCATAAAAGCAGCTATTTGTGGAAAATAATGCCCGATTTATTATCACTATAGTTGTATGGATGGATAATTAATGGGCCACTACATGAGTTTTATTTATTTTTGTTGAGAAAATCAGTTATTTGTTTAAAAAAAAAAAAAAGGGAGACTAATAACATGTAATTTATTTTAAAAATGCATTTTGTTGGATGAGAACCATACGGAAACAAGTGAGCAGGTTCACTGATGAGAACCATATGGAGAGAAGTCCCATGTGGTTATTCCAGACAGTTGTTTCGCCATCAAGACTTCGAGAACAGTTGAAAATCAGGTACAGACCTTTTATTTATTGGTTTATTTTATTTAGTTTTAATTTTGTGCTTTATTTTTTATTTATTTATTTGCAGAATTTTATGTTTGAATATAGACCATTTCTTCACCCAGGTTTAGGCACAGTTTGGACCTGGTTTGTAGTTCATTCCAGGTTAGTCTTGGTCTTGTTTAGTCCTGGTTTAGTATCTGGATCAGACCCAACTTATATTTTAACCCATATTAATCCTGGTTTAGTTCTGTTTTAGACCTGGATTGGATCTTGAATCAATTATTATCTGCAGTAGTATTGAGTTTGACAATTATTGATCGATTACTGCTTGAATTTTCAGTTTTTTCAACATTTTAAAAAATGTCGTTGTTGGATATGATGCAAACTTAATATTTGTTTTCCCGTTTCTATTGGACAAAATCAAAGTCGACTGTAAATAAAATAAAAAATAAAAAAAAGAAGGCACATCATGATATTAGAAAAAAACTAAAATTTGGCGACAGATGTGAGACTTAAAAAAAAGTACAAAAATATGGTGACACTAAAAAAACATATATTTCTAACTGTGACGAGTCCAGAAAGCACATAGTATCAGCTGGTGTTACTCGTTTCTGTAAATGTTGAATTTTAAGGCAACGAGAGGAAAAACAGCATATATTGTTGTGTAATTCAATTTAATAACTGATAATTAATAAGTTAAATACCCCAATTAAGTACAGCCCCATGTGTGAGAATATATGATCCCCCAAAACTATTGTAAACATATTAAAGGTGGAGGATCCGGTACTTGCTCGTCTCCATGGAGATGATATTTCCATGCCAGGAATTTTCCAAAGTAGGGCATTAAAGATATTAGTTTCCCTTTAAATGAAGTCTAGGTGTTAATCCATGATAAAATTCCATGTATTTTCTGTCATTTTTGTCTCTGTTTTTAGGTTAATTATCACTTGAATGAGTTTATTATACATTCCCGGATTTACCATGACAACAGTTACTATATAACCACTCTACAGTTATATTATACCTTTATATATTTATGACTCGTACCCAATCTCAATTTTGGATTTGTATTTTAAGAAACATTTGTTCCTCTTTTTAGATTATCGCTTGAATGAGCTTGTTTTACCTTCCCAAGATGGCGTCTGGATTCGCCATGACAACAGTTGCTATAAAACCACTCTAGAGTTGTATTCAATATATATTTAACTAAATGTGATTTCCACTTGTATTTTAAAAAAACATTTGTTACTTATCACTTGAATGAGCTGGTCTTACCTTCCCAAGATGGCGTCTGGATTTGCCATGACAACAGCTGCTATACAAACCAATTGTATTACACCTTTATATATTTATGGTCTCCAAATAATTGTGATTCCTCTCGTTGCTGCCCAAACTCAAACACTGACAGTTATAAACTTCCTTTGCCCGATATTTTATACAGCCGCTATTTTGTTTTCCCTTAAATTACTCTCCATAAATAAACTTTATAAAATAAGAAAAAAAGACAACCCTTCTATAAATTAAAAAAACAATTTCCAGCAAAACAGAAAGGCTTGTGTACAAAATAAATACAAAAATTCAAACCAATATGAATATACAGTGTTACCAATAGTTTTAGATTAGCGTAGTAGTGCATTTCCCATTCACCACGACGAACACAAATTTCTTCGTGAATTTGCAGGCAAAACAATGGATATCCGGACAAAATAAGGAAGTTCAAAGTAGCGTGGTCCAAAGTTGGCAAAGTAGATTTCGTTGCAGTTCGAAAAACGTGTAGATTTCCTTATTGTAAAAAAAAAAAAAAAAAAAAATGCCACAGGAAATCCCAAAAAACTGTATCTCTACGCACAATGCCGAGCAAACTAGCTACGTTCTGTCTCTACACGTAGATGTGCGCGAACGTGAACGCAAACTCCCCCTACTGGCCTTTCTCCGTCGACGCGCATCTTCTTGTTCGCTATAAATAACCTTTAAAAATGTCTCTTAAAACGTGTGCAAATCAGAGCCGGGTGTATGGAAATCTGCGTTTCTCTAGATCGACACAAAATGTTTCTCCATAAAAATCTATACTTTTGTTGACGTTTTGTACAGTGTAAAACGTGGATTGAGACACGGATTCGTCGTTCACGTAACCCCAGCATACAAGGACTTGCTCGGAACATTTAGCGATTCAAAGCGTGTATTCACTCCCTTCCTGGTTTATGATGAGCAAATCTGAATGTTTTTTGTTTCTGTTATTAAAGGTGAAGTAGCGGTCTCCCATTCTTTCAGTGTCATATGAGATCTGTAAAATATACAAAACAGATTTCGAAACGTGATTCCATTTTTATAGCTGCTTTCTTTTGTAGTTTTCCTCGTTTGTACGGAAGCCGACAGAGGCCATGTTCCTAATGATTATTTTCCACCTTAACGAGAAATTTATCTCGAGATCTCCAGAAAACGACACAATTAATTCGTGATCTCGAGAAAACAAAACTGTTATTCCGTGATCTCGAGAAAACACTGTATCTCTGTCGGTAAAGACAAAGCCGGGCCAGTCTTCTGCAGAGGTGCCGCGGACTAATCTTGAAATTATCCCGAATTAAAAGACGTAATGTGTCAACCCCTGATCAAAATATTGCCTTATCAGCTGATTGATTATTATTCCAGACATTCTGATGACCAAAAACGCGTCTATTCAGAATGAGAAATAGCCCTGAAGTCAGCCTGTCACAATGTGGCAGTAGACGTTTCAGTTGTTTTCTCGAGATCTCGAAATAATTATCTCGTTATCTCGGGATAACAAGGAAGAAAAAATATTGCTTATGAATATGGCCTCTGTCGACTTCCGTACATTTAATACGGTTTATCCATTTAAATAAAAAACTGATTCTGTGCTCATGATTGGGCAGTTATTATCAATACTTTTATATATAGAATGGTCTGTATTTTTCTGAAACTTTGAATCAATTTAAAATACAGTAACGTACATGATTTTTGCAGGGTTTAACTATGATTAAAACCTAATCTTGTTTCTAATCTGACACTAATTAACATTAAGGTAAGTAATACATGGGTGAGAACCAAAGAAGCTCCATTGTAACTCAAAATTACCGCCTTAACTGTATGTAAGATTTAGATTTTAAATTTTTATAAACATGACCCATCTGTGACCCCAATTATGTTCAAATCAAATATAGCTTTTACATTCTAAGGCTGCTTTATTCTTAATTACAAAAACAATTGGACAAGCTGTTTACGTTATAATTTTGTGTTTTGGTTCTCAAGATGGTTTTCCAGTCAGAATGCCTCTCTGATCTGAATGGTCACGACTTAAACCTCAACACCGGCAGCCGATCATGACTCAGTTCTGCAGCTCAGTGAGGGAATTCTTTAGGTTTTGAGCTTTCGACGAGGACTGTCCATGTACTGAGTATGAGGAAAAACGTGTATATGTCCCTTTCATGTGTTTTCTTTCATTCACATGTTTGAGTAATCCTTTATTATTAGTCCATGTACATCTCCAAAGCTCAAAATGCTCTGTTCCACCTTGTGATGTCATGAAGCTGGTAGTTTTCAAGTGAACAGCTCCTTTTACCTTTTGTTCAGTAGAGAGGTACTGAAGGTGGATGAAGTTTAAAAACACAGTGGAGCACTTCCTGTATCACCACATGACATCACAAGGTGGAACAGAGTGTTTTCAGTTAGAAGGTTTGTGTGTTAAACATGTGTGAATGAAACAAAACACAACTGCAGGTGTGTTTTTGACGAGGAAACTACATTATAACATCATTATAACGTCTTTTTATTTCCTGCCCCGTGTACCATAGATATGTTTAACGAAACGCAATGCTGACCAGACTTTCCCCCAATACATTTGAAATACAATGGTTGAACAGAGTGTTTTTGTGATAATATTAAAGTGTATGCTGGGGTTGTGGACTCTTTATTGTGCCTATCCAGTGCAAACCTACCATAATATACAACAAAGCTTCAGACTGACAGAGCTGGACTTAGATTGGGGCCTTGGGCGGGAATGAAGGCCTCTGCAGCGCTTGTTTGATTTCGTCTAAACAAAAAAAGCAGTCACTAAATGAACCACTTCACTGTTTTTACCAAGTCTGTGTCAATTCAAGTATTGTGAGATGTTGCTGCAGCGCCCCCCTGTGTCCAAGCGTCACAAACCCACGTTTTTTTGTGTGTAATGTTCTTTCTTTCCAGCAGCTTGAGAAAAAAAAAAACAATAATAAATATGAGAGCGTGTTTAAAGGAATAGTAACGTTTTTTACAACCTGAACCTTATTTAGGTTATAAAACAACGTGAGTAACTCACCCATGGTACTTTGGTGTCATTTGGAGCATTTCCGGAGATTTTGTAGTTTAGTGATATCCGTAACGTGAGGGCTCGGGGCACGGTGTTGTAGTCACCAAATGACACAAACTTTAGGACTTTTCAGATGACACAAGCTCAACGTTAGCCTACAGCTTCACTGGAGTCCAAAGTGGGCTGTAATCCAATATCCATCCGTGGTTTCATTGGATAACGAGGACAGTGCACATGCGCACATTCACAGTTGATTTGAAGATAACACGACGCTCTCAGCTCTCACTTACAGTCATAAACATCTCTGCTTGAAAAAAACAGACAGCTTGGACGAAGTTGAGTTTTCACAGGCTTCCTCATCACAATCCGGAGGTATTGAAGCTGTGGCTAGTTGCTTTTGAGAATGGACCCAAACACGAAAAAACGGATGGATATCGGATTACAGGCCACTTTGGACTCCAGCTAAATTGTAGGCTAACATTGAGCTTGTGTCATCTGAAAAGTGCTAAAATTTGTGTCATTTGGTGACTACAACACTGTGCCCCAAGCACTCACGTTACGGATATCACTAAACTACAAAATCTCCGGAAATGCTCCAAATGACACCAAGTACCATGGGTGAGTTACTCGCGTTGTTTTACTACCGAAATAAGGTTCAGATTGTAAAAAACTTTACTATTCCTTTAATTCGTGTCTCTAAATGCACACTGCTCGGTTAGCTAGTCCGCCCCCGCCTGGTAAAAGCGTGGTACTGCGCCGGCTGCTATAGACAGTCCTTGCACAGCGCCACCTGGCCTTTCTTGTAGTTGCGACAAGGGCAGACGCGTTTCAAAGTGGGGTGAGCGCCCGCACAGCTGAAGAGGAGGAGGTCCGACTGGAAAATGCAGTGACGGCGTGTTTCGCTGTAGGCCGGGACCACGGTATCTGCACTGGACTCCACCGTCAGACAGTCTAAACCATATCTGTGGATGAGAGAAAGAGAAGAGGTTAGTTCATTCTTTTTATTTAACTAAACCTCAGCTAAGTCTGAAGCTAGATCAGAACTACACTTGGACTAAAGACTGACTAACACAGCACTTAAAGGACCCATATTACACTATTGTCTGATCTATGTTATAATGCTGTTTCGTCAACACAAACTCCTGGAGTTGTGTTTTGTTTTATTCACACATGTTTAACTTCTTTTCTCAAACAGAAAACACTCCACCTTGTGATGTGGTAATACAGGAAATGCTCCACTCTGTTTTTAAACTTCACTGGGATAATTTGCTCTTTGATCATTTGATCAACTGCGTCTTCTGCTGCCATCATGAAGGAGACTGAAGAGCCTTGGGGCAAAGACCAGCAGATTTAAAGACAGATTCATCCACCGAGCTGTCAGGATGCTGAACTATCTCCCTGCTGTCCCTACCCCAATGACACTGCTGCTTAAAAGATACCATGTGAGCTTTATTACACTACACATTGTGTGTTTTACCTATTTGTATTGTATATAAGTTTACTGTACTTTTGCTATGGGTGTATGTTATGTTTTAGTCATTGTGTTTATTGTCTTGTTTATCAGATGTTTTATGTTCACTGTGGGCCTAGGGAGCGCTGCAATTTCAAATCCTGTGTGTGCAACCTGTACACATGGTTTTTGACAATAAAGCTGACTTTGAACTTGGATGGATTTCTGCCTGAGAATTGTCAATCTCTTCAGTTTACAGCTTTGTAGATATAGACAAAGCACTAATAAAAGATGTGAATGAAACAAAACACAACTCCATGTATGTTTTTGAGGAGGTAACAGCATTATAGCACGGCTTTAAAGCTCACAAGAGTCAATTTTGTGTAATACAGGACTTTCAAACATGTTTCTGAATTTGAACAAGGAATAAATCTAGACTCCTGACAATAGGACTAACCCAGGATCAAAGCCTCAAACCAGGACATAACTCATATTAATTTTAATTTTGTACAGCTAATTTTCTGTAAATGATTTACAGTTTTTAAACAATAATTATTTGTTTGTTCTGCTTCTTTATATGCCATAATTTCACAACCACCAGGGGGAAAGTACCTAATTATGCAAAAGAACTTCAGCATAATTTCCACATTATTTGAATTATTTATTTTTCCTTCAGTTATAAAGTTTTACCACAGAACATCAATCAATAATAAGATTTTAACTCAATATTTTAGTCTGGACAGATACAGATATATTTTAGCCGAGTTCTGTTTTGGCAGTGTCCTCCAAACGTACGTAGGAGTAGAAGTCAAAAAAAGGGGAGACTGTTCCTGACTGTGGAGGAGGTCTGACCTGCTCCAGGGTAAAAAACACAGAATAGTTTAACAGAGCGTGGGCTGGTGTCTCACAGCAGGAAAACAGACTGAGCCATTTATACATGTCGTACTTAATACATGGACCTCAATATAATGTGTGTGTTTCATTTATAACACTAACTGGAGAAAAGTAGACCTCAGCCTAACAGGTACACTGTAATTTTTTGGTTGGGGTCCATCACCTGCTTGTTTCTTTGAATATTGGTTATTTCTCTGCCTGGAATGTTCCACAGTATGACATTAAACAGCTTTACTTTACATGTATTCAATTACAGGTGGTTTTATAGCTCAAAAACACCTAGAAAAACAGGCATTTTGACAGATCTGACCTGTGACTTGGTCTGGTTTGGTCTCCCTGAAGATACAAAGGTTTAATGCCACACTGTGAAACATTCCAGACAAAGCAAAAACATCTCCATGAAGAAAACCATTTGATGGATCCACCTCCAGAAAAGTTACACAATGCACCTTAAGTGTTCCAGAAAGCAATCTCTTGATACTATAATTATAATTTATGATGAGTGTAATATTTTTGAAAATTGTATACAAATAAAATAAAAATCGAATTTCCCCAGCTTAAGGTGCACTAAGTATCTTTTCTCCCACCTGGCCAAGTTATAGGTCTGATCTGTGGGGAAGCAAGCCCACTCACAGTGAGAATGCATGTTTTTCAAAGCATTTAAAGGTTGTATGGAGGATTTGTTTTTGTTTCAAATCATCAATTAAAGTTCAAAATAGCATTTTAGAGATGCAGCAGTCTTGTAATTATGATGAATGAAAATCCATCAACTGTGGACGTGGAGGGGCCAGATAAACAATAGCCAACAGATAACAAGGCTATTTTTAGCGGCTTTTTCTAACTGTGGCTTCCTCGCAGTTAGCACAAAGTTTGTTGTGATGGCAGACAAAAATCAACTACCAGTTAGCCGCAAAAGAATATCTGTTTTTAAGGTTGCTGAAAGAAGAAGAGATGGGGAAAGGGAGCAAAGCCAAACTAAAGTGATTCTTGGAGATTACTTCCAGCGATGGCGTGCGCTGAAGCAGAAAAACGTTAATGTGAGCTCCCCCCCCCCGGTTAAAAGTTGCAAAATGTGTAAACTGAGCAATTGCGGTCCTTTTCCGCATTTGAAAAAGAGACAGATTCTGAACAAGGGAACTTTCTGACGTCACACTCAGGGAAAGGTTTCCACCCCCCGTCTGGATGTCCACCCCGTCTCTGGAAATCACGTCCAGAGAATATGGACCGCAAACGAGCTACGAAATTTGTTTATATCATGGGACGCGTCTCATCTTCCTCCACACTTAAAACACGGAAGTGGGGCCAGCGCACCAGCACACTGCTAATCCAGGGAACAGCGGCGTATTTGGCCACAACCCACCCGCTGCACTGGCCTGTCTCTGTCCTCCTCATTTGCATTCAAGCAACAACGCCCAGAATAAAGTGTTTCAGAGACATAGTTATGACTCTGACTGTCTTGATTTTGGAGAAGGATTCATATACAGTATTAGGGAAGCACTAAGGTGCCATATAAAAGCGTCAAGAAGTAGTAATAGACTGGTTAAATATCATGCTGTGGAACATTCAGGCAAAGCAATAACATCTTCAAGGAGCCAAACAGGCGATGGACCCCCCCACAGGAAAAGTTACATAGTGCACCTTTAAATAAAAGTAAAAAAACAAAACAAAAAACAAAAAAACACACCCACACAAAACTAACAGACAAAAACAAATCGACAAAAACAAATCTCTATCCTTGGTAGACAGTGCCAGGCCATTCATTTTAGTGCACAAACACTGCCCCCTGGTGGCTAGAACCTTTTCTCTGCGGTCCACTGCACACTGCATGATGCGTTTGTTAAAATGCAGTAAGTCGGCTTTAAAGCGCCACCTGCTGGTCACAGAACCCAGATGAAAGGTAACAGGGTTCATCCAGCCTCCTCCAATGTTTCTGATAATACTTCACTGACTACAGCAATATTTTTAATTCATATTTGTACTTCCTGGTTGGACTCCAGACTCTGTAACTGTTACATAGCAAAGAGATATGATTATACTATTTATATTATATTAAACTACACAATACTATACTATAATATATACTATAATTATACTAATAACAATTAAAATTACAACATCTTAATTTTCTTAAAGGTTTAAAGTGTCCGAAAAAAAATCCTTCTTTGTCCGTAAATTTTCTGTATTGAAGTATTCTGTTTTATATATTTGTAATTTTCTTTGTCTGCTTTTTTCTTCTTAACTGATGTAAAACTATGATAAATATTAACCACAAACCAAGTGATAATTATAAAAACATAAAATCCTGCCATTTTCACTTTAAAGGGCCCATATTAGGCTGTTTTCTGACCTGTTATAATGTTGTTTCCTCATCATCAGTTGTGTTTTGTTTCATCTCTATTAAAGAAAAGCTAAAAGGCTTGAAAACTACCACTTCATGACATCACAAGGTGGAACAGATCATTTTGAGCTTTGGACATGTAGACAGACTAATAATGCAGGATTACTGAAACATGTGAATGAAACAAAACACAACTCCAGGTGTGTTTTTGAGGAGCTAACAACATTAGAACATGGTTTAAAGCTTTTAATGGGACTAACCTGGCGAGGTCCTTGTCCTTGTTGAGATGTTGGAAGAAGGACGGTTCACAGATGAGCTGCTTCTCCTGACACACCTGTTTACACGAGCGTCCGGGGTCGGCCATTTTGACCTGGAGCGCGCCCAGCGGAGGCCACATCACCTGACCGTGACAGAAGTCCTACAGAAAAACAAGTACAAGTACATTATCTATATTATTTGGGCTAGTACTACTGCAAGTACTATTGATACTTTGCAGCTGATGTCATTAAAAGTTCCCTGAGGGTGTGATGCTAACTGTAGGCACTGCTCTGTCTGAAGCTCTGAAACTCAAATTAGCCTTTAATCTGACTGTAAAGAACTGATTTAGCTGGAACTGCAGTTAGCCGCTCTCATCTTTTCATTAAAAACACCTCAAACAGGACCATGAACACTCGTATTGATCACAGGCTCCTGAAAATGTGATGTTTAAATCCATTTTTATTTTTCCCTTTATCGTTTAAGTTCCTGGACAGTGTTTGCCAATGTGCGCATTGTGTCTCCGTGGTAACTGCTGAACATTCCACCATAGATATACATGTAGAACACCCCCCCCAGTGTGATGCCACTGCAAAGTATCAATTAGGTCAGCGGAGTCAACCTTTATTTTGTTGTTAATCAAATATCTCAGGCAAGTTTATTTGTATAGCACAATTTGTACACAAAGTAATTCAAAGTGCTTTAAAGAATAAGAAATACATTAAAATAAAAGAAAGAAGAGCGTCGTGTAAGTGGTCTGAAGTTTTGGGAGTGACTGGACTCTTACTGAATAAATACTGATTCAATCTAAAGTAATACCTGGTTTTCGATGAAGGCGTTCACCCGCTGCAGCATCCCCTCACAGGTGAACTCGTACGGCAGGTAGGGCTCAATCTGAACGGAAATGCACAATGCACAATGTGTCATCTTTTTAATTAGTACCACCTCAAAAAATAAAACAGACAGGGGGAACAAATATGGACAAAAGTAGGATTTACTGAAAGACTAAAGCTGGACTAGAGTCAAGGTAGGACTAAACCAGGTCTCAATCTGGACTACACTAGGACTAAACCAGATCTAAACCAGGGCTAGAGTCAAACTAGGACTAAACCAGAACTCAATCAGGACTAAACTAAGAAATAAACTAGGAATAAATCAGCACTTAATTAGGGTTAAAATCAGATCTTAACTACAACTACACCAAGACTAAAGTCAAAACTTGACTAAACCAGGACGTCATCAGAACTAAACCAAGACTTATCTAGTGCTAAAACAGATCTAAACTAGGACTAAACCAGGACCAACCACATCAAGACTAAACTGGAACCTAACCAGGACCAAAACAGGATTGCAGAACATTGTACATGACCAGGACTAAACCAGAACTCAATCAGGACTGAGCAAAGGTCAAATCAAGATTTAACTAGCGCTAAACCAGAAATAACTAGGACTAAACCAGGACTAATTGTAATTAAGACTAAACCAGGACTAAACCAAGACTGGTCAACGTCAGGACTAAACTGGAACCAAACCAGAACTAAACCAGGACTAAACTACAGTACATTGCACATACAGCAGTTACATAAGAGCTGGTGAAATATTAGCCAAGTGTGCTCTTTGTACCAGAGCCATAGGACCTGAGACCAGAGACCAGCGTATAAGAGAAAAAGACTTCAAACAAGGAGAGGAGGACAAGAACCGCTTTGTTTAAGTTCAAGTCTGAGGAGGAGGACTTATGGAGGAAAGAGGGAGAGAGAGACAGGGAGGGAGGGAGAGGAGAGGAGGGGGTGAGGAGGGAAGAGAGATGCAGAGAGATACTAAGAAAGGAAGAGAGAGGGGGCTGGGAGGAGGGAGAGAAAGAGAAAAGGGAGGCAGGAGGAGGAGGGACGGAGGGGGAGAGAGGAAGGAGACAGGAATATATAAAGAGAAAAGAGGGGGATGGCAAAATGATGGAGGAAAGAGAGGGAGTGGGGGATGAAGAAAAGAGGAGGAAGGAGACAGCGAGGGATAGAGAAGAGTGCAGTAAAACGAGAGAGAGTGAAAAGACACGGGAGAGACACAGGAATAAGGAGGAGGAACAGGGGTTGATGGAGAGTAGAAAGGAGGAGGAGATGGAGTGGGAACAAACAGAGATAGGAAAAAGACAAAGAGAGAGGACGATGGAGAGAGGAGGGAGAGAGAGCGCGAAAGAGGGCACACAGCCAAAGCATATGAGTCTCCACAGGCTGGTCCAGTGAACAAAGGCTTTGTTCTGAACTACAACAACACAAGGTCCCACACTGGACTTTAATCTGCACACAACAATATGGAGCCTAATGAAATACATCTCTGTGCGTCGTTATTTACACACAAATGTCATTATTGTCAATAAAAGAGGCCAGGACTAAACCGGGATTAAGCAGGACTAAACCAGAATTGTGAATTAAATGCTGTACTTTATTTTTACCGTCTTTAAAAACGCGTCTTGCCCCAGTACGGATATTTTGTTTAAACAGCTCTTGAGGTCAAAATAAGTCCACAGTGTGCTAATTACAGAGTGTTTTATTGTCAGATAATCAGGAATTGCAAGTTAGCATGCTAGTTGTCAGCCCACACTCCGCACTGGTATGAAACTTGCTACGACAACACTTAAACCTATAGATATGCTACAATACCTACTGATACACTTGATTTAATAATGTAATAATCTTTAGTTGTAATATCAGTTTTTCAGTCTTTGCATCCTGGTTTAGTCTTACGAATCCAAAAATATCTTTGGAATGGTGAAATGTCCTCAAAATTACGCTGATAAAATCTATGTTAAATCCTGACCTTTTGGTTGAGTATGGAGTGAATGGCCCTCTCGACTTCTCCTGGGTTCTCGATGTCCACGGTCCAAACGTGAGGAGGGCCGATGTACACCTCTGCGTACGGATGCTGAGAGGTCAACTGCGGAAGAATACAGTAAAAGGGAATATAACAGGTTAGAGTGCTCATTTTTTACAAAAATGTGGTTAATTATACTATATATTTAAGACTTTAAAACAAACATCTATTTTTTTATGACTTCCTAAACTGCTCCACCAGAAAGGTTACGCTATGCACCTTTAAAAATGACAGCTAAAAGAGGTGATTAAAAATAAAATTAGAAAAAAGTCTAGTGTAAATCCCAAACAAACGTATAGTTTTGTCCTAATTTTGTAGTTAATTCATGTCTCACCTCTCTCAGGGTGGGCTTTCCTTTGAAGAAGTCTGTGTTCTTGCTGCTTTTCGGGGGGTTGAATTTGGGGTTGAGAAAAGTGCAGCCGTTAGCGATGGCCTCCAGGGGCGCCGGACCCTCGTAAGGGAAAGACAGGCCCACGAACAACTGCGGAAATACAGACAGGACACAAGGATTTACTACATGTTTACATAATAGCATACAAGAACATGAACAGGAAAAACTACATAGATGCATATAAGAGTCGATAGAGTAATAGTAGTAGCAAAAATACAATGAAAAATTTACTTTTTTTTGTACTTTTGTGGTTCATTTTTGTAGTGATTTCATATTTGTCTGATACTTAGACGTCTTTAAAGGTCTGATGTTATGCAAAAGTGACTCTTGTGAACTTTAAGCCATGTTAGAATGTTATTACCTCCTCAAAAACAGACCTGGAGTTGTTTTTTGTTTCATTCACAGCTCCTTTTACCTTTTGTTCAGCAATTCAGCAAGAGACTGGCAATTCCAGAGCTGAAATCATCCAAAAGATTCAGTGAAGGTGCATGGATTTTTTAAAACAGTGCGGTGCACTTCCTGCAGGCCTGTCATTAAGAATTTGGGGACCTGGGGCAAGAAGCCTCACTTCGGCCCCCCTCTAATATTAATTAATAGGCAAAGGTTCCAATTCTGGCCTCCTAAAACCCTGGGGCACAGTTTGAGACAAGAACTCAGCCTAAATATGCAGGATTTATGTATTCATGAAACAAAACACAACTCCAGGTATGTTTTTGATGAGGAAACATTATAAGCAGTTCAATTGGACAACTTGTGCAGATCCAAAGCCTAAGGAAGGGCGTCTGCAGTCAAAGAACACACAGGAAAATGAGATAAAGAGGAAAAAAGGAAACACATTTACAATAATACTTAAAAGTTACTGTACAAAGTTTGTCACTTGCTGAGGGCAGCATTTAGTTTAAAAACAAACTACCTTTTTATAAGCACAAAAAAGAGCAGAAGAAGCAGTTTTCACTTTATAAAACCATTCTGAAACAGCAGGGAGAAGAGGAGAGAGAGATGAAGGGAAAGAGAGGGAATCTAGTGGAGTTAATGGGGGGATGCATGAAGAAGAGAGGTAGAGGATGAAGGATGGAGAAAGGGGTTTAAAGAAGAAAGGAGGGAGAGAAAGAAGGGGAGAGAAGGAGACTTAAGGATACAAGTGGGAGATAGACAGAATCCGGTGGACTTAATGGAGGTGTAGAACATGGAGGGGTGTATGAAGGAGAGAGAAGGAGGGGTGGAATAACAGGTCAGAAGAGAAAGAAATATTTGTGAGCAGGCCAGGGCAAGAAGGAGCTTGTATAGAGGGAGGGAGAGAGAGAAAGGGAGGGGGAGGGGAGGAAGGGGTTTTACAAAGGGAGAAAAAGGGGGATGGAGGGAGAGAAAGAGGAATGGAGAAGGGATAATAGAGTTGAGAGAAAGAGAGGGAGGGATGGATGGAAGACAGAGCAAATGTAGAGGGGGAGTAGAGCGGTAAGAGGGAAGGAGAGAGAAGAGATGGAATAGAATGAGGGAAAGATGAGAGATAAGAAAAGAGAAAAGGGATGAGAGAAGAATGGGTAAAGGAAAAGCGGAGAGAGAGTGTGGGAGAGTGGGAGAGAGGAGAAGAAGGGATAGGGTGGGAAAGATGACAGTGACAGAAGAGGAAGGAGAGAGGGAGGTGAGAGAGTGAAAGAAAGGAAAAAGAAAACAAGGAAGGAGGGGCAGAAAGAAGGAGAGAGACAGAAAAGAGATAGGGGACTGAGAGAGAAAGAGAGGAGAGATAAAGAGAAACAGAGAGAGAGGAGACAAGAAAGAAAGAGAGGAGAGAGAAGTGAGAGAGAATGATGGAGGAAGTTTTATAAGGAGGCAAGAAGGAAAGGAGTAAGAGAAAGAGGGAGAGGGATAGAAAGAGAAAAAGAGGGAGAGATCGGTCTAGTTTTTTTTTTCTTTGCTCATTTGGCCCTCACACAAAGCACCGTCTGTTTGTGATCACAGAACAGTGAGGGCCCATACACTTTTGTCCTCCGCACAACGCCTCAATACAGCTTCAATGAACACTTATCAGCGGCGCCGTGTGCGCTACGGCCTGAAGGGGGCAGCACACGACACAACACAGAAACGTGACGGAATTCTACTACTACAAAGCAGATATGGGCTATAGGTTTAAAGGTGCAATGTGTAACTTTTCTAATGGAGCTTTGTCTGGAATGTTTCACAGCATGGGATTAAACCTTTCTATCTTCACGGAGACCAAACCAGACCAACTTACAGGTCAGATCTGTGAAGAGGCGACCCCGCTCACAGTCAGAAGGCTTGTTTTTCAAGGTATTTTTGAGCTGTACAAGTACAAAACGTAATAAATGTAAGCTAGCTCTGTTTAATGTCGCACTGTAGAACATTCAAACAAGCAGGTGACGGACCTCCACCAGAAAAGTTACACAAAGCACTTTAACATCATGCTGGGGGTGTTCTAAATGTACATTTATGATGGAATGATCAAAAGTTACCAAAGTGACAATGAAAATGTGTATTGCTAGAAGGCATTTAGCAACATTTTCACAATAACATTAATTTATTGGTTAAATACTGTACTGTATGTACTATGTAACTTTATTGTCGGTGAGCTGCCACCTGCTTGTTTCCATGGAGATGTTATTGCTTTGCCTGGAATTTTACATAGTATAGCATTAAACATGTGCCCATTTTAAATTGATATGTCTTTTAATTGAACAAAAAATAAGAATAAAATAAAAAACATGCTTTCACACCGTTCATAATTCTCATCATTTTGACATTAATTTAACACTAAAAGTCCAGCTTCATGTTTATAGATATTTTCAGGTCTTTTGTCCATGTAATAAGGTGATCTGAATAGTTAGTTACTATGGAAACTGCTCAATTTCCATAACTCTGCCACTCATAGCTGTCCAAATGAAAAGCTGTGGTCTTTAAACCCTCTTTGACAGTCTGGGTTTGTTTCTACCAGCAGGTGTCAGCAGAGCCTGTGTTTTTGCGCTGTCAGAGTTCGTGAAAGCTCTCGTGAGTGAAAGCAACTGCTCCTCGAGGCTGAGAAAAAGCCAGCCACTATTTATAGGGAAAAGAGAGGGAGAGGAGAAAAGAGAGAGAGAAAGAGATAGAGGCATGATGGAGAGAGGGAGTAAGCATAGAGAGAGGGAAAGGGGGGAGAAAAGCGAGAAGACACAAAGAAAGAGGGCAGAGAGAGAGAAAAAGAGGCAGCAGAGGAGAGAAAAGGAGGAGAAAGAGAGAGAGCGAGAGAGAGGCGTAGAATGAGTTACTTCAGCTGCACTACGTAAATCCCCAGTACAACTCAATGGGTGTTTTATAAGAGGCTGGTGGTTAGTTCACTGTCCATATTGGAGAGTAGGAGATTAGAAACACAAGAGATGTTTAGTGAAAGTTAAACATTTTTAAACTCCACACACCTTCACTAGAATCATTTGGATAATTTCAGCATCTCTACTTTAGTAACTCCATTCTATTTGATTATTGTCATCAGCTTCCTGTTATAGGCACCATTTTGAGGACTTTTACCCAGTGTCATTACTGAGATAAGAACCTTTATTTGTCTCCTAATGGGAAAATTCCAGTGCTGCAACACACAGCGTTGCCTTTATGCCTTTCTATCTTCATGGAAACCAAACCAGACCAAGTTACAGGTCAGATCTATAGAGAAGCAACACTGCTCAGAGTCAGAATGCATGTTTTTCTAAATTTTTGAGCTATAAAACCACCTGCAATTGAAAAAACGTAAAGTAGAGCTGTTTAATGTCATACTGTGGACCATTCGCAGCAGAGCAATGACCAGGACTAAACCAGGACTAAACCAGGGCTAAATCAGGGCTAAATCAGGGCTAGAACCAGGACTAAACCAGGACTAAACCGGGGCTAAAACAGGACTAAGGTGCATGAGTGTGTCCAGAGTTTTGTATTGTATTAAATTGACAATACAGGTGATTTTTAACTTAACATATCCTGTGTATTATTGAATTATTGAATGTATATATGGACTTTTTTGTTATAAAAGCATTTCCATTTTAACAAAGTACCTTCTAATTCTGACCTGCCCTGAAACATGATGTCAGTGATGGGGGAGGGCTTAGCTTAATGTCATGCAAACACATTTTTTTCTCAGCTCGTCGATTTCAGAATGTGCTGTTTTCAAATGGCCACAAATTCTTCAAATGTTCTCAGATTTCCATGTGTAAGGCATCGAATCTTTAAGTACCTTAAAGTACCTTCCAATTCTGACCTGCCTGAACATTAACACCGCACCACAGTAATGTCAGTGATGGTCTGCAGGGGGAGGGCTTAGCTTAATGTCATGCAAATGAGGCAAGAAGGGCTAGAGTGAGGAAACTTTACAAGCTGTTTTCACCCCTTAGCAAAATCCCATGTGCATGCTTTCAAATGGCCACAACTTCATCAAATGTTGTCAGATTTCCATGTGTAAAGCATTGTTGGAAAGCTTAGAATCTACACTTTCATAATCTGCGGATAACTCAAAAATGCCCCCGGGACGACTTGTGTCTGGTTTTGATGGGGTCGGTCACATATACATGGAAACAAGCAGACAGACCCCCAACCAAAAAGTTACACACTGCACTTTAAATCTATACCAAAAAGGCATAAAGCTTTTCAGAGAAGTATCACTGTTGTTACATCCTCTTTCAGTCATGGTCTGAATATAGAAAACGTGTTGTACAAGTCGAATATTCTCACCACATTCTGATAACTTCATTAGAGCAGCTTTCTGATTTCTGCTTTTCATTTTATGCTAATCGCGCAGCCACTTAAAAGCACTGCGTTAGTCACAGAGATCTGGTATGTGCATAGATTATGAATTATGAAACCCAAGGAGATAAAAATAAAGTTTGAACTCACAATCTGAAATCACTATTTCAATGAGCGCTGTTGGCAAAATAGCAAAGGCAGTAATTATTTAAGTTATATAATTTCCTCTGCAGAGAAATCCAACACTATTCTCCACTGGGCTCCATGTGTAAACCTGCTAACACTGTAGTTTAGACAAACAAACGCTGAGGATTCTTGTATTGTCTTAGCAGTCCATATTTCAGTTTCCTTTCAAATGTCAATGCTAATAAAGTAGTTTAACAATTGAATCTTGCATTAAAAAAACAAATTTAATCTATGTCTTCAAATTTATTTCTAATCTCTCCTGTGTCTATTGCTAATTTCTTAAAAAAATTCAATTAAATATTTCTTCAAACTTGTTTTCACCTTAACCCTATAAGATGTATAACACAGCCCCTATAAATAACACAAAAGATATTTATTTTCAATATTCAGATTATTCAGACCAGAAAAGTAAAGGTGCACTAGGTAACTTTTCCGGTGGAGGACCCAACACCTGCTTGTCTCCATGGTGATGTTTATTACTTTGTGTGTATCAATCTCCATGTACAAAGTTCTAAGCAAAGTATGTGGCAGACCCTAAAAGGAAAAGGCTAGACAGCTATCCTCAATGAAACAACAAGCCAAGTTACAGGTCAGATCTGTGGAAAGACAAGCCCTCTCACACCAAGAATGGACCCATTTAATTTCTTTTTGCAATAAAAAGACATGTAATTGAATAAATGCCATATAGACAAGTTTAATGCCATACTGTGAAACATTCCAAGCAAAGTATTTTACACTTTATTACTAATTTTCTATTTAATTTTCATTTGTACATATACATTTATTATCATTATTTCCATTTCTATAATTATATCTCATCTGACACTGGTCTATTGCTCTTTGGTTGCTATTCCATCTATTTTTTGTTTCTCTCTGTTAATATATTTGATGAGTGAGCTACTGTACCCAATTTCCCTTGTGGATCAATAAAGTTTGTCTAAGTCTAAGTCTAAGTAACATCACCATGGAGACAAGCAGATGGCGTACCCTCCACATGAAAGGTTAGGGTCCCTGAACTCAACTGAGCATCAAAATAAGACTATTAGCAAGAGGAAATCTGAAATAAATGTCAGTACAGTTCCACTTTGACTGGTTTGATCAATGCCCCGTTCACTTTTCAAAAACAAAACAAAGTTATTTAAGGAAATCTAAAAACACGAGTGAAAAAATAATGACACAGCTGACGTGAGTAAACAGCTCGACTCCTCTGCAAGTATTTCTATGACACCAGATCAACCCCATGAGACCAATTAGCCCTGTGTGTGTGAGTGTGTGTCAGGGGAAAAAGATCCCCATGGTTTGAACGCCTTTGCAGCTTAAGTGTCATTATGTTGTTGGAATGAACAAGAAATAAAATGTTATCTTAGGGAAGGATTGGGCATCTTAAAGGTACAGCAACATACAGCTCTGGAAAAAAATAAGAGACCACTGCATTTTTTTCTGAAATCAGCATCCCTACATGTATTACAGCCATTCCATTCCAGCGTCTATTGAATTCCTACACAAACACAAAGCTGAGCTACTTCAGTTCTTGCACCAGGAGTGGAATAAAGTCACCCAAGAACAATGTGAAAGACTTGTGGAGAGCATGCCAAGACGCATGAAAGCTGTGATTAAAAATAAGGGTTATTGTACCAAATATTGATTTCTGAACTCTTCTTAAGTGTAAACATTAGTATTATGTTGTTTTAAAATGAATTTGATCTTGTTTCTTTGCATTGTTTGAGGTCTGAAAACATGTATCTTTTTTGTTATTTTGACCATTTGTCATTTTCTGCAAATAAATGCTCTAAATGATAATATTTTTATTTGGAATTTGGGGGAAATGTTGTCAGTAGTTTATAGACTCAAACAAAAATGTTCCTTTTGCCCAAACACATACCTATAAGTAGTAAAATGAGAAAAACTGATAATTTTGCAGTGGTCTCTTATTTTTTCCCAGAGCTGTAAATTCCACTGGTTTTAAAGGTCCTCTATTACACAAAACTGACTCCTGTGAGCTTTAAGCCATGTTATAACGTTCAGGGCAGTAGGAAAATGTTTGGATATGGAGAAAGGTTCATGCAAAGCTGTATTACACAAACGCTCGCTGACATGTTTTATTAGGATTAGTTGCTAAGAGAAATTAAGCCTCTGATTTGTCGATAACCAATGAGAGCAAAGGTCACAGGTCATCCATGTGTGATAAGGTTTATTATGGTCAAAGCTGGTTGACATAGTTTGAATTTTATAGCAGTAATAAATAACTCTATGGAAAAAGGATTAACTTGACATGGGCTTGTACGTTTTATTGTTCCATGGATATTTAAGGGGCCCATATTACGCCATTTTCTGATCTATGTTACAGTGTTGTTTCCTCATCACAAACATGCCCAGAGTTGTGTTTTGGTTTATTCACACATGTTTAACACACAACCTGTTCCACCTTGTGATGTCACGTGGTAATCAGGAAGTGCTCTAGTGTGTTTTTAAACTCCATACACCTTCACTAGAATCATTTGGATGATTTCAGCCCTGGAATTGCCAATCTCTACTGAACAAAAGTTAAAAGGTAGCTGCTAAAGTTGCACTGTGTAACTTTTCTGGTGGAGGGTCCGTCACCTGCTTCTCTCCATGCCACTGCATGACATCACAAGGTGGAAGATGATGTAGACAGACTAAAAATAAAAGATGACTCAAAGGTGGGAATGAAACAAAACAACTCCAGGTTTGTTTTTGAGGAGGTAACAACATTAGAACATGACTTAACGCTCACAAGAGTGAATTTTGTGGAATATAGTGCCTTTAAGTCTTTAAGCTTTTTGGCTAGCATGGTTTTTATAGTCAAACATTTACGTGAACCTCTGTAAAATAAGACATAAGAGAATATGATTAAAACCACTCCATTCAAAACAGCCCTGAGCATCTCGTTTATGGTGCTCCGTTACTGCCTTTCTCTGTGGACATTTAAATCAGACATAACGAAAAACAAAAGGTATTTGTAAGAACAGTTTGTGCAGCTCAGTGGCTTTTAATGTGGTCAAATTACCGCTGCTAGATATTGGAGAAAGTATGTATTGCCATTACAATTAGGTTAACGATGTGTTTAAAAAGTAGGATTCTGAGTGGGCACACAACACACACACAACACACACGCACAACTAAAATCTAGCCCAGTTAAGATTACTTGAATTAACAAAGTTTCATGGTGATCTGAGTAAATTTCGCTTGGCAAGAAACTACTGAACTTTTTCTACTTAAAAAAATGAAAATACAACTCTTTGCACTTAAAATATAAATCAAAGCCAGAACTGCTCTGCTGAAATCCAGCTTTTTTCCTGAGGCTGTCAGACTTTGGAACAGTGCACACTGATTTACTGCTTAGGCTGCCACTCTATCTTGCCACACGTTTTACTTGTACTTGTGCTGTTAAACGCTCTTACTGTACTTTTTAATATTGTTGATTTATTATTTTTCTTATCTCTTTTAATCACTGGACCTCGAGGAACAAATTTCGTTCTGTAATGTGTTTTTCTCGCATGCTTGAATGACAAAGAACCCTGAACCTTGAAGAAACATAATTGACTTAAGAAAAACACACTTATTCCACTGGTAGATACTTGTACTTGTCAAGATGAATCTACTCATATAAAGATCTTAATACAAGTCTTTTAATTTACCTAGATATGTATTCAACCCTATGAGCTCTATTCACTCTTGCGTCACAAAACCGGAAGACGTTTGGAAACATGCGGATGACGATTTTCTTTGGGCTCTGTTTGCAATAGTAACTATGAAAACTGAGAAAATGGCCTGGGTTTCTTCTGTTTCATCTAGATGTCATTGTATTCTTTTTTCCTTTTATAAATTGCCTATCAATTTGTGTATTATAATCTGTCGAGCTAAATAAAAAAAAAAAAATCAATTAAAAAAAGCTGTCTGTAAGTGACATGGAAGATGCGATTAGAGTCCCGTCCTCCATGGAATGCTCTGGCAGACTGTGAAAACCGCTGCTGCTGAATCCACAGTTTTATCACCATCCCAGTGTCGGGAGCTACACCGGAAGTCATCCTCCGCATGTTTCCAAATGTCTTCCGTAAGTGTGAATAGGTTGCCTGGAAGAATCCATGACTCATCGCTGTACCAGCGAGTGAGTCTGGTAACGCTTGATCCACAGAATGCGCTGCGGTTGCGCGTAGACAGACAGCTAAGTGAACCAATCAGAGATTGCGCCATCTTGATTCAAAACTGAGGCGGAACTTCCGCTGCCTAAGAGTGACTTTGCGGGCAAAGGCGGGGGCACTGACGTCACCATCTTTGAACGAATCAGAATCGCGGAGTCCGTTTGTAACCGGAGGAGCGAGAGTGGATGGAGGGTGTCCAAATGGTATCGCGGTGTATAGGAAATACAGAGAGATATCATTTGGCTGGCCAGGTAAGTGAATAGGGACTATTCCATTGAAATCTAATCATAGAACAGAAAAAAAGCAGCTCCCCCACAAGTGCCAAGAAAGGGTGCCCACAATAAATACGGACCTCAAAAATAATTGTTCCATCTTTCATGTACTGAACAATATACGGATATAGCAATAATCATAACAGGCCTAACCACACAACTAGTTCTTCACTACTAGTTTTTAGTTCATATCTCACGTTAGAAGCAGTTAAAAATAAATACTGTAAGTAAAATAAAATTTGTATGAGTTGTGTTGATGCCTATCTCACCTTAGTTTCTTCTAACACTGGTCTACGAGCAAAATGCTTCCGGAACAAAAGTAGTGAATTTTTTCTTGGTTTAGGTCACTAATAAAGAAAAAGTAAGTCAGAAGTGCTGATTGGCTATAGTTTCCAAGATATAGTATTGGGTCAATATAGGAAATTTATGCAAAATAAGACAAAAAACGGTAGTTTATCAGAAGGTACAGTGTGTCTACAAGCAACCAGTTCTATCTGAAAGCCTGTCTGCACATTCCAATACATTCATTTTAATATGTCTAGAGTTTTAACATAAAATATTTTTTAATTTCACATAAGAGAGATGCCTCGAAATTGTGTGCACCTGACGTCTTACGATATTTCTTGTTTATTTTTTGACGGATAAAGAAGTGCAAGTTAAATATTTTCAAAATATAAATATTATTTTTAAGCAAAAATGCCTAAATCTATTGTATAAATAGATGTGATTTTGATGTAAAACAATATAATTAAATATCTTGAATACATTAGCTAACCAGCACAGTTATCAATTGATTTTCAGTTCATCTTATCAATATAAATGAGATTTAGCCACTTTAATTTCAGAAACCGATCGAGTCCAAACATTTGTAATAATAATAATAATAATACTAAAATAAAATGACTATAATAGGAGCTGTTTTGGTTCATATCTTACATTAAGTTTCTTGTAGTAGTCAAAAATAAATAAAATAAAAACAAAAACAATTATAATGGGAGGTGTTTTGGTTCATATCTCACCTTGGTCTCTCGTAGTAGTTAAAAAATAATAATAAAATGACTATAATAGGAGGTG
The DNA here is from genome assembly GCA_036785185.1 of Paratrypauchen microcephalus. Taxonomy (NCBI): domain Eukaryota; kingdom Metazoa; phylum Chordata; class Actinopteri; order Gobiiformes; family Gobiidae; genus Paratrypauchen; species Paratrypauchen microcephalus. The sequence goes on along the minus strand of JAVJIX010000043.1, from coordinate 6,136,002 downwards.
TTTTGGTTCATATCTCACCTTAGTCTCTCGTAGTAGAAACTGCAGGTCCCTCCCGCTCAGGATGCCGTGGTTTTTCACATAACTGGGCAGGTGGATGGTGCTGGTCCCGTGCACTGTGGCGTGGACGTCCATGTAACTGTGGATGATGTCGAGGTACTTCTTCTTGTCCTGAAGAAAAAAGAAAAGAAAAAAAAGGGAAAAGATTGAGTTAATACAATACACATGAAAATACAAGCAACGCTACAATAATGAAACAGAAATGCATTGCAATATTATAGTGTTTTGTTTTGTTTTTATCTTGAGAACTACATAAACCATGGGAACAAGAAAAAATCCTGCACAGTAAAAAATGAAAAAAATCTTAAATTACGCATCTTAAGGGAATAAAGTCACACTTTTCTTTTTTCTTAAAGGTTTAGTATGTCATTTTCTGGATTTTGTTTTGTTTTGTCGTAGCCACAACATTTCCATGGAGAGTCAGGTTTGTGGAGATACAAGCACGCTCAAGACACATTTAGTGCAACCAAACCACAACCAAAAAAAAAACAAAAAACAAAAATGTGTATAATAGATCTTAAAAATTACATAATGTGGCTTTAATATAACATGACTAAGAGATAAACATTTTAAGCCATGCTCAGCCCTATATCTAGTATGAGATTTTGGTCTAGTTATACCCCTTTCACTCTGCAGTATGTCTTTTCTTTCATGTTTTTTTTTTTAATCAAATGACCTTTTCAGTGAACTCCTCCCAATTAAAAAGAAGAAGACACTTGTCAGGTCTTATTTTACCCCAGAGTCGGATCCTTACATCAGATGCCCTGGTGAACTTTTGTCTCCTGTACCTGTCTGAGCATCTGCCATACATCAGAGCCAGGATAAAAATAGACACACACACACTCCAGGTTTACTTTGGCTACTGACTTTGGCCATAATGTTCTTTATTTAACACACTATTCCACCTTATGCAGATCGGATATGCGAGTTAAAAATGTGAAACTGTGATAAGAAAGATTGAATTATTAATACATATGAGAAAAGTCTAAATTTAAACATATAATTTCCTTCAAGGTCGATTTCATTACTTTTGGTTGATCATTGCTGACTCTTCCTGTGTCCTATTTTCAAACTGTTGAACATTCCAGGCAAAGAAATCTCCATGGAGACAAGCAGGTGACATAGTGCATCTTTAAAACCGCAGTTAGGCGAGTGCAAGTGTCTCCTGTTCCATCACTACGTAACCTTTGGGGTCTCCATGAAGATGTTTCTGCTTTTCATTAATGGTTCCCCAGTATGGCATTTAACTTATGTATCTCAGGTGATCTAACCAGGCCACGTTACAGGTCAGGTCTGTGGAGAGGTGACTCCATATACAGAACTGACGAAGCCTCTCGGATGAGCGGCGAAACGTTTTCGACCAAATAAACTTTGTCCAGTTGACAAATTGAATTTCTCCTTTTATCACAGGAACAATGTATTTTTGACCATTAAAACCACCTATAATTGAAAGATTGCAAGATAGCATGTTTATTGTCATTCTTCTAGGCAAAGCAATGACATATCCCAGCACAAGAAAAGTTACATAGTGAAGCTTTAACACTACAGTCATTGTCTATTGGATCCCATCTCTGAGCCTTCACTATTAACCTTTAATAGAAACTCGTTTGCAGCACAGTAATCAGTAATCTTTGTGGAGTCAAGCAAATAATAGTTACAGGTCAGATCTGTGGAGAGGTGACCCCTCTCATGGTAAGAATATATTTTTGAATGCATTTTTTGAGCAGTAAAAACACCTGTAATTGAAAACCTGCACGATGTCAAACCCCTGAACATCCCAGGTGAGGAAATAACATCTCAGTGGAGACGAGCAGGTGCCACAGTGCATCTTTAACACCGCAGTGATTGTTGGACGAGTGTCTCCTCTGCTCTTCCCGTTCTTATATTTCAGGCAGCGTTGGTCGTGGTCTCTGGGGGCGTCCTATCAGATGCCTGGGGCCGGGCAGCTGTAACTAAAGAAGCCCCTGTGTGGACACGGAAATCTCCACCAGCTAATCTCCTCACTGCACAGATTTTACACTGTACTGGGGAAAAAGTAGATAAAACAGCTAATATAAGAGTTAGGGTTGTATTAGCAGGAGTAGTAGTAGTAGTAGTAGTAGTAGTAGTAGTAGTAGTAGTAGTAGTAGTAGTAGTAGTAGTAGTAGTAGTAGAAGTAGTAGTAGTAGTAGTACTTAGTAGTAGGAGCAGGAGTAATAGTAGTAGTCGCAGTAGTAGTAATTAGACATGGAAATCTCCACCAGATAATCTCACTGCACAGATTTTCCACTGTACTGGGGAAAAAGCAGATTTAAAACGGCTAAAGGTGAAAGACTTGTCAAAAGTATTCAAAAGTCAAAGCAGTAGCAGTAGTAGTACTAGGAGAAGCAGCAGCAGCAGCAGTAGTAGTAGTAATAGTTGTAGTAGTTGTAGAAGTATTAGTAGCAGTAGCATTAGTAGTCTTAGTAGCAGTAGACACAGTAGTAACTGTAGTAATGGTTGTAGTAGTAGTAGTAGTAGTAGTTGTAGTAGTAGTAGCAGTAGTAGCAGCAGTAGTAGTAGCAGTAGTAGTAGTAGCAGTAGTAGTAGTAGCAGCAGTAGTAGTAGTAGCAGTAGTAGTAGCAGTAGCAGTAGTAGTAGCAGTAGTAGTAGCAGTAGCAGTAGCAGTAGTAGTAGCAGTAGTAGTAGCAGTAGTAGTAGTAGCAGTAGTAGTAGCAGTAGTAGTAGTAGCAGTAGTAGTAGTAGCAGTAGTAGTAGTAGTAGTAGTAGCAGTAGTAGTAGTAGTAGTAGTAGCAGTAGTAGTAGTAGCAGTAGTAGTAGTAGCAGTAGTAGTAGTAGCAGTAGTAGCAGTAGTAGTAGCAGTAGCAGTAGTAGTAGCAGTAGTAGTAGCAGTAGCAGTAGTAGTAGCAGTAGTAGTAGCAGTAGTAGTAGTAGCAGTAGTAGTAGTAGCAGTAGTAGTAGCAGTAGTAGTAGTAGCAGTAGTAGTAGTAGCAGTAGTAGTAGTAGTAGTAGTAGCAGTAGTAGTAGTAATGGTGATTTTAAGAGCAGAGCCTGAAGCAGCTGCCACACAAAGCTTCACGGTCACAGGACACGATGGACAGACGCTCCACTTCACACAGAGAGATAAGGAGAGAGGGAGAAGAGGGAGGAAAGGAGAGAGGAAAGGAGAGAAGAGTGGAGAGGAGAGAGGGAGAAGGAGAGACAGAAAGAGGGAGTAGAGGGAGGAGAGGAGAAGGCAGAATAGAAATCTTATATAATTACTGAATGATTAAACTGGTTACAGGTCAAAGGGCTGTAGTCAACAAGAGACATTCTCTGCACTAAAAACATAAAGGAAGGAAAGTTTGCCCATGTGCTCTTATGGTGAGCGGGCTTGCATCTCCACAAACCTGACTCTTATTTAGTCTGTAAGTGGACCTGCTCTTATTTGTTTCCATGTAAAAGTTGTTCCTTTGGCTACAATAATCTTCCACAGTGTGGCATTAAACTCATCAATCTCCATGGAGAATGTTCAGAAGTATGGTTTTAACTTTATTTTTCCAAGGAATCCTGGAGGAGACATACCACCTCCAGAAAGTTCCCCACTGTAGATTTAAATTGACACCATTTATTTGAACATAGGGGTCTATTTTAAGCCTTTCTGTTACGTCAGCTAGCATAACATGAGACACTGCACGCTTTGTGACAACTTGCTAACTCAACATCTCTGGACAGTCCTCCTCCTCTGAGTCCACAGTGAAGTGTTTGTGCATGCGCGTGTGTGTGTGTGTGTATGTGTGCGTGCATGTGCGGAGGAGGGGCATCGTGATAATATAAGTGCTGTGCCAGAGGTTTGATTAAAGGGGAGGTGGTGTGTTTATGACCTTGTAAACCAGGAATAAACAAGGACAAAGCCAGGTCTAAACTAGGGGTACACAGGACTAAACCAGGGCTAAACCAGGACTAAACCAGGACTAAACCAGGACTAAACCAGGACTAAATTAGGACTACATCAGGACTAAACTAGGAGTACTCAGGACTAAACCAGGACTAAACCAGGACTGTAGCCATGCCTCCTTGTCAAAGCCTGATCCTGTCAGATCTCAGAAGCTCAGCAGGGCCGGGCCTGGTCAGTACTTGGATGGGAGACCGCTGGGAATTCCAGGTGCCACAGGGGGGGCAGTCGCAAAAACTCACCCACAAGACACTTCACCCACATGATCTAGTAAGAAAGTGCAGTGTGTGAGTGTTGGTGGTGGCCCGAGAGGCCGATGGCGCAGATTGGCAGTCTAGCTTGTGTCTGCCCCAGGGCAGCTGTGGCTACAATAGCAGCTTACCACCACTGAATGTGAAGTGAATGAACAATGAAGTGTAGAGCACTTTGGGTGTCTTGAAAGATGCTATATAAATGCAATGATTCATTCATTCATTCATTCATTGAACCAGGACTAAGCCAAGACAAAATAAGTTATAGAATGTGCTGTGCCAGGAGGCTTGATTAAGGGGCAAGGTGGTGCGTTTTATGACCTTGTAAATCTCAGGAAATTTGTAAGCGCTGCTGAGGAGTGGGAGCAGATTGAAGGATGTGAAAAGGAGGGAGTGTAGAATATATAAGAGGTCTGTAATGTAAAGAGGAATTCAAAAACGCCTTGAGAACACCATGTAGTGTACAGGAGCCGTGCTGCAAGGGCTGATGGGAGAGTTGAGCGTATCAGCATTTTATTTTGACAGGTAGCAGGAATAGAAGGACACAGGGGAATGGGCTAGTTTCAACATTATAACCAAGAGCTATTCTAACAAATAAAAGAGCCTTTTTTCCTCCCATGTATCATGAGCAGAATCTGACTTGCTCCAGTACTGATATACTGAGGTCAAAATAAGTCCACTGTCTACAGTCTGCAGCTAATTATAGTGTTTTATTCTGATAATCAGGAAGCACACACTTAGCCTGCTAGTTGTTGTTACTTTAGTCCTGGTTTAGCCCTGATTTAGCCCTAGTTTTGTCCTGTTTTAGTCCTGGTTTAGTCCTAGTTTAGTTCTGGTATAGTTCTGGTATAGTCCTATCTTTTTCCTAGTTTCGACCTGATTTAACCCTAGTTTAATCCTGGTTAAGTATTAGTTGAGTCCTAGTTTTGTCCTGGTTTAGTCTTGGTTGAGTCTTGGTGTAGTCCTTGGTTAGCTCTGGTTTGGACCTGGGTCTGTCCTGTCTGACTAATTAGTACTCAAAGTGCATTTCTTATTCTTAATTCAAATGGGATTAAGATTATTTTTCAAGTTTCCTACTTGAAATAATTTTGGTATTTTTGAACCTTTATCAAAATTCAGACAGGTGCTCCAGTTTCCACTCCCACAATCCTCAGCTCAGACATCAAACACAGCGATAAGGGACATTTCACATCATTTCAACACCGGAGCACACCAGGGACACAGAAAAATAAGAAATACAAGACTTCTATAAAAAACCAGAAAGGAAGCAGGGCAGACTTTTTAACTTGTGTGGTTAGAGTAGACAAGTACGCGGTGACTATCAAAAACTACCTGTACCTTTGGGTTTTACTATTAGTTGTAGTAGTAGTACTTGTGGCAGTAGTGGTAGTAGTCAACTAAACTAATGTAGAAGAAGTAGTAGTAGGAGTAGCAAAAATAGTAGTAGCAGTAGTAGTAGTAGTTCCCCTCACAAAACAGGATCTAAAAAAGAACTGAAAGTATCACAGATCTAATATCAAATATTGTCACAGACTTAAATCAAGAGGTAGTAGTAGTAGTAGTAGTAGTAGTAGTAGTAGTAGTAGTAGTAGTAGTAGTAGTAGTAGTAGTAGTAGTAGTAGTAGTAGTAGTAGTAGTAGTAGTAGTAGTAGTAGTAGTAGTAGTAGTAGTAGTAGTAGTAGTAGTAGTAGTAGTAGTAGTAGTAGTAGTAGTAGTAGTAATAGTAGTAGTAGTAACATCAGGTCTAAGTCCAAAAGTTGTAATTTTGCTGTTGTACTTGAATAAGTAGGTAATTGTTAATATTGAAAATGAAGTTATTGTTGTTAAACTAGAACTGTAAAGGCTTGAGTGTGGACTACACAGGTACTACACCGGGACTGAAGCAAGTCTAGGTGCAGGTCTGACTCAAACTGAAATAAAGAGTTATTGGCTTGTAGAATGTGGCTTTCGCTATAGATTTTTTAGAAGATGCAAAACCCACAGAATGCACTGAACCAGGTCAGAACGGAAATGAATCGAAACTAAACTAACTACAGTAATAGAAAGTGTGTGGGGGAAAAGACTGCTGCAAGACTGCTGGTCAATGACGTAGGTATGTCTATCTTCCAAGGAAAAAAAAACAAAAACTAAAAACTAAACTAACTAAAAAACTAAACTAAAAAAAACCTTAAAGGGTCGATATTATGATAATTTATGATCTATATTATAATATTATAATGTTGTTTCCACATCATAAACAAACCAGGAGTTGTGTTTTGTTTCATTCTCACAGACCGTCTAAAAACTTTGACAGCATTTGCTATTGTGCATTGTGTCACCATGGTAACTGCTGGCTTGCATAGACATACACGCAGCACACCCCCAGCATGATGTCACTGCAAAGTATCAATAGAATACTTATATCATAGAAAGCATATAGTTTACATATAAATTTTGACTTCAGTTTTTCTCAAGATCCTGTATTGTAGTATTGTGAGGTTTAAGCCATATTATAATGTTTTCTTTTTTATTTTAATCTGTATGGCTTCCCCTTCAACAGTGTCGTGAGACTGTGTCTGCCCACGTTAGCTCCATTAGCCTGTTAACTTTAAGCGGATGTTTACGGCAGATGCGGTACGGCAACAAGTGAACAGGCTACTACAGCTAACCTAGGCGCAGTGATACAAATCGAGAGAAAATATGCGAATGCAAATTACGCTGCTGAATTTTTCGCGGACAACTGTCGCGGACAACGCAAATATATCACTTTTTGGACAGATGTTGTTGTTTTGAGAAGAAAAACAAGCTTTATTAACTGTCCTGGCTAACTTACCGGAACTACGTTTACGAGCTACGTTACCGGAGGAGAACCCAGGACCAGATCACGCTGTCATGGGTAAATCAGTGTTAATCTCAGGACAATGTTGAAGGGGAAGCCATACAGATTAACATTAAAAAAAAAAAAATAAATAAAAAAAAAAGCACTATCCCTTTAATGTTATCTCCTCAAAAACAAACCTGGAGTTGTGTTTTGTTTCATTCACACATGTTTGAGTAACACTTTGTTATTAGTCTGTCTTCATCTCCAAAGCTCAAAATGCTCTGTTCCAGTTTGTGGTATCACAAAGCTCCTTTTCCCCTTAGTTCAGTTGAGATCAGCCCTTTAACCCAGTGTTTCCCAACCTTTTTTGTCTTGTGTACCCCCTGTGCCTTTTTGTCATACCTTGAGTACCCCCTCACTCATACGTGTTGATAATTCTCCAAAAGTATATAAATATATGGGTTAACCTGGGCTTACCAATTAAGACAGTGGGGTTTTAAGGTAGAAACCAATGCCAAACTGTACCCATTATAATAAAACATCTGTAAGTCAACATAATAACGAAATTACTTAAAGGTCCCATGGCATGAAATTTTCACTTTCTGAGGTTTTTGAACATTAATGTGAGCTCCCCTACCCTGTTTAGGGCCCCCCCATGGCTAAAAGTTGCGAAATGTGTAAACTGAGCATTTGTGATCCTTTTCTGCGTTTGAAAAAAAGACAGCTCAAACGGGCGATTCTGAACAAGGAAACTATGTGACGTCACACTGTAGCAAAAATGCAAATGCAGTTCCACCGCCCGCACTTAGACTTAGACTTAGACAAACTTTATTGATCCACAAGGGAAATCGCTTTGGGTACGGTAGCTCACTCATCAAATATAATATACAATATAAAAACAGAGGGTGAAAGAACAAGAAGAAAAATAGATAGAATAGCAACCAAAGAGCAATAGACCTGTGTCAGGTGAGACACAATTATATACATAAGATAATGGTAATAGATATATATGTACAATCAGATTTAAGTAAAAAAGTAGTAGTCAATATAAAATACGTCTGGATATCTACCCACCGTCACGGCTAGAGTTTGGACCGCGAACGAGCTACGCAATGCGAGATGCGTTTTTTATTTGCCTGGAGGCACGTGAGAATGTTTCCAGGCTCGGATGTCCTTTATCCGAACCTCTGGACCTCTGAAACAGCAGTGGTTTAATTTTATTTTCTGTGAAAATGTGTTTTTTTCATTGAAACGCCTCTCCTTTCTTCCTTCGCGCATAAAATGCGGAAGTGGAGCCAGCGCACAGCGCACAGCGCACCGCTAAACGAGGAAACAGCGGAGAGTTTGGCCCCCCCCTCATCTGCATTCAAGCAACAACGCCCATAATAAGGTGTTCAGAGACATATTTTTTGCCTGTGTTCATGGGTATTTCTCATGCACTGAGTCTTGATTTTGAAGAAGGATTCATTTACAGTATTAGGGAACCATTAAGGAGCCATATAAAAGCATCAAGAAGTACCATGTCATGGGATCTTTAAATAACCCCCCACATTGACTAGCGCCACTATGCGCTATTTATTGCACGACCAGGAAGTGCCCCGGTTTGGACCCTGACCCAGTGAGCAGCGCGGAGACAGCGGACGGTAAGGAGAGTGTGTGAACCCGTAGGCGCTGAGTGTGCAGGGTACACATGAACGCACTGGGGGGGAGAACAGAGTCCAGGTAGTGGGGTAACAGTTTGTATCGGAGCCTGGCTCTGCAAACCAGGGGGCAAGCGCTCCGCACGCTCTGTTGGCGAAGGCGCGCTCTCAGGCCAGAGAGAGAGAGAGAGGTGCCTGTTGGGGAATGGCGGGGCAGCTAAGGGCTCTCCGTCACAATAAATGTTATATTCTCGCAGAGATCAACCTACTGATTACTGTGACTGTCACATGTTTCTCAATATTTGAGACGGACTTGGATATATTTCAATATTTGAGACGGACACGAAATGGAAGCACACACAGGCTAAACTCGGTCTCCCCGTGTGCGCACATAAAAAAATATCCCCCTGCGCCTGGCAGCGACAATGCCGCGTACCCCCTGGAGTGTGCTTGCGTACCCCTAGAGGTATGAGTACCCCTGGTTGGGAAACACTGCTTTAACCCATCGGGACTCAGTTTTTACATCCTCTAAAACATAAAACTCTTTCTTTTTATAATACATTATTATTTAAAAGAGAGTATGGGCTACAAGCATTTTGTCATTCCTCAAATACAGTGCCTATGGGCTCTGATAGACACTGCTTTGTTAGACTGACACCCTTACATCTTTTCAGTCTAGCCCATTTTATTCAGTTGAGGCTCAGAGACAAGGCTATACATTGCTTTTTAATGGCTGTCTAAAGAAATTATATACCACATTTACCCACAATGCCGCGCTCAGGGTATGCACTTAGCCCTTTGAAATTGCTCTAGTCTCCTGTATAAAATCATAAAATGGCTGGGGTTTAGTTGCCTGCCACCCAAGACAAAACGGTTTTCCTGTACTTTCCAATAACACGTTCTGATGGGCGTGACTGACAGGTGGATTAACCAATCAGAGAACTGCATGGCTTGTTAATGTTAAAACATACAGGGCTGCTAAAAAGAAGAGAATGATTACATGGGACAGAAAAACATTGTACTTTTGAGTTGAGTAAGGATGATTTTCACTAGTATGACTAAAGCCGGACTACTTTTAGCACAATTTCAAGTCGCACAAAATATCCCCAACATTAGATCTGTTTCAATAATAACACAACACCTTCTATATTAGATTTCACATTGCTCTGTGAAATTGCCCATCCAGTACTGAACCATGAATGTCAAAGGTCCTATATTACACAAAATTGACTCTTGTGAGCATTGAGCCATGTTATAAACTTATGAATCTCTATAGAGACTTGCAAGCCAAATTACAGGTTAGATTTGTGGAGGGGTGACAATCCTCTTGAAACTTGAAACTAGCTACTCAATGAGCAGGTATCAAGACTAAAAAAGTCACAGGACAGAAATTAAAGGTGCACTGTGTAACTTCACTGGTACAGGGTCCACCACCTGCTTGTATGGAGATGTTATTGCTTTGGACTTGAATGTCCTACTACAGTATGGCAAACAACTTACTTATCTCCGTGGAGATGTCACCAACCCAAGTTACAGGTGAGATCTGTGACGAGCCAACCTCAGTAACAGTATGAAAGCACATTTGTACTGTAGTTTTTCAATTAAAAGATACACCCATCGCAAAAAATAATGCAAGATAGATGCTTAATACTATACTGTGCAACATTCCAGTCAAAGCAGTAACATCTCCATGGAGACAACCTTTCCTGAACAACTTTAAAATGAGCTTGAGCTGTATTAGTCCAAGTATAAGAGCACACAGACTAGTATACGCCCATGGACTACTATCAAATCAATCAAATCAATCAAACAATATTTATAAGGCGCTTTTCATACAAAATTGTAACACAAAGCGCCTTACAGTGGTCAAGGATTAGAAGATTGACCTTTATTGATCTCGCACAGGAGAAGTTGTTTCTATATTTGACCCGGGGACCATCCCCATGATTTTGTTATTTAGGCTTGGTCAGGCCCTAAGCTGGAGGATTTTACCTATGGCGCATGTTTAGGTTGGTGGGGGAAACCAGAGTGCCCGGAGGAAACCCACCCAGACACGGGGAGAACATGCAGTCTCCACACAGAAAGGCCCGGGCAACCCGAACCTTCTTGCTGTGAAGCATGAGTGCTAGCCACTCAGCCACCGTGCTGCCAGGAAAAAAAAAAAAACAACCTATGGAACCTACCTAGACCACTGAGGATTACACAGATACACATGGGAAGAGAAAAGAAAGTACTTTGATTTAATGTTGAAAATCACATTCTATTGTCAAAATAAAGATGTTTTTTATCATCATCATGGTATCGGTATTGGGTATTGAGTATTGAGTCTATTCCTTAGTATCGAAATTGAGTTTGGAATAGTATCATGACAAAACTAATTCGTACACTTCCAAATGCAAACAAGGATCTATTTTAAATACTGACTCAAAGTACAGTGGTACCTCACCTTACGAAATTAATTCGTTCCAGAAGTGGTTTCGTAACGTGAATTTTTCGTAAGTTGAGTAGCTATTTCCAATGGAAAAAGCCTGATTCGTTCCGAGGCCCCGTTCCAAGTTTTTTTTTTAATAGTGTAACTTTTTTTTATAGTGTAACACTGTGTTCTGGGTCCTGATTGGCTAAGAGACTGTAGACCCAGGACAAACGTGGACTAAACCAGGTCTAAACAAGGTCTATACCTGGACTGGACCAGGACTAAACCTGGACTAAACCAGGACTGGACACCAGGATTAAAGCGCCGCGTGCGGGTCTATTTCCTGGTTTCGTGCTAGCTCTGCTATTAGCAGCAGCACCGGTGTACCTCATGAGTCACGGTTGAGGCGAGCAGCGAGGAGGGGAGGAATGTGCCTCCCCTCGGAACGGCACGCAGTCCGAGCGTATGAACGAACGCAGGCAAGAGTGGTGGTTTAATCCTGGTTTAATCCTGGTTTAATCCTGGTTTAGATCTGGTTTACACCTGGTCTAGAGGAGGCACGGTTTGAGCACGGGTCTCGTGCTCGCAGCCCTGCGCCGGGTCATGCTGCGCTATCACACACGTGTCCGCGCGCAGTCTTCTCCCCCCTCCCCCTTCCCCCCACACTTCACTATTAATACATTTTGTTGAAAATCTATGAAAGTTTGAGTGTTTAAACGAGAGATAAATGTGAGAAAAGTTTAAATCCAGTCTGAGAAAAGCATATAATGTGTGTGGCTGAGCGTGCATATTTGAATTTTTGAGATTTCGCGTTTCGTAACTTGAATTTTCTTTCGTATCTAGAGATCAAAATTTAACGTGAAGGCGTTTTGTAACTTGGAATTTTCGTTTGTTGGGTCTTTCGTAAGGTGAGGTACCACTGTATTTACATCTCAAGCCTATTAAGCAAAGAGGAAGAGGAGGAAGAGAAAGAGAAAGAAAGCAATAACCCTAGGATGTTAAAAAGAGGAGGAGAGAGGAGTCTCGTTACCACTCGGGGCCCCAAAATGTCCCTTAATTAAAAGCAGGAGGTAATGGAGAGAGAGAGGTTGATTAAAGGCCTGTGAGCTATAATACATGCTGGGACTGGGACTTTTGTAGGTTTTTTCATCTAATTTTCTACATTTGACCTATTTTTTAACATCCCCTGCAGGTGTGATGCTAACTGAAGGCACTACTCTGTCTTTGAGGCTGTGTTAGACTTTAATCTGTGCTTCACTTTAGCACAGACTCATCATAAAAACTGACTTAGTTGGAACTACAACAGTTGAGATAAAATTACATAAAAATTAATTACAGTCATAAGCCAGGTAGCATTAGTTAACTGTTCAGTTTGTCACACTCATTTTTTTTTTTTTTAAATCAAACACCTAAATATTACCATAAACGCTCATATTGATATCGCTACTGAACAGCTTTGTATGAATAAAAACTCCAATGAGACGTTCTAGGTCAAAATCAATTATAGTCTTGCAAAATAGGTTCATGCCATATTGGGGTTAATTCCAGGTAAAGCCCACAGACTGTATGTATATAAACAGCTAACCCTCTAACTGCTGTGTTTCAAATAGGAAGCGAGCATGGGCGTGCTTCTGGCTCCACCAACTCTGGCTCCATTTCACTTTATATAGAAAAATTGTGTAACTGCTGCAGTGAGCCTTGTCATTTTGGTCTTAAAATGGTCGTAATACCCCGCTCTAAGTGATCCTGGTGTTTTTATTTTGTCGTTTTCTCCTATTCCTAATATGGAACTCCAAATTCACTCCATAACTGCTAGCCTCAGTAAGCTTCATCTGACTGGAGCTGAATGCTATGGGTGACGTCACACTCCCTAAGACTCACTTCTTTATGTAAAGCCACATCTCCATGGAGACAAGGATATGACAGACGACCCACTAGAAAGGTTACGCAGTGCACCTTTAAACTCTTGTCATAAATTGACTGTTCCATGATATTTCCCGGCATATTCTCTTTTGCACAGATAAGGAGGGCTTTGGTTGACTGGCCATGCAAAACTACCCAATTTTCAAAGTACGGCGCAGTATAAAACTGACGAAAACTGCTAAAAGTTTCAAAGTGAAACTTAATCGGACTGTGGTCGAGCAGCTCAGATTCAGCTTATGGCCCTCTTTCTCCTCACTTTTAATATATTCAAATGTATTCCCACACTGCGGCAGAAAGGCACGGGGATTACAGGATCCAGACAAAAACAACTCAGACTTTTGACAGATTTGCACATTGTTACTCGGATTATTTCGGAAGACTTCATGGATTTAAAGATGAGACAGTATGTATTTCTCAGCACAATATATGAAATGTAGGACAAAGATGACAACTGCAAAACTTGGAGGATGTCAAATTTGGGTAAAGATATCGGATCTAGCAAAATATATCTCGTAGTACTTGCACTGTGTAGCTGCATTGCCTCTGTGGAAATTCTTACTTTTGCTTGTTTTGTTCATAATAGCTAGTATTCTGTGAGTGGGGGCGCCTCTCCAGAGATCTGACCCAAAACCAGGCAAAGCAAAAACATCAGAATAGTTACAAAGTGGACCGTAATTTCAATTGAGAATAAAATGTGTTTAACAGCAACAGCAACATAATATGTAAAGGATTATGGTCAACTTTTTTATTTTATGTTTTACACATTTAATAAAAGTGATTGCACATTGAGCCAGCTATCATGGTGCTGTGTACAGAGCTTATTGTATTATCAGAATCAGAAGGAAAATACCAATATTCATATCATCAAACAATCTCAGTATTATTTGGAATATATTCATTTTACATTACATTGTTTTGTTGAATGGAATGGGTAAAAATAGATGAGGTAACTACGCTGACCATAATCCTTTACATATTAAGTTGCTATTGCTGTTCAACACATTTTATTCTCAATTGAAATTACGGTCCACTTTGTAACTATTCTGATGTTTTTGCTTTGCCTGATTACGGGTCAGATCTCTGGAGAGGCGACCCCGCTCACAGAATACTAGTTATTATTATTTAATTTAAATTAAAACTACCCACTTATTTTTATATGTAGAATACTTAGTTGTACAATACAGTTTGTGGCATCGTTTTAATATTTATTATGCCTCAAAATTAGCATAAGCATTGGGACACAAATATCTTTCTAAACTTTGCTGAAGTTTTATTTTTTTGCACATTTCATTCTACCTCTACCTCTTTTGCACCTTACATATTGCACATTTCATCCCACCTCACACTTACCTTCTTGTTGGAAGAGTATATGCTTGCCTGTATGTCTTATGTCTAGTTATTGTTGATGCCTGTGTACACTCATGTTCATGAGTGTAGCTGTGTGTGTGTGTGCGTGTCTGTGTGTGTGTTTTGGTGTCTGGTGAAACGCAATTTCAGTCCTCCGTGTAATGTCTGTTACATAGTGAATAATTTATGAACAATAAAGTACACTTTGACTTTGGTGTGTACTTTTTAACCCAAAATGTTCACTGCCTTATTTTTAGATATTTATTCATGTTAGCACAACTTGGCAAAAAAAACAGAGATAAAACTGTACAGAAAGCGGTGACGATAATAGTGAGGTTACCGAGCGATGTGCACAGAGCACAATTAGTCACTTGCGGTTTCCAGACTTTCCATAATAAAGATATATTCTATTTACTTCTGTTAGTGGTCATATTGGACGTTTTTTGATTAGAAAATAAACATGAGCTAAATTTGTCCTTCCGTGGCCTCCGTACCTTCCAGAAGTTGTCGACTTTTCCGTAGACGAGGGACTGGTTCTGTCTCTTGATGTCGTCGATGTGTCTTATGTCACTGGCGTTCAGATGCTGCTCCACTACGAAGCCCAGGAAGCTGTTGTCTGGAGTGTGAGCTACGGAGAGAGAGAAGGACAAAAAGAAAAGTTGAGAATAAAAACAGACCACAAGTTGAATTAAAGGTCCAGTATTATGTAAAACTGTCTCTTTTGAGTATGTTAGAGTGGTGTTACATCATCTAAAACATACCTGGAGTTGTGTTTTGTTTCATTCACACGTGTTTGAGTAATTCTTTATTATCAGTCTGTCTACAGCCCAAAGCTCAAAATGCTCTGTTCCACCTTGTGATGTCATGAAGTGGTAGTGGTAGTCCAGTTACAGCTCCTTTTACCTTTAGTTCAATAGAGATTGGCAAATCCAGGGCTGAAATGATCCAAATGATGATTCTAGTGAAAGTGTATGGAGTTTAAAAACACAGTGGAGCACTTACAACAATTACAACGTGACATCACAAGGTGGAAGGTGAGGGTTTTCCAATTGAGATAAGAACCTAAATCTGCAGGGTTTGTGTGTTAAACATGTGTGAATGAAACAAAACACAACTCCAGGAGTGTTTGTGATGAGGAAACATTATAACAAAGCCCTGTGGTGTTACCTGCTGTCTCCATAGAGATAAGTCCGTGTAATGCCACAGTGTGAAACATTCCAGGCAGTATCTCCATGGAGAAGAGCATGGGATGGACCCTCCACCAGAAAAGTTAATCATTAACATAATACATCATTTTATATTTAACACTATGTACCCAGTCTTAGCTTAGTGCACACTTTTAGAGATGCAGTTTCAAGCCCAGTTTTTCACTCCTTTTTGTCCAGTGATGGTTGTTATGGAAACGTGAACATGAGCGGGTCAAGAACAGACATTGCAGTAAAAAAATAAAAAAAAGTTTTAACTCACTGCCATCTGCTTTTCACAACAAATGGTCTGAAGAGGATTCATGGCGTGTGGTTTTCAAATAGGGCTCAAAATTAAACAGAAATGAAATCAAAATCACTTCATTCTTCACTCACCAAGGCTGAAATCTTTTGGGCAAAAGTATCAAAATATCTTGTCTTAAATGGGTTTTATTCTGTTTACAACCTGATAACTCTCAAAATGTACCACAGTAGGGCAATAAAATGTATCTCTTGCATATATTCTATTCTAGGTGTTGTTAATGTTAAAAAAAATATATAATAAATTAAAAACAGAAACATGCATTCTCGCTATGACCGTGCTCACCTCTACATAGATCTGACTGTCTCCATGGATATGAAGGAGTTAAATGCCAAATTGCGAAACATTCCAGCTAAAGTAATAGCATCTATATGAACACAAGCGGGTTGCAGAAAAATTACACTGTGCGTCTTTAAAATCGTTCTTGAATTTAGATTTTTTAATTACAAAATCATGATTAATCAATACCAGGCATAAAAAGAGAGGAGAAGAAGAAGAGAGTTTTTAGCCATATCTCCCAGACGTATCATTAAAATAACACAAAACTCACAGACAGTTGATATTAATACAAAAAACATTGAGCTTTAATTGCCAGTGCCCAAATACGCAATCTGAAAAACCACTGTTGAGAACTATGTGGTTTCAGTCATTACCCAATGGGGGATTCTGTGGTTAGAGCCTATTAAACCAAACCACCATCTCTGCTACTAATAATTATGCTCATTTGTCAGGCTCGGAGGTCAAACTGAGAGAGAGGGGTCTGTTTACAAACCAAACAATGAAGAAGAAATTGAATGAATGACACATTTTTTTAACAGAAGATGCTGGTTTAAAGGGACAGTGTGTAGGATTCGTGGCGCATAGGTGGTTAGTAGCTATTCCACTTCCTCTTTTGGCTATGGCAGACCACGAGGGTCACCCGGGCGCGCCGTAGCGCGTGCCCGCGCCGCTGTATACATAAAACGCGGTCCCCCGTTCACTTTTTTTTTTTTCTTTTCGCATGAAAACACACAATCCCGATCATGATTCATGACAATCTACACATCAAATGAAACCTTACAGTCTCCTCTTTTTGACTATGCAATTCATTTCCCTGCAAAACAATCACTCCCCGAGCACATGGGGCTTTTATACGGAAAAAGCACAAAACGAGGTTTGTTAGCTTACCTTTGAAGGCTCTGCACAGGTCAAACTCTGTATTTCACCATAAACTTGGTCTCAATCTGTCCATAAGGATCCAGCGAATAAAATCCAGTAAAACAATTTAGTCCAAAATACGTGTTATATCCATTACGATGTGTGATACAGCAGCATGGCTGCATATGGGAGCAGAGGAGCGAAGGAGAGAAGGGGAAGGGGAGGGGGGAAGGGGGGAGCCATATGCAGCGCGGCTGAGCAGCTGTTAGCAGGAGCCTCGGCGAAGGATGAGCCCAAATGTCCTTCTGCGGCTCTCGTATTCAAAATGGCTGCCTCTATATGGGGAAGATCCCCCTTTTATGTGACTATATCTAAGTCCAAAAGAATACTTTGATTTCATGATGGAAGTGAAAAGGCTTGGAAAACAATGTATTTTTGAATGGGTATCTTCAATTTCAGTAATTAACGGGTAAAAATCTTACACACTGTCCCTTTAAGCCTGGTGTTATGAGAAGACAATATAAGAAAACAAATAGAAATACAATAAGCCAGTAGGTATAGGGTTAAACTCTAGTTTTCAGACATGTTTTTCTGTAGTAGTATAAGTATTGTGATTATTTATGTTTAAATAATAGGATTGTGTTTAAGTTTATATTTTAAAAAGGAGCAATGGCAATTTAAAGGGCCCATATTATGCGATTTTCTGATCTATGGTATAGCATTGGTTCCTCATCACAAATGTACGTGGAGTTGTGTGGGGTTTTTTTGTTTTGTTTTTTTCCACACATGTTTAACACACAAACCCTGCGTATTTAGGCTGAGTTCTTCTCTAAAACTAACTAAAAACACCTTGTGATGTCATGTGGTAATACAGGAAGTGCTGCACTGTGTTTTTAAACTCCAAACATTGTTGATACACTACAATCATTTGGATGATTTCAGATCTGGAATGACCAAACTCTTATGAACTAAAGGTAAAAGGAGCTGTTAACTTGAAAACTACACTTCATGACATCACAAGGTGGAACAGAGCATTTTGAGCTTTGGAGATGTAGACAGACTAATAATAAAGAATTAATCAAACATGTGAATGAATCAAAACACAACTGGTAACATTATAAAATGGCTAAAAGCTCACAAGAGTCAATTATGTGTACTATAGGACCTTTAAAAGTGGGCCAAAACAAAACATTGGATGCAAAAACATACAAAGTTCTTAATGTGGTATCAGTACTATTACAATGCAGTAATCCTATCATTTTAAAATACCATGATCCTATCTTAATACTTTCAGTCATAACAACATGAGCAGTGGAAATACTGGAGGCCACATGTGTAAGCTTTTATCATTAACTCTCTTATATAAGAAGGATGACGTCGTGTGATGGAGATTCTCACATGTTTTTTGTTTATTTTTACAAGAGAAGGTTGGACAGTGGATTCCCCCTTTTGTAAATTTGCCTCATGTCATAACTCAAACCACATGCATTTTGTTTTGGACTGTTGAGCAATGGTAAAAGAATTAAGACAGAAAAACAGGCCTGGGAAGAAGAGCTAGTTTATCAACCATAAACCGTATCACCACCTTGTGATGTCGTGTGGTAATACAGGAACTGCTCCACTGTGTTTTTAAACTCCATACACCTTCACTAGAATCATTTGGATGATTTCAGCCCTGGAATTGCCAATCTTTACTGAACAAAAGATAAAAGGTAGCTGTTAAGTTGATAACTACAGCTTCAGGACATCGCATCATGGAACAGAGCATTTTGAGCTTTGGAAATGCAGACAGTAATAAATAAATAATAATAAAGGCTTACAAAAACATGTGTGAATGAAACAAAACAAAACTCGGGGTATGTTTTTGAGGAGACAACAGCATTATAACGTGTCAATAATAAGTCAGTAATGCATAATATAGGATGTTTAAGCTATAAAAATGACAAGTATTTTACATATTGATTGATCTACAGTATATTAGTACAGTAAACACTATAGACCTGCTTCAAATTCCTCTCTCTTACTATGAAAGCAAGAGAAGACATGCCTTATGCTTACATAGTCTTACCAGCGTTCTAATAACTTATTTTCTGATAGCTTTACTACCATTAAAGGTGCACTGTGCAACTTTTCTGGAGATGTTATTGCTTTGTCTGCAATGTTATACAGCCTTAAACCTTTCTGTCATCATGGAGACCAAACCAGATGAAGTTACAGGTCAGATCTGCGGAGAGGAAGCCAGAATGCTTGTTTTTGTAGGTGTTTTTGAGCTACAAAACCACCTGTAATGTAATAAATGTAAAGTAGAGCCGTTTAATGTCATACTGTGGAACATTCCAGGCAAAGCAATGACATATCCATGGAAACAAGCAGGTGAGTGACCCCAACCAAGAAGTTACACAGTGTAACTTTAAATTAACAGTTGTGTATGAATAGGTGTAGAAAGTTGTGGAGTGTATGGAGGAGTTTAACACAAATGTTTACTGAAATAATACCGTAGCACGTTCTCAATAAATGCTAATTCATTCAAAGGAGACATGTTATTTTAAAGAGGGGGTATTGTGCGAAATTAACTGTAGGGAGCTTTCTTTCTTTTTTATGTCATTCTTGCATGTTTGAGTAATTTTGTGATCTCTCCTGCTAACCTCCTATTCAAAAATGTATATGGTTAGCATCGAAAACGAAACTGAAACTAACAAAGCTAATTTAATATGTTGTTTCCGATGAATATGGCATTAAAAACAACAAACGGTATCATAGTGATCAAAATATGTTATGTGTTAACAGTTAATACCTCATAAAAGTATAATACTCCCGTCTTTAAAGGTGCACGGCCGGAATTTGTTTTTTGTGAATTTTCTGTTATTTTTTTATTTGTGGGTGTGGAGTACAAATGGGTGAGTTGTCCATTGTTGTTTTTTTGTCCATTAAAAGTTCCCTTTTATCAGAATGTGGACAAACTGAAATTAATTAAAGGTGCATTGTGTAACTGGAGGGTCTGTCAAATGCTTTTCTCGTTGGAGATGTTATTGCTTTGTCTGGAATGGGATTAAACCTTTTTATCTTCACGGAGACCAAACGATCTGTGGAGAGGCAACACCGCTCAGTCAGATCTGCCTGTTTTTCTAGGCATTTTTGACCTATAAAACCACCTGTAATTGAATAAATGTAAAATACAGCTGTTTATTGTCATACTGTGGAACATTCCAGGCAGATCTCCATAGAAAACAGCAGGTGACTATAGTTGATTTGATGATTAGTTTATGAATTGTTGACAAAAACACATTATTTGAACATTTCTTTCTTTTATTTCTATAATTCCATTTGCCCATTTCTGTGCTCTTTCCTTTGAAAATCCCACATTTTATGCAAACACTGAGCTGACTTTGCAGGCTACAGTATATTAGTCTTTAGCACATATTTACTTATTCACTTGTCCTTATGACACACTCTGTCTCTCCTTCACCAAACTGTGCACTCTGAATGTCTCTTGTCCATCAGCTCCTGTATTTACTGTGAATAAGCAAATAGTTCAGTAGGACAAAGTCTCCACTTCTGTTTGTGGAGTTTATAAGGTTACAAGAATTTCATTTGATATATACAAGTCAATAGTTAAACTACATTACACAAGAGTAGATAGATTTTGAGGTCTTTTTGAAACTCGCCATTTTCTGATCTATGCTTGCCTGGAAGAATCCATGGCTCATCGCTGTTCCAGCGGTGAGTCTGGTAACGCTTGGTCCAGAATGCGCTGCGGTTGCGCTTAGACAGACAGCTAAGTGAACCAATCAGAGATTGCGCCATCTTGATTCAAAACTGAGGAGGAACTTCCGCTGCCTAAGAGTGACTTTGCGGGCAAAGGCGGGTGCACTGACGTCACCATCTTTGAACGAATCAGAATCGCGGAGTCCGTTTTTAACCGGAGGAGCGAGGGTGTCCAAATGGTATCGCGCTGTATAGGAAATACAGAGAGATATCATTTGGCTGGCCAGGTAAGATCTATGCTATAATGTTGTTTCTAGGGATGCACCGATACCCCTTTTTTGAAAACCGATACGAGTACAAATACAATCATTTCAGTACTTGCCGATAGAGTACCAACACCAATACTTTTTAACCCCCACCCACCATAAATAAATGGAAATGCAGGTTTTAGTTTTATTCTCATTATAAATTATGCATAGTTACCACTTTGCAAACAGTGAAACCGCTTCATCTATTCACTGAGCTGTCAGACTTAAGAGCGACATTGGGCTGCTGCTCCAAATATCAGTGGTTTCCTCATCACAAACAGACCCAAAGGTGTGTTTTGTTTCATTCACACATGTTTAACACACAACCTCTGCATATTTACGCATATTAAGTTCTTCTCTCAAAAAGAAAACACTCATACACCTTCACAAGAATAATTTGGATCATTTCAGCCCTGGAATTGTCAATCTCTACTGAAGGTCAAAAAGTAAAAACTACCACTGCATGACAAAACTACCACTCCATCACAAGGTGGAACAGAGCATTTTGACCTTTGAGCACCTAAATAATGCAGGATTAGAGAGTGTGTGAATGTTTTTGATGAACAACATTTCATTAACAACATCCATTTCTCATAATACAGAACCTATAAATTTAAATTTTAGTGCTAATAAGCCAATTCATAACACATTTTGCCCAACTGATCAAACAGTTCAGTGCACATAGCTGATATAGGACAATTTGTCAGGAAAGTGTATATTATTAAAGGAAATAAGACATAGAATACAAAACACAAAAACAGAACTTACTAATTTTAGACAGTTTTTAGTGATCCAAAGTTATTCCTCACTTACCTTGTTTTACTAGAAGTAGTAGGTAGTAGAAGTAGCAATAGTAGACGCAGTAATAGTAGTAGTAGCTGTAGTCATATTAGCAGTAGTAGCAATAGTAGTGGCAGCAGCAGCAGTAGCAGTAGTAGTAGTAGTAGTGGTAGTAGTAGTAGCGCCAATTGCATTTTCTATAATTATACCAAGTGAAACAAACCACTTTGTTTATCTTTGTTTACCTTTATCTCAGATCCGTATCAAGGACAACAGACTAAATATGATTAGTATTGGAGATCAGACTACAGGCCTATAGAAAATACACTATAGAGGAGCGTTTGCAGAGCCTGTGGTACAGAAAGATTACACAAGATGGACAAAATGTATTGATTTTAAACACTTATAGAGATGTAAAAATACTTAAGTGATGGGAGAGACAGGGACGTTATCAGGAAGTATGGTCAGGGGCAGTTACAGGGGCAGTAATGGCCATTTCCAGTCACTAATCATCATTGCAAGAAACTGCACAGGACAAAGTGAAGTGGTCAACTGAGGTTGTAGTAGTAGTAGTAGTAGCAGCAGCAGTAGTAGCAGCAGCAGATTAATAATCATCACAGGAAAATGCACACGACAAAGTTAAGTGTTTTACAAAAGCAGTAGAAGCATAGTAGAAGTAACAGTAGTAGTGGTGTAGTACTAGCAGTATTAGTAGTAGTGCTAACAGTCAGGGTCAGTTACAAGTAGGGGTGGGTATTGGCAAAGAAGTCACGATTCAATTCGAATCACGATTCATATGCCACGATGCGATACTATCACGATGCATCACGATACTTGAATTATTGTGATGCATTGCAATATATTCGACATACTTCAGTGAAAATGTACCAAAAAAAAGAGGATAACTTAAATATCAGTGGCTGTGTATCTGGGTAGTGTTTTCAATTGATACATAACTCTGAGCAACTCAATTCATAACTGAATTTATTGAATAACAAAAACAAATAAACCAAACCAATAACAAAAAAAGTGCATAGGATTTTTTCTAAAACAAAAAATGATGTTCAAACATTTGCCATTTTGGAGGTAGCTACCATCATAACAAACAATACCCTTTCACAAAGAAAAATAGTGCATAGGATTTATAAAAAAAATATATATATATATATATATATATTAATAATTAATCAATTATTAATTAATAATAATCGATTTTTGGCATCAAGAATCGATGCAGTATATTGTGAAAGTTAGTATCGCGATGCATTGTCATGACGATTATTTTGCACACCCCTAGTTACAAGGTCACTAATGTGTATTCTCATGAATCATTATTACAGGAAAATGCACAGAACAGAGTGAAGTGTTCAAAAGAAGCAATAGAAGTGTAGTAGTAGTTGTAGTAGTAGTAGTCGCAATAGTAGTAGTAGTAGTAGTAGTAGTAGCAGCAGTAGTAGCAGTAGTAGCAGAAGTAGTTGTCAAGTCAAGTAATTCTATTTATATAGCACATCCAAAACAACTGTAACACGTCAAACACATAGTAAAAAAAAAAAAGTAATGTAAAATATATAAAATATTACATGAAAGAGTGGCTTAATACATAAAGATAAAAGTCTAAAGTTGCCAGCTTCAGAGTAATAGTAGTAATAGTAGTAATAGTCAGGGTCAGTTACAGGGTCGCTGTATGTATTTTCATTAATCATCATTACAGGAAACCGCACA
>JAVJIX010000043.1:4662500-4667500 GCA_036785185.1 Paratrypauchen microcephalus | reverse complement strand
AACATAGTCACTGTTACAGTTAAAATGATTCACTTATGTTTGGCTCTTGTTGTGCAGGATTCACCATGTGCACATTTAAAACAGGAAAGCCTTCTTCGAAACTTTAAAACAATATTTCAATTCCTCGAAGCGTGTCCGCTCATGTTCAGTTGTAGCTCAGATAGTGTACTTAATTAAAGTCATAAATCAAACGTGCCGTTCAGACTAATTTATAATAGCACCCAGATATCTGACCATCATATATGGCAGTGGTCACATCTTTTGCGATAACTGTCAGTGGGCCTGGGTTTTGCTTCCTCTGGGATAATTAGCTTTCAAATGGCATCTCGGAGGGCTGGGGGTGCGATCCCCACTATCCCCCTTTCACTGACAATACAGGAAGAGCTTTTGTGCACCGCATGACAAATGGCCCGCAACAACCAGCCCCCCATTCCAACACACTTTAGCCCGGTACAAAAGAAGATGAGTGACAGGGCGCACAGAAAGAGCCAGAGAGAGTGGTGCATTCAGGGGGCTCCGTGTTGGGAGCAAGTGGAGATGCGTTCAGGGGCTGGGGGAGCAGCACTAGGCACTGTGTGGATCTGTAGAATTATTTATGATCTCTTTGGCACGTTTAAACAGCAAGGTGGGGCATGGTATGTCCTCAAAGCGCACAGGGAGGGTTGAAGATGTTCCTTAGTGTGCAAAAAAACAAACCAACAAAAAAAGTGTTATATATGTGCAATTAGGAACCCCATGCACGCACTGCGCACTTAGTCTGAACTATAAATTTACCAAAAAAACAAACGCATGCTTGTAAAACACATTAATAACGACGGTATGATGCGTAGAACTGGTGCGTAAAAGTTGAATTTTGGTCTCATTTCGTTACATTATGCTACCTACAGGCCTCCAGCAAACACTGGGGAGCACAAGCCAAGCTAAACCCCCAAATGTGAAGAAAACTTTGCAAATATTTTCGATATTAACCACTTTTACGGGTCCGGCGACTCGTTTATTCGCTCTACACATAACGAAGCGACTTAATGCTTGGGTAAATGTTGCACTTACCGTATTTTTCGACACTTTGTCCTCCGTTTCACGTGAAAATAATCCACTTTGGTCAACACGTTTTTACTCCAAGTCAATCTTTTAAATCCATTCATCAAAAAGTTCCGTAGTGGAGTTTTCATCCAAAGACTGCAGCGTTTAATCCTTCGCGTGAGAAGAAGAAGAAGAAGAAGAACACGAGGTGAAAAGCAGCGCTACTACGAAGGATTTACGCGCACGTCTGAGGCGAAGTTTGCGCGTCTGGGAAGTTGTAAAACGTAAAAAAGACCAAGTAGAAAGATGTCCAGGTTGATCCGCGCTGCGCACAAAAGTTGCAAGCACTTTTCTCGTGTGTGCGTCCGCGCGTGTGTGTGTGTGTTTTTGCGCTTTCCGGAGAGGGAGGTCGGGATTTGGGCTGCGTAAATGGCGTCAGGGCGGCAGGGGGAACAGAGCGCTTGTTGTTACAGCGGATATCTCGCATCCGGTGCACTCACACACACATACGCACACATACGCGCACGCAAACACACACATACACACACAGACACGCGCGCGCACACAAGCATTCCCATTCACAACGCGAGCGCGAGAGCCTGATCAATCCTAACGACGCGCAAAAGAGGAATTCAGAGGCGAGGCGCAGTTAAAGGAGCAGACGTTTCATGACATAGAAACTCCAAACAATGGATTTGAGCACTGCTTTTGTTCCAAACGCGTTATGAAACTTTGTTTTTTCTTAAATGTGTGATATTGTATGAATTAAGTCTCCTCAAAGTCATGTATAACCTCCTGAGACCCGCCCATTCATTTGTGTCCTTTATAGTGGACATTGAGATAACCAGTCTATCTGTGTGTGTTTTGAGATAGTCTCTAGTTTGTGGCTGCACTATGATAAAAAAAAATAAAAAAATAAATAAATCAAAATAAATAAATCAAAATAAATAATATATATATAAAAATAAAAATAATTAAATACATAAATAAATACATGAATAAATAAATACTTAAATAAATAAATAAATAAAAAGAAATAATATAGCCTATATATAAATAAAAATAATTAAATAAATAAATAATAATAAATAAATACATATAAATATTTATTTAATTTTTAAATAAATAATAAATAAATAAATATTTAAATAAATAGATACATAAATAAATACATACTTAATTAATTAATTAAATTTTTTTGAGGTGACTGTAGAAGTTTGTCAGAAATGTTGGTTATCAAAAACAAAAAAAGTTTTTGTTAGTTTTTGTTGGACATGGATTTAACACCAAAATTACAGAGGACATGTTGCAACATTCATTCATCCATTCATTCATTTTCTTACGCTTTTTCCATTTTCTGGGTCGCGGGGGCAGCAGTCCAAGCAGTGTTCTGCTGCCCAGAACACAATGCACCAGCCCCCATGAATCCCCCCGCAGGTGGTGGGTCCACAGGAGGACGGCTCACGCCACAACGGGCCTTGGTGTATCTTCTGCCATGGGGGCTACCAGTGTCCACAGACACTGGGGACGAGGTGGGGTTAAGTGTCTTGCCCAAGGACACAACGGCAGCACTCATCTGTGGGAGCTGGGATCACACGCGGTCAACCCGTCAAGAGCGGGATTCGAACCGCCAACCCCTGGATCACTAGGCAAACGCTAATTGAGCTACTGCCGCCCTTGTTGCAACATTAGGAATAAAAATAAAATTAACAGAATGTAAATGCTAAGGTGTTCATTTACCTCCAAATAGAAAATAATAAAAATAATAATAATAATTTAGACACACTTTTTTCTTCAGGTCCCAGGAGGATAAAGCAAAGTGCAGAGTGTTACCTGTAAATATTCAAAGACTGTTTGAGATGAGAACAGATAATACTCCCTACAACTGTACACAGCTGGTACTGAACATCATATTTGATACTGTATTTTATATTTGACTACTACTTGTCTATTTAAATCTGATTGTACATATATATTTATTACCATTATCTTATGTATATAATTGTGCCTCATCTGACACAGGTTTATTGCTCTTTGGTTGCTATTCCATCTATTATAAATAAATAGTAAAGTGCAAACCCAGTGAAATAAATACCCCTCAATAAACCCTAAATAACCCCAGTGTAAACATTTGTAAACATTTGACATCAGTACAGCAGTATTGGCAGCAGCATCAGGGCATGTAATTAATATTATCATTAAAGTGCACTGTTATATATGTTATATATCGTATATTATATTTGATGAGTGAGCTGCCGTACCCAAAACTATTTCCCTTGTGGATCAATAAAGTTTGTCTAAGTCTAAGTCTAACTCATTACAATTTAAAAGGTGTTAAAAAAAAAAAACAGATTCACAACCGAGGTTATGGAGCAAAGCGTCGCTGTGAAAGGAGTTCATTTAAGGAATAATTTTGACAAAGAAATCCAAGAATCAAGTGCAATAATGGCATTTAAAAAATACATAAAATCCAGTGTAATGTGTAGGTATGAAAACGAAAACTAAGTTGTTGTGCATAATAATGAAGCTTTCTGTTTACAATTGATTAATAATTGTGATTGAAGAATATAATGTATTGATGAAATGCTTTATAGTCACTATCTTTAAATGTCTGGAAAAGGGAAGAGGGGCAGATAACGTAAGATTACTCTTCTTTCTGCTTTCTTTCATTCAATTTTTTGTACTGTTATCACACTGATGATGTCCTTTTACACTTTAGGAATGAAATAAACAAACAAAATTTTAAAATAAATAAATAAACAATAGCACTTTATCATGATCATTAGATTAGATAAAGCTTGGCCTAAATGTTCTAAAATGAAGTCACAGTAGGAAATGGTTACAATAGGCAGAAGTTACTCATATATACACCTCCAAATCTTGCAAAATAAAGATTTCAGAGAGATTAAACATTAGAACAGTTGCCATAGCTGTTAAAAGTCCTATATAACGCAAAATTTACTTCTTGTGAGCTTGAAGTGATGTTATAATGTTGTTACCGTGTCAAAAACGGTTACAGCGGATGTTTAAGTAATCCTTTATTATTAGTCTCCAAAGCTCAAAATGCTCTGTTCCACTTTGTGATGTCATCTAGTGGTAGTTTTCAAGTTAACAGCTGAAATGTACAGTTTGTTTGGCAAATGGGTCAGACGAGTTTAAGTTTAAATTGTTAATCACTATAGCAACTGCCTCCACTTATTTTTCATGATTTTGAAACGGACTGAAAGAAGACGAGGTTTTAAACAGGGGAGCTGTGACTATAGGTGAAGTTTTGTCTAAAAAGATGTTTTGTAACCTCAGGGGCATTTAGTTCAAACGCTGGATCAGTTACAGATGTACTTGTAGTAGTAGTAGAAGTACTAGTCGTAGTAATAATAGTAGAAGTAGTAGTCATAGTAATAGTAGTAGAAATAGTAGTGGTAGTAGTAGTAGTAGTAGTAGTAGCAGTAGTAGTCGTGGTAGAAGTAGTAGTCGTGGTAGAAGTAGTAGTAGTAGTAGTAATAGTGTAGTAATAGTAGTAGTAGCGGTAGTGTTAGTGTTAGTAGTAGTACTCGTAGTAGTACTAGTAGTAGTGGTAATGGTAGCAGTGGGAGCAGTAGTGTTAGTAGTAGTCGTAGTAGTAGTAGAAGTAGTAGTAGTAGTGGTGGTAGTAATAGTAGTAGTAGTAGTAGAAGTAGTAGTAGTACTAATAGTAGTGGTGGTAGAAGTAGTAGTAGAAGTAGTAGTAGTAGCAGTAGTAGTGGTGGTAGAAGTACTAGTAGTAGTGGTGGTAGTAGTAGTAGTACTAGTAGTAGTAGTAGTACTAGTAGTAGTAGTAGTAGTAGTAGTAGTAGTAGTAGTAGTGGTGGTGGTGGTAGAAGTAGTAGTAGTAGTAGTAGTAGTAGTAGTAGTAGTAGTAGAGGTGGTGGGAGAAGTAGTAGTAGTAGAAGGAGTAGTAGTGGTGGTAGAAGTACTAGTAGTAGTGGTGGTAGTAGTAG